>CM040118.1:440598709-440941952 GCA_022559845.1 Amorphophallus konjac
TGGCGCGGCATGTCGTCAAGAGAGCGACATGGATTTATATCAAGAGGAGAAGAGGACTTCGACAAAGAGACCATTGACATCATTTCACCTAAATGACTAAGGCAAAAGAGTGATAGAGAATCCGTCGCGATCGTTTGTGACAGGGAAGATCACGCCACCAGCAAGAGGCAACGATAAACTGGAATGTAAACACTACGGCAAGCGACATGGCGGGGAAGTATGCTGGATCGCCACCGGTAGGTGTCTTCGTTGTGGCGAGAAGGGCCACATGATCCAAGATTGTCTGAAGATGATGCAGCCAGTAGCAGCTCCAGTTGCAGCCAGACCAGTAGTCGCGGGACCCGCAAGGAGGCCCCGAGCCCCAGCACGGGTGTTTGCGCTAGCTAGAGAGGATGCTGAGCAGGTGGAGGACCTCACAGAAGGCACTATGGAGGAACTTCTCGTATGAGGAGGCCACGTTGGAACCAAAGGAAGTGATGAAGAAGTGCCCCCGATCGTTCGGTATGTGATCTAAACCCCAAACTTCGAGGACGATGTTTTCTTTAAGAGGGAGAGGGTGTGATGCCCTATAAATTTACCGTTTAGTATTCTATTTGTTTAATAAAAAAATTTAATTATGCCTAAATATATAAATGATTAGTCTTATTATAAATTTTAGTCATGATAAAAAAAGAAATTAAGAAAGAAAAGAAAGAGATTTTAAGATTAAGGGAAAGAAAAAAAAGGCAAACAAAGAAAAAAATATTGAAGAGGTTAAATGAAAAAGAAGAAGAAGGGGTTAATAGAAAAAAAATAGAAGGGGCTAAATGTAAATAATAAAAAAATGTCAAAATGAAAAAAAAAAGCGCGACGGTGGGCGGCCGCCCACGCGCGCGAGGGGAGCGGGCGGGCGCCGCCCCCGCCCCCTCCTTTGGCCGCTTGTAGCAGTTTAAAAAATTTTATTTATTATTTTTTTTTGTTTTGTTAAACTTTTATCATTAGTTTAAACCATCTCCTTCATTTAGTCAATCTCCATGTGCCATATAGCTATAAAAAAAAGAAAATAGGGGCTAATAAAAAAAAGTGCTTAGTGGGTTGGTGAGCCTTTGAATGTCATTTTTTATTTAAATAATATTAAAATAAATATTTAATCTCTACCCTTGATTTAAATCAATGGCTAAGATTGATTTAGGAAAAACCCCTATAAATAGTCATGAGAGGGGTTTCATTTACTCTTCTTGGAGGCCGGCTACGTGAACTGCTGAAGGAGAGGGTGTAGGGCTTATTAAGAAGGTGTTTAACCTTTATTAAGGTAAGATATTTAGCATTAATCTTCTTGATTAGCATGATTAGCATATTTAAAATAAATTAGAGTGTTTTAATTAGCATCTATAGAGATAATTAAATCCAGAGATCTGTATTTCACCATGTGTGATCACATCTAGTCGAATTATCATGAGATCATTAGTGTTAAGACATGTGATTAAGGGTAAAATCATGTGATTAATACACTATAATTATCAACGGTGCATGATAAATTTAGAAAGTTTCTAGAATCATGGGATCTAATATTATGAGCTCTCTGTAAAAATTTTAATGTCTGATTCAAATTATGTTCACGTTTATAAATATTTTAATATTATTTTAAATATTTTTAATTATACTAAAAGTCTAAAGGGGTGATATAAAATCACCAATAATTTTAGGAATGCATCTTACTATGAGACCGACGTGTAGAAAAAGTTTCATTATTTTTAGACCACCATATTTCTGCTAATTAATTTTTAATACATGATAAGAAACTAAATAATTATAATATATATATATATAATATTCATAAAAATCTTACAATTTCACAGTATAGTTATTACATTGTGTGTGATGTATTCTTAAAATACCAACAATTATAGATGTCTGTAAGTGAACTTACATAATTTTCAATAAGTTATTAGAAGTATAAAATTATGAGATAAACAGAAATACTTTATGAAAAAAATTGAAACTTTACCAGAAGAATTAAATGCATGTTATAACTAATTAATTAAAGTTTCATATTATTTTGATCACAGAATCTTGACTTGTATAATTTTTAATGTTTGAACAAATAATTAAAAAAATTGAATAAATGTTAATATTATGTGAAAAATACTGATAATATTACAGAACTGATATATAATATTTGTAAGTTAATGTTTAGTAAATTTTAGTGATTGTGAATATTTTTAATAATTTTTTATATTTAAAAGTAATTGTTGTAAATTTTACAAACTGATATAAAATTTCAGAAATTAGAAATACTGAATGAAAAATAGTGAAGTTTCTCATATATGATATTTCTATCTGGAAAAATCTTCTGTAAATTTTGAGTAATGTTCTGATCATTGTGGACATATTTAGATATTTTATTATTCATGATGCATTTTTGTTATTCTATCAAAATATTAGTACTATGGTGTGAAAAATAATGAAAAGTTTCAGAAATAATATTTCTATTATAAATGATGGTTTGAAAAATTATGGTGATTTTCAGAGTACTGTGATTAAATTTAGTTAATTTTCCATGCATAGGAGAATTTAAATGATTCTGGAATAATTTGAATTCCTGTATGTAAAATTATGAAAACTTATCTGTATAATGTTACATACAACGATGATCTTCTGTAAAATTTTAATGGTCTTCTAAATATGGTATCTAAAGTTAGTCAATTTTTGATGCATGATTGAGTATAAATAACTCTGAAAAAAATTATGAATACTATCTGAAAATTGATGATAATTTTATGTTTCGATCCTACATGTTAATGTGTTAGTTCTATAAAATTTCAACCAATTATGAGTTCTGTGAAAAGAATTAGAAATTTTGGATATATATATGGAGTATAAGTAATTCTAGAAAAATTATAAATACTATCTGAAAAATAAAGATATTTTTTTGTTTTGATCCTTCATAATAATATGTTGATTCCCTAAAATTTCAAGGTATTCTGATCTCTATAAACATAATTAGCAATTTTGATATATATATATATATATGTATATATATATATATATATGTATATATATATATATATATGCCCTTATATTTGGATAAGTTGAGAATTTCAGAAATTAAAAAAAAAAGATTTTCAGTATTGACATATTTTGTACTTAACATTCACAACATGATTTTAATGAGTGGCATGTGTCCATTTCATATAAGTTATATTTGTAATTACTGTACTGTTATTACTGCCAAATGGACACTGCCACCATAGGGGGAGACTGGAACCAAGCCATAGAAATGTCCCTATGGGGAGGTTCACACTGTACTGGCCCCGAGGGTAACGAGGATTGAAATCCTGGAGGTGGACAATTATCACTAGTTAAGGTGAAGAGGACTTCTCCCGGTTCTACGCAGTAACCAAGACTCATCACTATTTTTACCTAGGTGATCGAGTACCGACTAACTGTCCTTCTAGTGGTGATTTGGGCACTGTGTCTGGGCTATTTACCACTGTAACAACTTACTGAATTGATATTGAAACTACTGTTACTGCTTACTGAATTGATATTGAAACTACTGCTATTAATCACCAAGTTGTTATTGAAACGACTATTACTGCTCACTGAATTGAAATTGGAACTACTATTACTGTTCACTGAATCGATATTGAAACTACTGTGACTGTTCACTGAATTGATATTGGAACTGCTATTACTGTTCACTGAATCGATATTGAAACTACTGTTATTGCTTACTGAACTGATATTGAAACTAGTGTTATTGCCTACTGAACTGTTATTACATTGTAAATGTTTACTGTTAATGAATCTTCAGTATATCAAATGGTGATTTAGAAAAGGGCAGATTAAGTCTGTTTGGATCTTTTCACTATCCGTGAGACTTTACTTCACCTTGTACTGAGATCATTCTATTGAGAAATGAATCAAATTATATTGCATGGTAATGTTTATTAATGTTGAATGCTCATTTACTTTGTCATTGATAGAATAAAGTTTTAATGTACATGCTTTATTTGTAAAATGTTAACATCATGACTTATGATCGTAAAAAAATTAAAATTGGGTTAAATGTATTGATCTCATATGTTATCTATTTGAAATTATGCCTAAGAATGACTTATAAAAAGAGATACCGTAAATCACTTTGGATATGTTCATACATGTTATGACTGGGGACTATGCCTAGTCTCTTACTAGGTCTATTCGTAGACTCACCATATTAAACATTTTCAGGAGAAGCGGTAAAAGAAAGCCCGGAGTGATCTCGTAGTGTTCTGATCGTGGCTTGGATTTACTTCAAGTCATTATCTTAGGGAGTTAGGTTAGAAAAAAATGTTGGGTTCGTGTCTCTCCCTCTTTGTCTCTGATAATGGTTTTGATGATCACAATATATTGTGTGCTTGATTAGTGGAGAACGTCTTCATGATAAACGAACTCACATGTTGATATCTTGATTAGTGGAGAACGTCTTCATGATAAACGAACTCACATGTTGATATCTTGCTTTGCAGGTACTACTACAGGGAGAGAATGCATGCGCTTTCATGCATATTTTAGGGTGGGAATGTTGAGACTAATGCTCTTGTTCTTTTTGCCTATACTAGTGTGGACTCATTGAGTACTCATTGATATTGAGTTGGTTGCATGGCATTGTGTAAAATCATTTCCATTTCATTGTTTGTGTTTGTTGAAAGGATCATCATCTTCCTTTCACTCATACAAAATCATGCCTCAATGGTAAGTGTACTTTTATTCTTAACTTTTGGACTGAACATGCAACTCATGTGTGCTTGACTGAAACCATTTATGAGATGTGAGATTTTGTAGTAATTGAATTGAAAGCCTTTGAAACATCTGCAAGTGTGGTGGTTGTTCTTTTCAATTGCATTGATTAAAGAATGACAAAGTTATGTCTTTGATTAGTGCAAGATCTAAATGCTCTCAGATGATTGGATAAATGTTGCTCTGGACTGAAGTTGGAACTCATATGAGGTTCTTGAGATGAAAATCTGTTCAAAGCATTTATGTGCCTCATGCTAATGCTTTCATAATCATATTTCATGTCATTTGGGTCTTGGTCTCAAAACTAGCTCCATATGTTAATGCATGATCCAAGTATTTTGATTTCGATCTAACCTCTTGTTTCATTATGTTTTTCAGGGTCAGAAATCATGTTAATCTTCATGGGATTATGGTAACATCTAATCACTGTTATTCTCTTGGATTCATGGAGGTTTGAAGTATTTTTCTAACCCATTCTGGCATGGGTCGACCCATAGGGTCGACCCCTAAAGGCAGAAGGTCTGTTTTTGGCATATTTGTGCACCCAGTGCAAAAGGGTCGACCCCTCTGAATGGGTCGACCCCAAGGGTCGACCCCTAAGTCCCAGAGTCATTTATGGGCCTCGGGTGGCCTCTGGTTGCCACGAGGGTCGACCCCTGAGTGCATAATTCTCAAACCTGCACGGGGGGTCACGAGGGACGACCCCAAGGGTCGACCCATTGCTCCAGAACCCCATTAAATCCATTAAAACGCTCACGAGGGGGTCGACCCTTTCAGGTTAGGGTCTGAGCCATCAAATTGGACTTTCGTGCACACGCACCGAAAGTCATTCCAATCCGGTCCAACTGCCCTAAATCACTCCATGATTTGTGGATCTTGTCCCATGGCTGTCCCTTGACTGTCCTAGAAGCATAAATACATCTTATTGGGTTGTAAACCCTAAGGAACCAAGCTAGATCTGAAATTTTGAAATGCTCTTTACCCTTGTGTGTGCAGGACGCTGCTGTATCTCCAGGGCTTCTTCCATAACGTTTTGGGCGTGGAAGTGCAAGGAAGAAGGTTCCTTCCAAGTCTCCAAACGATCTGGGTGTAAAAGCTAAAGGAGGGGCATGTGCATTTGCTAGAGGAGGAAGAGAAGGTTGCAAGAGACCATCTCTACGACCTTGAGTGCAGATTGGAGAGCGGCTGTGGCTAGTATCCACCAACTGTTGTCAAGGTGTTTGAATCTGCAACGGCAGCGACTTCCACTCCCTGGTTCATCATCTCCAATGCACATTTCCACCTTATCTGAAAGCTTGGTTGAAGATAAAGAGGGGTATCTCTAAACCATTCATTTCCATATTCTTGTTTGAGATTAGCTTAAAGTTTGGGCTTATTATTTCTATCTATTCTTTCAGGTGAAGAAGAAAAAGGAAGAGAGGAAAGGGCCTTGAAGGATACATCTATTCTTGGTGATTGAAGGAGTACACCTTGGACTGTCAAGTAAGACAAACGGCTGCTCCGACACCCTGTGGATTCGACTTCCTCCGACCTGGACTTCAAGGAAGGTTTTCATACACCTATTGGAAAATGAAAGGAAAATGTTCTATATCTTTTACCCACTTCCTTGCGTTGGTTTTCTTGATCTAAATCTTGTGTGAGCATATGTTGTAAATCCTTGTATGTTGCTGAACTCTGAATATTACTGTGTGTGTGGACGGAGCTGCGTCTCCGTGTGGTTTTAGTGTCCGGGGTGTGTTCCCCGACGTCGTATGTGTGTGTGCTGCGGTGGCAGCATTTTGGGGCCAGGCCCCGTGTGTGTGGATTGCTGCGGAAGTAGCGTGTGTGGTGTTGGGGTTCATCCCCGTGTTGCTACATTTTGTAGCGTGTAGTGAAGCCTCACCGGGATTCGGTGAGGGGTGGACGTAGGGGACACGGCAGTGTACCCGAACCACCTAAAAATCTCTGTGTCTATTGTGATTGCCTGTGTGATTGTTCATTTCTTCTATCTCCCGTGATAGGTCAATTTAGTAGGTCTTTGTTCACTACATCATCGCACATTGCTTCATCCGCTATCCTTGTTAGGATTAATTTTAATTGTTCCTTACATCGATAATCTGTGTTTGGCGTAGGTTCTTTCATCCATTGTCTAGTTTATTCGAGTGAGATCGGAAAGCTTGAGAGAAGATTTTAATCTCATGTTTGTTTGGGTTATTTAACGTAGTTAATATTAATTCTGTTGTGTTTAGTTTAGAAAGTGTTTAAATTCTGCCATCTCGACTTGGGGATAATTCAACCCCCCTTCTTGTCTGCCATCTCTCTAGGCTAACAATTGGTATCAGAGCACAGTCTCTAATTTTTATTCTACTAACCTCACGGTCTAGGAGAAAAGATCTTTTTCATGATGGCTAGTTTGAATTTGGTTCCTATCTTTGATGGTTTTGATTTTGCATCATGGCTTGGAAAATTGTGTGTTTGGATTTCTGGTACCAATCCAAAGCTTTTGAACTTAATGACTCAGGATCCTCATGCTCTACCAAAAGAGAAGTTAAAGTGAACTGATGAGGACAAGAAAAAAGATTCTGATAATCTTTTTATTTTGAACACTCTTAAGGCTGCAGTGAACACTGATGTATATCCCTTCATTTCATCTTGTAGGTCAGCCAAAGAGATCTTGGATGGGCTAAGCGAAGCCCAAGAGGAAAGCTGGAATGGTGAGTGCCTCGTGACAAATAAAGAAAATGAAGGCCATAGCGAGGAAAACTCTGAGGTAAACTCCGACTCTGAGGAAGAAGATGAACTTAGTTATGATGAGTTGATGAATGCATATGATGAATTGTTTGACAGATACAAAGCATTAAAATCTGGAAATAGGAAACTGAAAAAGAAATTTGATGATTCATCGCATGTTAACTCACCATGTACTAAATGTTCTGAAGTTGAAAACTCGTGTCGTTGATTCGTCTTGTGAAAAATGTTCTGAGCTTAGGAACTTGAATGGAAGGTTGTTGCATGACGTTGATATGCATAAAGAAACCATTTCAATTCTGAAAATTGAAAATGAAACTTTGATGGCTAAAATTTCAGAATTTGAAAATGTTGAAAAAGGACCTAAAGGAAAGTTGAGCTGTTCAGATAGTGATCAATTCTTGCTTGATGAACTTGTTCAAAATGCAAGACTTGCTGAAGAAATTGAGAAGTTAAATCATCAAAATAATTTGTTGGTTGATAAACTCAACATGTTTGAAAAAGGAAAACAGGTGATTGTTGATGGCAATGAAAATATTCATGCTATGGAACAAGAAATTGTAAGCTATAAATCCATCAATTCTCTGTTGAATGATAAACTTGCATTGTGTGAAGAACAGCTTGCCAATTGTGAAGTGCACATTTCATCATTGGAAGATGAGATCAAGAATTTGAATGAGTCCATGTGCTTGAGTGATGAAGAAAATGAAAAACAGAAAAATATCAGTGATTGTCATTGTGAGCATGAAAAATCCCACACTGTTGAGTTTGCTCATGTTCCAAGAAAAAGAAGGAATGTATCATGTTTTTATTGTGACAAATTTGGCCATGATATGTATGATTGCTCTTTAATGAAATTTGATGACAATGAGGCAATAAAGTCACAAATGAAAATTGTTGATGATTCTAAAAATTCTAAAAAATCAAAGAAGAAAAATTTCACTGTTCATTGCTTCTATTGTGGTTTGCATGGCCAAGTAATGGAAAATTATTTTATGAAGAAAAATGATGATGAGTGACCTGTAAAAAGAAAATCTTCATGTCATTATTGTGGTGAACGTGGACATGTAATGAATACATGTTCCTTAATGGAAAAAGATGACAAATGGTTCATGAAAAGAAAATCTTCTCATTGTTTCTATTGTGGCCTGAATGGACATTCAATGGATGATTGTACCATGATGAGGGCTGATGATGAATGGTATGAGAGGAAAAACAAAAAGAATACATTTTCTCATATTAGAACTAACCCCTCAAGACCCAAGATGGCTTGGGTATCCAAATGTGCAAAATGAGAATTTGTTTTGTAGGGTGCCTTGAGGATAATGAAGATGTCGATAAATAAAGGCTTCTCAAGGCAAGAAAGAAAACGGTTTGATTCTAAGAATTCATCTGTTCAGGTTCATTTGAAAAAATTGAACAGGTAAAAATTATGTTTGGAGCTGTTTTATATTTTGTGAATGTCTTTAGTTCTTAAATGATGTACATTGCACATGCCATACACATCTTTGCATACTTGTGTGCTTGAACGCCATGATTATCCGGTTTATAAAATGGTGTTAGTGGAAAGGTGGATTATATCCACTTGGAAGCCTTCCTTATGCGTGAGTAGGGTCCTTGGACCTTTGACTCCGCCACGTACCGATAATCAACCTGTGTGAAACATTCATATCAATGTATGCCACATGTATATTCTTCTATGTCTCTTCATCATGCTAGATGAACTTGCATTGATTTGGACATGTTTGTTAAACGGCATATATTTAGAGGGAGTCTGGCTGTCCCTCCATAATGTTCATGCCTCTCATGTGCATGTAATGCTTCTAGGAAAGTCATTGCATATGCATGCATGTAGTGAGCTGCATTGCATATCATTTACTTTGAAAACTCCAAAAGGAGTCGGTTCAATGCATATAGGCAGGGGGAGGATTTTGAATTCATCAATCTCTCATTGACTCAAATTCCTCTGTCTAGGTAGCTGCAACTTCTTTTGTCAGCTTATCTTTGAAACTCATCCCTGCCACAACTGTCAAGTTGGTCTGACTAGATTCCAGACTTTGTTATTGATTCCTAAACTACATTGATTCACTGCCATTGGTTTTTCTGAAAATCTATCTGATGCATGTTGATCATATCTGCCACAAGCATGAGTTCAAATTCATTCACTTTCTATGCATGCTTGTTAATGTATCTGCTACTGAATGTCACTGTCAAGATGTTGATTGAATTGAGAATTAAAGAGATATCAGTTTGTGCACCCTTTCATAAATCTGAAATCATCCCTTATGGAGAATCTTCTATTATACAGGTTTAAGAATGCTGTTGATTTGAATTGATTTAAGTCTAATATATTCCTAAGTTTGAATATGAAGGACTTGAAAATATCTGAATCAGCTTTTTAATAAATCTTAACTGACTGTCTCATGTAAATTCATGCAAGACCTTCTTGAAATCTGAAAAGTTAACACCATGTTCTTCTTTGGTTGAGATACATAATGTCCGTATTGTTCTTAAATATTTAATCTGCTTGAGTTTTTCTTAAAGAAAGTTATGGACAGAGCAATGATTTTGGTCACCAAGAAACTGGGTCCTCTATCAAGAAATGGAGTAAACCCATGTCATGAAGTGCCATAGTTACCTCTGTTGAAAATTGTATGAAAATTTGACAGAGCAATGGTATGACCGTATTGAGTAACTGGGGATTCCTTCCTCTAACCAAGGTGTCTCCTCACGTAAAAAGATACTTCTAATGCTAACTCCGCTCTCTTAATTGAGAAGCAATACGGTTATTACACTGAGTAACTGGGTCATTTCACCTGAGACGTGTTGTGCCTCATGTAAAAAGGTGTTGATTAACCAAACTTGTTCATTGAAAAACAATTTGTTGTTCAAAAGCAAAAATCTAAAAAATATGTGTGTATCAGAAATTTTTTTTAGAGCAATGTCAAATTCAGATGCATTCACAATTGTTTAATCACAACACTACTTTGTGTAACTCCTAAAGGAGTCATTGAAATTAATTTAGTAAGATAGAAGGAGGCTGAATTAGAAAGTTATATGAGCAACCGGTTCATTTTTATTAAAAATTTGTTTCAGATATGAGTAGTGAATCTCTATGACAAACCTTGTATACATCTTTCTTAAACTATGCTTGTCAATTAAAGCCACTTCATAAGCTTTTATAATAGAAGAGTCTGAAACTTAACCATGGATATATGGAATGGGTACCTCACTGAAAACCTTTTCTTCTCAAACATTGTGTTTTGGAAATTCGATCACATCTCCTCAGATCCTGCTCACTCTATTTGTTGAACTATCTTTGAAAGATCCTATATTCTGCATGTTACCATGTCAACCCTCCTAAATTTATTCTTGACATACCCCTCATCTTACACTCTTGAAATTCTTGTTTCATTCTGAACAAGGAGCATTGTATTGTTTTAAGGGAGAGAATAGTCTTGTCCAGACTACATTTCTTGCATTGTAAAGGGGGAGATTTTCTTGTGATCTTATTTACTTATGTCAAAGGAACTTGCTTGATTCCATACTTAATTATGCATGCTTGAGTGCTTGACTGCTTGATCATTTGTGTTCATGCCATATTTCATTCCATCATATTGCATATTGCATATTGCACGTCAAATGTCATCTCTTTGTTCATCAACTTTGCGCAAAATTAAAAACAAAAAACAAAAAAATGATTGAACATTTGCATATGCTTTTGTCATCTTGCATATTGCTCTTCCAATTCCAACATCTTGCTTAGAATTCATGGTTCACACACCTCCCCTTCATGGGAGGTTCATTGCTGGGTTCGTGCACCAGAGTCTTTATATATCCGTCTACTTCTGATTAAACTTTCACATATGTTCTCTTTGGCTCCCCACTTTTTGATAATGTCAAAGGGGGAGAGAGTTTTGGACGGCCACAATATATTGTCATCATCAAAAAGGGGGAGATTGTTGGGTTCGTGTCTCTCCCTCTTTGTCTCTGATAATGGTTTTGATGATCACAATATATTGTGTGAAATATTGTGTGCTTGATTATTGGAGAACATCTTCATGATAAACGAACTCACATGTTGATATCTTGATTAGTGGAGAACGTCTTAATGATAAACGAACTCACATGTTTATATCTTACTTTGCAGGTACTGCTACAGGGAGAGAATGCATGCGCTTTCATGCATGTTTTAGTGTGGGAATGTTGAGACTAATGCTCTTGTTCTTTTTGCCTATACTAGTGTGGACTCATTGAGTACTCATTGATATTGAGTTGGTTGCATGGCATTGTGTAAAATCATTTCCATTTCATTGTTTGTGTTTGTTGAAATGATCATCATCTTCCTTTCACTCATACAAAATCACGCCTCAATGGTAAGTGTGCTTTGATTCTGAACTTTTGGACTGAACATGTAACTCATGTGTGCTTGACTGAAACCATTTATGAGATGTGAGATTATGTAGTAATTGAATTGAAAGACTTTGAAACATCTACAAGTATGGTGTTTGTTCTTTTCAATTGCATTCATTAAAGAATGACAAAGTTATGTCTTTGATTAGTGCAGGATCTAAATGCTCTAAGATGATTGGATAAATGTTGCTCTGGACTGAAGTTGGAACTCATATGAGGTTCTTGAGATGAAAATGTGTTCAAAGCATTTATGTGCCTCATGCTAATGCTTTCATAATCATATTTCATGTCATTTGGGTCTTGGTCTCAAAACTAGCTCCATATGTTAATGCATGATCCAAGTATTTTGATTTCGATCTAACCTCTTGTTTCATTATGTTTTTTAAGGTAAGAAATCATGTTAATCTTCATGGGATTATGGTAACATCTAATCATATTTATTCTCTTGGATTCATGGAGGTTTGAAGTGTTTTTCTAACCCATTCTGGCATGGGTCGACCCATAGGGTCGACCCCTAAAGGCAGAAGGTCTATTTTTGGCATATTTGTGCACCCAGTGCAAAAGGATCGACTCCTGGGGTCGACCCCTCTGAATGGGTCGACCCCAAGGGTCGACCCCTAAGTCCCAGAGTCATTTATGGGCCTCGGGTGGCCTCTGGTTGCCATGAGGGTCGACCCCTGAGTGCATAATTCTCAAACCCGCACGGGGGGTAATGAGGGTCGACCCCAAGGGTCGACCCATTGCTCCAGAACCCCTTTAAACCCATTAAAACCCTCACGAGGGTCGACCCTTTCAGGTTCGGGTTTGAGCCGTCAAATTGGACTTTCGTGCACACGCACCGAAAGTCATTCCAATCCGGTCCAACTGCCCTAAATCACTCCATAATTTGTAGATCTTGTCCCATGGCTGTCCCTTGACCGTCCTAGAAGCATAAATACATCTTATTGGGTTGTAAACCCTAAGGAACCAAGCTAGATCTGAAATTTTGAAATGCTCTTTACCCTTGTGTGTGCAGGACGCTGCTGCAGCTCCAGGGCTTCTTCCACAACGTTTTGGGCGTGAAAGTGCAAGGAAGAAGGTTCCTTCCAAGTCTCCAAACGATCTGGGTGTAAAAGCTAAAGGAGGGGCGTGTGCATTTGCTAGAGGAGGAAGAGAAGGTTGCAAGAGACCATCTCTACAACCTTGAGTGCAGATTGGAGGGCGGCTGTGGCTAGTCTCCACCAACTATTGTCAAAGTGTTTGAATCTGCAACGGCAGCGACTTCCACTCCCTGGTTCATCATCTCCAATGCACATTTCCACCTTATCTGAAAGCTTGGTTGAAGATAAAGAGGGGGATCTCTAAACCATTCATTTCCATATTCTTGTTTGAGATTAGCTTAAAGTTTGGGCTTATTATTTCTATCTATTCTTTCAGGTGAAGAAGAAAAAGGAAGAGAGGAAACGGCCTTGAAGGATACATCTGTTCTTGGTGATTGAAGGAGTACACCTTGGATTGTCAAGTAAGACAAACGGCTGCTCCGACACCCTGTGGATTCGACTTCCTCCGACCTGGACTTCAAGGACGATTTTCATACACCTATTGGAAAACGAAAGGGAAATGTTATATATCTTTTACCCACTTCCTTGCGTTGGTTTTCTAGATCTAAATCTTGTGTGAGCGTATGTTGTAAATCCTTGTATGTTGCTGAACTCTGAATATTACTGTGTGTGTGGACGGAGCTGCGTCTCCGTGTGGTTTTAGTGTCCGGGGTGTGTTCCCCGACGTCGTGTGTGTGTGTGCTACGGTAGTAGCATTTTGGGGCCAGGCCCCGTGTGTGTGGATTGCTGCGGAAGCAGCGTGTGTGGTGTTGGGGTTCGTCCCCGTGTTGCTATATTTTGTAGCCTGTAGTGAAGCCTCACCGAGGTTCGGTGAGGGGTGGACGTAAGGGACACGGCAGTATACCCGAACCACCTAAAAATCTTTGTGTCTATTGTGATTGCCTGTGTGATTGTTCATTTCTTCTATCTCCCTTCACAGGTCAATTTAGTAGGTCTTTGCTCACTACATCATCGCACATTGCTTCATCCGCTATCCTTGTTAGGATTAATTTTAATTGTTCCTTACATCGATAATCCGTGTTTGTCGTAGGTTCTTTCATCCATTGTCTAGTTTATTCGAGTGAGATCGGAAAGTTTGAGAGAAGATTTTAATCTCACGTTTGTTTAGGCTATTTAACGTAGTTCATATTAATTTTGTTGTGTTTAGTTTAGAAAGTGTTTAAATTCCGCTATCTCGGCTTGGGGACAATTCAACCCCCCTTCTTGTCCGCCATCTCTCTAGGCCAACAAAAAATATGTGTAAAATTTGGTTATGTAATAAATGACTTGTTAAATTATTCATCTTTATTTCGATCTATGTGGATGAATTCATTTGAATGTAAGCCGATGATTCGAGTAATTTCATTTCCGCTACAATGATATCTCAGTATTTATGTGAAATTCTCTACCGTAATTGTACCGTTTGGGTTGTCCCACTGTGACGTTTTGATCGGAATTCGACGTTAGTCTTTACGACTGGACCGGGTTTACGACTCGGGATGTCACACTTGTCCTTTTGAAAATCATGTCCATCCTTATTTAAATTACGCCCATCTTTATTGAAGTTACGCCCATCAAAATTGGGTCTCTTCTTCTCGAAGGAGGGTTTAAAATTATTGGATCTAGTAACTTGCTCCTTCTTGGCTTCTCTTCCTTGGATGCGATCAGACAACTGAAGTCCCGCGATCAATGACACCCAAGAGGGGGGTGAATTGGGTGATTACCAATTTTACGAAAACTTTTGGCCTTTTATAAAATATGTGATACAAAGCTAGTTAAGAGATTCAAAGCTATTTGAACACAAATTAGATTTAAGGAACTTTATATGATAACATGTAGATTAAGCAAGATAGACGAAGATAAATCCAGAACAACAATTTAAACTAACGTTTATGTAGAATGGAGATAGAGGAAATGGAGCAAACCACACAATACCAGCACAATGCACAGCGGTTTTTAAGGTGGTTCGGATGCACGACGGCAATCCTACATCCACCCCTCACCAAACGCGGTGAGGCTTCACTCGGGGATAAAACCCCAAACGGAGACGACGCTCCAACCACACACGCAGGACGACACCTGCACACACACACGGGGATGCACCCCAAAACACACACACACACACACACACGGAGACAAGGTCTCCAACACGATCCAACAAGCGAATCACAAACACACACACCCGCTGCCACAAGTGCAGCAATCCACACACACGAGACAGAACGGATCTAAATAGACCCACACACACACAAACGCAGATCTAGGAAGATCCACGCACACACAAATCAAATACAACACACATACACACCACCACGGATCTAACAACGATCCACACACACACAAGTTCTTGCAGTTTATGATAAACACAATTACAATACCCAAAACATAAAGATGATGAGGCTTAGTTTAGAAAACTCCTATTTTGGGTTCCCCTTGAATGCATGTTGCAGATCTTGAACGTATCTTCACTTGATCGGAGCTTCAATCTGTGCTTGCTTGGCTTTTCTTCTTTCTTGCTTGCTTGGCTTCTCTTCTTTCTCCCGTAGGCACTCTTCTTGGAATCCTTGCTTGCTTCCTTGGCTATACTCTTCCTTGGAGGTTGCTAGCTTCAGATTTGGCTTGAAACACCTTGGAGATGGATGAAGATCTTGTTGCACGAAGTAATGTTCACGGAGCTACAGTGCCCTCTCCTTTCACCTTGGACAGCCTCCTCTTGATCTCCCTTGAAGCCCTCTTGGATAGATAGGGTTTGTAGCACCAAATGAGAGTTTTATAACTCTTGAATGGCCCTTGGACAAGCCCCAGACCAGATCCACGAAATCTGGTGTAATTGGGGGCAAAAAGATTAAAGAAATGGGTGGAAATACCACCCTTCGAACTTGAACCAAAAGTCAACAAAAGTAGGCCTCGGGGCTGGTGGTCGACCGGTAGAGGGCTGGCGGTCGACCGAAATTTTACAGGTTTCAGTCCGTTGCTTGCTGGGAAAAACGGTTGACCGCCCCTGTCTGGGCGGTCGACCGCTTCTGGCGGTCGACCGGTCCTGGACCGACGGTCGACCGCTGGCAGGGGAAGCCCCAGGTTTCTCCCGTTCAGCCCTTTAAACCCTTGAGCAGCTCATTTACGTTTGTGGCATCAAACTCCTTCGACCTTGAGGATTTGTACTGAGTATATGGACCTACAAACACATGGATAATTGATTAGAATTATAGCTCAAACATCCATATGATAAATCCATAAACTCCATGCCAACCATTGATTATGAAATCAGAATTTGTTATGATAAATCCATAAACTCCATGCAAACCATTGATTATGAATCCCCGCGACCTGACTGTTGTGCCCCTTGTGCTTTGTTGATGATGTGATGTTTTAATGATAGCAACATGAATGAGTCACCACATTGTCTTGAATATGTCTGACCCTTTCTGTGGGAGATTGCATAAGTGTGCCATGTCTGAATTGTGAAGAATGCATGCGTATGCTTGAGTTATGCTGTGATATATTGGCTTGTGCTTGATTTCTGTTCTCTGCATTGCTTCTCTGCTGATATGTGCATGCATTATCTTAGGCTAAGTCTGTACAGCCTACGTCTCTTGCAGCGTCAACGCTGTGAGCATTATCAAGTCTGCAGCGTCAACGCTGTGAGTATGCACTTTGTTTCAGGTTCTTCAAGTCTATACAGACTTTAGCGTTTCATTTAGCGTCTAAGGCAAAGTCTACACATTGGCTAAGTGTGTACATCGCTTACATTTCTTGAGACCAAGTCCATACATCGTGAAAGTCTATACACTCCTCTTGGCCTTAGCATCTGTTTTGAAGTCCATACATTGGTCTTCAGTTCAAGTCTGTACAACGTTACGTTCTCTTTGGAAAGTCTGTACAGCGTCAAGTCTGCACATTGGGGTTTCACGAGAAGTCTACACATTGGTCTCCACCTGAAGTCTATACATTGGCTAAGGGTCTTCAAGTCCATACACAGTTGTCTGATGCATATTGTTTGAAGTCTGTACAACATGCCTTGTTATTCACAACTTTCTTATTTGTGACTTCCCTAGTGTTTTGATGATGAGCATCACTATGTTAAGTATTCTCATTTTAATCAGATATCTTGCGTAATGTTATGTATTTGAAATTTCCATGATTAGCAGGAAAACTGCTATGAGGTAGTACTTTGTGTGTCCGTATTGTTTCTTTCATACTTCGTGTTGATTTCCTGTAACCTCGAGTCGCTTCACCTTCTGTCTTCGTGATGTTTACTGAAGCAGGTCGAATTGTTCTGACGAACTTCGAGTCGTTTCCCTGTGAACCTTGTGTCGTTTCCTCAGTATTTAGTTGCTCATCTCGAGTCATCCTTTATGTTTGCTCTTGTATTTTCGTGTCACTTATCGTTGTTCCTCGAGTCGTTCCTTCTTGGTTTCACTGCTTCATCACGTGTCGTGATAGCCGTGTCTGTCTTCTGTCTTCGTGTTGATTTTACTTCGTGCATTCTTCTCTAAATTCAAACTTTAAGTGTCTCAAGTCGAGTCTGACTGTGTTGTCTCCATGTCATCCTTAGTTCGAGTCATTTCTTTGTTATTTCTATCTTCGTGTTGCTTTTCCTAGACCTCATGTCTTTCTTGTTTTGTAACCACACTTCGTGTCGGTTTCTATTTTCATCTTCGAGTTGTTGTCAGCCCGTGTCGTCCTCGTCTTCGAGTCGTTCGTACGTTCGAGCAACTTAGTACTCGAGTTGTTTTCGTGTGTATTCAAGTCTTTTTAGTAAAGTGTCGTTTCACCTCGTGCCGTTCTCTTTGCTGTTTGTTATGTCGTGTTGTTTTTGTATTCGTGTCTTCGTGTTGCTTTTATATTCGTGTCTTCGTGTTATTCTTGTGTTTATGTCCTAGTGTTGTTTCTTTCTATCTTCGTCCAAGATCGCGTGTTTCTATCGTTTTTACTCCGTGTTATTTCCTTCTCCGTACCTCGTGTCGTTCTCAGTATAGTGCACCTATTGTTGTTACTACACACCTCGTGCAGTTTTAGTTTTTGTGGCCCTGAGTTGTAATCGTTTTAATTCTTTGCAGGAGAAGAAGAAAAACAAAAAGAAGAAGGTGGTCCGAGGAAGAATATTCCTCAGTGACTGGGAGGCACGTGATCCGAGGCTGGAAGGGCAGACAGGATTGTGACACGTGTGCTGAAGCTAGCTGAGAGACTGACACGTGGCCACAAGTTCTGGGCGGGAAATGAGGAAGCCACACGCGCCCAGTGCTGCCCTCCTGCTGGCTGCTGCTTATAAAAGGAAGCCTTCATCCAACAGATGAAGACGATCGAAGAAGAAGCCTGGAGAGCAAAAAGTCCTTCGATCCAGAGAAAAAGAAAAGATGAAGAAAAAGAAGAAGAAGAGAAGAGAAGAGACAGAGAGAGCCTGCGAAAGAAGAAGAAAAGAAAGAGAAGAAGAGCAGAAGGAAAAGAAGAGAAAGAGAGAGTTAGAGAGCTCGTGAGGGTTTAGAGAAAAAGAAAGTGAGAGAGAAGAGAAGAGGAAGAGAAGCTTACCTGAAGATCTGTCTGCTGGACCGTGGATCAAATCCAGGCCAATCAGCTCCATGCGAGCCACATCTGTGTTATCTTTCTTTACAGCTTTCTGATCGCTGTGTATTTTTCCCTTCTTATTTTTCCTTTTTCATTTGGTTAGCTTTGTACTTCCGATCCTCTGGATTGAGGTCGGGTCCCTCCTGGTCTGGAGGAAGAGAGGTCTGCGACCTCTAGTTTACAAGTGGCTGGAAGTCACTTGTGTGTTCCCTCCGGTGTGGAGGAAGGGAGATCTGATCTCCGGTTCTGGGCTTGTGGGTTGCAAGTCCAGGGGTCCCTCCGGTTGGAGGAAGAGAGGTCTTCGACCTCTGGTTTGCTGGTGACGGGGAGTCACTGGTGTGTTCCCTCCGGTTTGGAGGAAGAGAGACTTTGCGTCTCTGGTTTCCAAGTGACTAGGAGTCACTTGGGGTGTCCCTCCGGTTGAGAGGAAGAGGGGAGTTTGTTCCCATGGTCAAGCTGTATGTCAGCACCTGTTGCAGACTGAGTCTGCTTGGTTCTAGCATTGGCTAGTGAAGCCTCACTCCGGTTGGGAGTGAGGGGTGGATGTAGGTCTGAAGGACCGAACCACCTTAAAACTATTTGTGCAGTGGTTTGCCTTGCGTTAGCTCCATATCTTCTACCTCCCATTCACAGGTTGCGCATGCTTGGCTAGTCGCATTATCTATAGAGTTAATTTTTGAGCATTATATTCTGCGTAGTGTGTTTACGTTGTTTAGCTCTGCATTCGTTACTGGTTGATCAGGTGGCTGCATTGTTGCAGTCCAACTGTTTGTCCATGTGTTGCCTTATCATTTCATCTTGGAAAGCTCATTAGTCTTATTTCGCATATCTGAGCTTTAATGTTTTAATTTGGGCTATATTTTCTAGAGGGTTACATTCACCCCCCCTCTGTATCCGGGCCTAGCACCCTAACAGTTGGTATCATAGTAGGTTTCTGCATACAAGGTCCAGTGACCTGTAGATTCGATCTTGCAGTCTTAGGTGCTAATTTATTTTTAGTACATCAATACTCCTGTTGCATTAATCTGATTTGTTTTCAATGGCTCATCCACCGATTTTTAGTGGTACGCATTTTAATGCATGGTTCGCTAGTATGAAGAATTATGTTAAATCTGTGAATCCAGACCTGTGGAAAGTAATTTCACACGGTCCTCATGAACTACCAAAGAAAAAATCCAAATGGACTGACAGTCACAAGTCTAAGCATGAAGAAAATCAGATAGCTATAAATCTGATGAAGGCAGCTACTGATAGAGCTTTCCATTCATGTTTCTTTGATTGCAGTTCGGCTAAAGATATTTTGGATACACTGAAGCGAATTCAGGAGATAGATGTGGACAGCTGCATGATGGTCAACAGAAGCAATCAAAGTGGCAGCGATCAAGGCAGCAATCAAAATAAAGAAGATGATGATGATGAGGTAAATCTCTTCGAGAATTTTTCTCTAGAAGATTGGGAGAATGCATATGCTGAATTATTTGAATCTCATGAACTATTAAGAAAACAGTATAAAAAATTGAAGAAGGGTACTGTTTTAGGTAGTTCAAGTTCTCCTTGTAGAAATTGTGTTGAATTGAAAAATATTCATGATGCCTGTATGTCTGATTTTCAAATATTGAAGAAACAACACTAGGACATAAACACAAGAATAACACGAAGACACGAATACAAAAGCAACACGAAGACACGAATACAAAAACAACAAAACATAACAAACAGCAAAGAGAACGGCACGAGGTGAAACGACACTTTACTAAAAAGACTTGAATACACACGAAAACAACTCGAGTACTAAGTTGCTCGAACGTACGAACGACTCGAAGACGAGGACGACACGGGCTGACAACAACTCGAAGACGAAAACAGAAACCGACACGAAGTATGGTTACAAAACAAGAAAGACACGAGGTCTAGGAAAAGCAACACGAAGACAGAAATAACAAAGAAATGACTCGAACTAAGGACGACATGGAGACAACACAGTCAGACTCGACTTGAGACACTTAAAGTTTGAATTTAGAGAATAATGCACGAAGTAAAATCAACACGAAGATAGAAGACAGACACGACTATCACGACACGTGATGAAGCAGTGAAACCAAGAAGGAACGACTCGAGGAACAACAGTAAGTGACACGAAAACACAAGAGCAAACATAAAGGATGACTCGAGATGAGCAACTAAATACTGAGGAAACGACACAAGGTTCACAGGGAAACGACTCGAAGTTCGTCAGAACAATTCGAGCTGCTTCAGTAAACATCACGAAGACAGAAGGTGAAGCGACTCGAGGTTACAGGAAATCAACACGAAGTATGAAAGAAACAATACGGACACACAAAGTACTACCTCATAGCAGTTTTCCTGTTAATCATGGAAATTTCAAATGCATAACATTACGCAAGATATCTGATTAAAATGAGAATACTTAACATAGTGATGCTCATCATCAAAACACTAGGGAAGTCACAAACAAGAAAATTGTGAATAACAAGGCATGTTGTACAGACTTCAAACAATATGCATCAGACAACTATGTATGGACTTGAAGACCCTTAGCCAATGTATAGACTTCAGGTGGAGACCAATGTGTAGACTTCTCGTGAAACCCCAATGTGCAGACTTGACGCTGTACAGACTTTCCAAAGAGAACGTAACGCTGTACAGACTTGAACTGAAGACCAATGTATGGACTTCAAAACAGATGCTAAGGCCAAGAGGAGTGTATAGACTTTCATGATGTATAGACTTGGTCTCAAGAAATGTAAGCGATGTACACACTTAGCCAATGTGTAGACTTTGCCTTAGACGCTAAATGAAACGCTAAAGTCTGTATAGACTTGAAGAACCTGAAACAAAGTGCATACTCACAGCGTTGACGCTGCAGACTTGAGAATGCTCACAGCGTTGACGCTGCAAGAGACGTAGGCTGTACAGACTTAGCCTAAGATAATGCATGAACATATCAGCAGAGAAGCAATGCAGAGAACAGAAATCAAGCACAAGCCAATATATCACAGCATAACTCAAGCATACGCATGCATTCTTCACAATTCAGACATGGCACACTTATGCAATCTCCCACAGAAAGGGTCAGACATATTCAAGACAATGTGGTGACTCATTCATGTTGCTATCATTAAAACATCACATCATCAACAAAGCACAAGGGGCACAACAATCTCCCCCTTTTTGATGATGGCAACATAATGAGTCACACTGACTCATCAAACTATTCTCCCCCTTTGACATAATCAAAAAGAAGGGAAATGGTTTGATAAGTCAGTGTGAGTCATTATGTTGCCATCATCAAAAAGGGGGAGATTGTTGTGCCCCTTGTGCTTTGTTGATGATGTGATGTTTTAATGATAGCAACATGAATGAGTCACCACATTGTCTTGAATATGTTTGACCCTTTTTATTTATTTTCTGTTTTCCAATCATTTTCTGATTTTTATCATGTTTTTCTATTTTTTTAGCCTTATACTGAGGTGGAGATGAAGTAGAAGGCTTTTCCTGTTCAGAAGATTTAACGAAAACAGTTTATTTTTGGGTTCTCTGAACAGTGGGCTGAGAGACAGGTGACTTCTGAGAAGTGTGAGAAGTAGAGCTAGCAACAAAAGATGTATGAATTTTATTTTCAAAATTCTTTTTATTTACAGGATTATAACCTAACCCCTCCTTCTGAAAATTGACTTTTACTCCCAACAGTTTGTTCAGATTATCTTGCCCACTAACAAACTTTGACAGAGAGTTCTTTATGTCTTGGATTTCATTTTCTAAAGAGGTGATTTGTAACTCATAACTGGCAATCTCTTGCTCACTGTAATTCACACACTCAGTTAACACATTGTTAGCAGTTTTGTATCTTTCAACTTCCTGTTCTAGATTGCTCAGTTTATTAGTCTTCAACACAAATACTTTTTCCTCTTTCCAAAGTAAGAAGTCTTTCAGACATGCCACTGTTTAACAGCTTCAATTTTTCAATTTCATCTTTCAGTTTATCATTCTGAACCAATTCATGTATTAGAAGATGATCTTCTGAATTGACTTCATACTTTCTTCCAACCTCAAGTTCCTTCAAATCTTTTTGCTATTTTTCAAGATCTTTCTGTAACTCTATATTTACAGATTTTATGGCATTGAATTTTTCAGCAAACAAGTTCTTCTCCTGCTCAAGTTTCTCAATTTTTTTATCATTTTCATTAGCAGATGTTCTCAGAGAAACATTTTTAGATTTCAGCTTGTTTAAATCTGAGTTCACACTTTCAAAGTTTTTCAGCATTTTTTCATACTGGTCATGATAGTTATCATGAAGATTTCATTTGGTATCAGAATTTCTATCAGTCATTCATGAAGATTTCAATGGGACTATCTCGATCATAAATCTGAAAATTCTTAAACTAGAAATCTTCTATTATACATTTTTATAAATGTCTGAAATAACTCATGTGGTTTAAGCTTAATGCATTCATGGAGTTTAACTTTAAAATCTCTTGACATATCTGAAGCATGTTTAATAAACCTTAACCATCTGGTTCATGTTGAGTCTTGTGAAAACTTCGAAAATCTGCACTCTTGAATACATGACTTCAACTGATTAAGTACATGTAATTATTATTGACTTGAAGCAATGAATTTTTCTGAAAAATCTAAAGGGTAATATCTGTCAAAGCAATGACCTTGGTCACTGAGAAACACATGTCCTAAGGACTGTGTCATGAGGTACCATAGTTAACTCTGATTAAGAATTCATTGAAATTCAGGCAGAGCAATGTCATGCACACTGAGAAATACAATTCACTCATCAAGAAATGATTTGCAGTGTGTCATGATGTGTATATGCTATCTCTATTCATATAAAGTATGACAGTTAGTCACACTAAGTGCTTAGGGATATTGGCCTCTGATCAAGGTATATCCTCTAGTTACAAGGTGTGCACTGAACTAGAGTGCTCGTAAAATTTGTAGCATGAAAATTGTTGAACGAATTGAAATATCTGAATATTGATGCAAAAATCAAATTGCTACAACCCTAGACAAAATCATATGACTTCATAATTGCTTGATTTCAATACTGATGCATGTAATTCTGAAAGAAGTCAATAAATTTGATTGTGTAAGACAAAGGGAGGATAATCAAGATAAATATGAGGGCTTGGTTCATTTTTATTAAAACATGATTTTAGATATCAATACAGAATTTTATTGATAAAATCTGTATACATCATGTTTAAACCATGCTGTTCAAAAAGCTCATTCATAAGCCCCCATAGTGGAAGACTTTGAAAACTTATGTTTTGGATTTATGAGAATGACATTTCCTTGAAAATCTGACTGAAATTCTCGTAGTTGAAGCCTCTTTAGAAATCTGCTAATTGAACCTGTTCTTGGCTCATTGACCTGAACTTCTCCTTGTTTGCCCCTGTGGTCTCCTCTCATCTATCTCATAAGATTCCACTTATTGAGGGGGAGCTTCCATGTCTTGCATCACTTGCATATCAATTGGCATCTATTCAGGGGGAGCATTCCTTGTCACACTGAATCATGTTCATATCATTTGTGACCTTGCATTCAAATCCCTCATGATCAGATTTATGCATGATCAACAAAAACTGTATAGTCAACTCCTTTCTTATCAGTTGACTGATTCTATCTGCATTTTTCTGACCATATAAATGTGAGGTGCCACTCCCTTTATTACCTTGTTCACTTGCAGCCTTCTGAACCTCAGAATCTTTATGATGGTGGATTTCAGATTGATTCCTGAGATGTATTTCTCTCCACACTGTTGGAATCTTCCATCTTGTTCTGTAATAAGTTCTGATTCTGTGGTATCTTCACCAGAATTCAGATTCTTTGTAATGGCTGATTTCAGATTGATTTATTGGATAACCAGAGTCCATTCCTGTGCTTCAGGGGGAGTTATGGTTTATTATCTTCTAAGGGGAGAGTAGTCAATCATGCATGTTGATAGGGGGAGAACTGTTTCACTGTCATAAGGGAGATCTTCATTTTAAAGAACCTTGACTCATTCTCTGCATTGTTGTGCTGCATTTGACTATCAAACCATTTCCCTTCTTTTTGATTATGTCAAAGGGGGAGAATAGTTTGATGAGTCAGTGTGACTCATTATGTTGCCATCATCAAAAAGGGGGAGATTGTTGTGCCCCTTGTGCTTTGTTGATGATGTGATGTTTTAATGATAGCAACATGAATGAGTCACCACATTGTCTTGAATATGTCTGACCCTTTCTGTGGGAGATTGCATAAGTGTGCCATGTCTGAATTGTGAAGAATGCATGCGTATGCTTGAGTTATGCTGTGATATATTGGCTTGTGCTTGATTTCTGTTCTCTGCATTGCTTCTCTGCTGATATGTTCATGCATTGTCTTAGGCTAAGTCTGTACAGCCTACGTCTCTTGCAGCGTCAACGCTGTAAGCATTCTCAAGTCTGCAGCGTCAACGCTGTGAGTATGCACTTTGTTTCAGGTTCTTCAAGTCTATACAGACTTTAGCGTTTCATTTAGCGTCTAAGGAAAAGTCTACACATTGGCTAAGTGTGTACATCGCTTACATTTCTTGAGACCAAGTCCATACATCGTGAAAGTCTATACACTCCTCTTGGCCTTAGCATCTGTTTTAAAGTCCATACATTGGTCTTCAGTTCAAGTCTGTACAGCGTTACGTTCTCTTTGGAAAGTCTGTACAGCATCAAGTCTGCACATTGGGGTTTCACGAGAAGTCTACACATTGGTCTCCACCTGAAGTCTATACATTGGCTAAGGGTCTTCAAGTCCATACACAGTTGTCTGATGCATATTGTTTGAAGTCTGTACAACATGCCTTGTTATTCACAACTTTCTTGTTTGTGACTTCCCTAGTGTTTTGATGATGAGCATCACTATGTTAAGTATTCTCATTTTAATTAGATATCTTGCGTAATGTTATGCATTTGAAATTTTCATGATTAACAGGAAAACTGCTATGAGGTAGTACTTTGTGTGTCCGTATTGTTTCTTTCATACCTCGTGTTGATTTCCTGTAACCTCGAGTCGCTTCACCTTCTGTCTTCGTGATGTTTACTGAAGCAGCTCAAATTGTTCTGACGAACTTCGAGTCGTTTCCCTGTGAACCTCGTGTCGTTTCCTCAGTATTTAGTTGCTCATCTCGAGTCATCCTTTATGTTTGCTCGTGTTTTCGTGTCACTTACTGTTGTTCCTCGAGTCGTTCCTTCTTGGTTTCACTGCTTCATCACGTGTCGTGATAGCCGTGTCTGTCTTCTATCTTCGTGTTGATTTTACTTCGTGCATTGTTCTCTAAATTCAAACTTTAAGTGTCTCAAGTCGAGTCTGACTGTGTTGTCTCCATGTCGTCCTTAGTTCGAGTCGTTTCTTTGTTATTTCTGTCTTCGTGTTGCTTTTCCTAGACCTCGTGTCTTTCTTGTTTTGTAACCACACTTCGTGTCGGTTTCTATTTTCATCTTCGAGTTGTTGTCAGCCCGTGTCGTCCTCGTCTTCGAGTCGTTCGTACGTTCGAGCAACTTAGTACTCGAGTTGTTTTCGTGTATATTCAAGTCTTTTTAGTAAAGTGTCGTTTCACCTCGTGCCGTTCTCTTTGCTGTTTGTTATGTCGTGTTGTTTTTGTATTCGTGTCTTCGTGTTGCTTTTGTATTCGTGTCTTCGTGTTATTCTTGTGTTTATGTCCTAGTGTTGTTTCTTTCTATCTTCGTCCAAAATCGCGTGTTTCTATCATTTTTACTCCGTGTTATTTCCTTCTCCGTACCTCGTGTCGTTCTCAGTATAGTGCACCTATTGTTGTTACTACACACCTCGTGCAGTTTTAGTTTTTGTGGCCCTGAGTTTTAATCGTTTTAATTCTTTGCAGGAGAAGAAGAAAAACAAAAAGAAGAAGGTGGTCCGAGGAAGAATACTCCTCAGTGACTGGGAGGCACGTGATCTGAGGCTGGAAGGGCAGACAGGATTGTGACACGTGTGCTGAAGCTGGCTGAGAGACTGACACGTGGCCACAAGTTCTGGGCGGGAAATGAGGAAGCCACACGCGCCCAGTGCTGCCCTCCTGCTGGCTGCTGCTTATAAAAGGAAGCCTTCATCCAACAGATGAAGACGATCGAAGAAGAAGCCTGGAGAGTAGAAAGTCCTTCGATCCAGTGAAAAAGAAAAGAGCAAGAAAAAGAAGAAGAAGAGAAGAGAAGAGACAGAGAGAGCCTGCGAAAGAAGAAGAAAAGAAAGAGAAGAAGAGCAGAAGGAAAAGAAGAGAAAGAGAGAGTTAGAGAGCTCGTGAGGGTTTAGAGAAAAAGAAAGTGAGAGAGAAGAGAAGAGGAAGAGAAGCTTACATGAAGATCTGTCTACTGGACCGTGGATCAAATCCAGGCCAGTCAGCTCCATGCGAGCCACATCTGTGTTATCTTTCTTTACAACTTTCTGATCGCTGTGTATTTTCCTCTTCTTATTTTTCCCTTTTCATTTGGTTAGCTTTGCACTTCCGATCCTCTGGATTGAGGTCGGGTCCCTCCTGGTCTGGAGGAAGAGAGGTCTGCGACCTCTAGTTTGCAAGTGGCTGGAAGTCACTTGTGTGTTCCCTCCGGTGTGGAGGAAGGGAGATCTGATCTCCGGTTCTGGGCTTGTGGGTTGCAAGTCTAGGGGTCCCTCCGGTTGGAGGAAGAGAGGTCTTCGACCTCTGGTTTGCTGGTGACGGGGAGTCACTGGTGTGTTCCCTCCAGTTTGGAGGAAGAGAGACTTTGCGACTCTGGTTTCCAAGTGACTGGGAGTCACTTGGGGTGTCCCTACGGTTGAGAGGAAGAGGGGAGTTTGTTTCGCCTGGTCAAGCTGTGTGTCAGCACCTGTTGCAGACTGAGTCTGCTTGGTTCTAGCATTGGCTAGTGAAGCCTCACTCCGGTTGGGAGTGAGGGGTGGATGTAGGTCTGAAGGACCGAACCACCTTAAAACTATTTGTGTAGTGGTTTGCCTTGCGTTAGCTCCATATCTTCTACCTCCCATTCACAGGTTGCGCATGCTTGGCTAGTCGCATTATCTAGAGAGTTAATTTTTGAGCATTATATTCTGCGTAGTGTGTTTACGTTGTTTAGCTCTGCCTTCGTTTCTGGTTGATCAGGTGGCTGCATTGTTGCAGTCCAACTGTTTGTCCATGTGTTGCCTTATCATTTCATCTTGGAAAGCTCATTAGTCTTATTCCGCATATCTGAGCTTTAATGTTTTAATTTGGGCTATATTTTCTAGAGGGTTACATTCACCCCCCCTCTGTATCCGGGCCTAGCACCCTAACACTGACTGCGCAGGTCGATCCGCGGGCGAGGGCGCACGATGACCAGAAGGGTTTCATGTTGAATGTGCATGAATGAGGTGTATTCATAAGATACACAAGGTGAGATCGATGCTAAGCATGAGATACACAAGGTAAGAGTCTCACCAAAGGTTCTTGATAGTAAATGACATATACCACCTGTTTTGGATTGTAGAGGAGCAGGGTGCTTATCCACAAGTTTAGTTCACCAGGTGACTGCCATGTTTGATCCTGCAAGCAAGATAGTTAAGGTTAATACCATGCTTGTTCACATTAAAGAGGTTATGAAACCTCTTACCTCTTGTAAAAACAATTCAATCAAGCATGAATCAAGACCATGTACCATTGCCATTTGTCATCTCAAACATATTTAAACATGAATGTGCAATCAACCATAAGTTTAGTTATCATCACTCAATCACACATTAAGTTTAGTTATCATCAAAACCGTAACGCCAACAATCATCAAAATCATAACTCAACAAAAACTCTGTTGCATCTTCCAGGAGTTGGACTCTTCTCACCGCATTAGTGTAAACTTGGATATCCACTGGGACAAGTTGAGTAATGTACTGCGGCTTCAAACCATTTAAAAACCTTCTCGCCTTCATCTTCTCGGTACTCACAAGGTGTGGCGCGTACCGAGATAGTCTCACGAATTGGGCTTTATATTCCGCCACCGTCAAACTTCTTTGCTTCAAGGAAGCGAATTCAGTGGCCTTCCTTTCTTGCACCCGATCGGAGAAATATTTGTTGTTGAAGTGCTCCATGAACTCCTCCCATAACACATGATTGTGAAGTAGAGTTGCTTCGACCGACTCCCACCAAGCACGGGTATCCTTTTCAAGTTGAAAAGTGGCGAGTAGGACCTTTTCCTCATCAGCACATTGCATGACTCGGAATATCCTCTCAATTTCCTTTACCCAATGTTCGGCCTCATCCGAGTCCGTGGACCCAGCGAACTTGGGAGGGTTCATACTCTTGAAATTCCTATGTAAATCTCTGGCTCCTCGGTTTGCTCCTCCCTGAGCAACCTGCTGTAGAGCTTGGGTTAAACCTTGCACCGTCCCTTGCATCTTGCGCCATTGAGCTCTCTCGGCAGCCATGGGTGAAAATTAAACCTGCAAACGCAACTACAAAACTTAGGTATTTTGTTTATTTCTTGATTAATCATTCTTTAAATCTTACCTCGTGGCTCTACCCAATCTTACTGGGAAGGTTCAAGACACTATCTAATTTCTAGATCAACATCTAGAACCTATATCAAGGGAAATCTAAGGTTTATGAAACCTAGGCTCTGATACCACAAAGACTATCACGTCCCGATGCAGAAAATGAGATGCAACCAGTCGAAACACTCAAGTCGATCAGAGCATGAATAAAAGGGTCCAAACCACAAGGATAAATAAGAAGAAAAGATACTTTTATTTCATCGAAATAAAGTTTTACAACATTCTTAAGTCTTAAGAGGCATGATTCAACTTCCAAAAACATAATTCTAGCAAGAGTAATCGCTCATAAACCTAGGTAACTAAGATAACTTGATCGCTCGTTCACTCTAGCCCATCCCCATGTGTTTGGGGTTCATCATCGGAATTACTTGCAATGTTAACCAGAAAACGTAGGGTGAGTGAAATGCTCAGTAGGAATTTATATCTCTATATCAGGCAACTTAAACTAATTAACATTTTGGATAGTTATCGTGCTATGCTAGGCAACGTAAATAAAACATGGAACATGAATAGGAGATAGAGTAAAGAAATGCTAGTAATTGAAATTACAAGTAGACAAGATATCAAGAAATAAAGTTCAAGTAGAGATCATGTAGAAAGTAATATCATGAAATTTGGCCATTTCATACAAGTATGTACAAGTCAAGTCATTCAAGTAATTATAGCAATATAAGCAAGTAATTCATGAATTGTGAAATGCCGTAAATGAATCTAGCAAGCTAAACACTTCGGTGCAATGCCACACCTGGTCAATCAACTCCCATGGGCACTAGTACTTTCGGGCGCTCTCCCAGGACCAGACCAGGCCCCATTTTACGCCAAGCATTGTGGTTATGGATCATAGATCCCAAGCATATTTAGACATCCACGTAATATGTATGGCCAACGAATTTCAAGGTAATGCTCTTGGAATAAAATACAAGATTATCAAGAGGTTTGTAAGAGAAGTTCATGAAAGATTTAAGGCATAATGTTTAACGACATTAAGTCGATAAGGGATTGAATTTGCTGGACAAGGCACAATCAGCCTTTGCGAAAAACCTCATAAAACGGGTTTAGATCGAGTTTTTCACAGTCGGGTGTTTTAGCTAGAACCCAAGGAATTACGGTCAGGTAAGAGGTAAGACAGTGGGAGGCTCCCCTCGTATACACGAGGTCCTAATTAATAAATCACTTATCCACTTAAAGCGTTTGCCCGTGGACCTCTTTCCTTAGACACCGTTCTTCCTTGGAAATCTTGCTGATTCCACGACTTGTCAGAAATAAGGAAACAACTTTAGCGGAAATTCTATTCCGTTCTTCGCAGTCGGAGCTTTATTAGACAACTGTGAAATTTCGGCCAGGTAAGATGTGGGACAGTGGGAGGCTCCCCTCGTATACACGAGGTCCTAATTAATAAATCACTTATCCACTTAAAGCGTTTGCCCGTGGACCTCTTTCCTTAGACACAGTCCTTCCGTGGAAATCTAGCGAGCTACGCGACTTGTCGAAAACACGGTAATCACGATAATACTTAAACTTGTATATCGATTCATGATTATGCAACTAAACCCATGTAGATTTGAAGATAATATCTACTCCATTTAACAAGCTAGAAGGATAATATAGTCATGGGGATCAAGAATCTCATGAAGGTACAAGAACATAAGCTCATTGATTATGATCATTTTCTTTCATATCCTTAACTTAATTGTGTGTGGATTTTGTTTATATGCAACATAACATGACATAACTACATGCTTGGTGATATATGGTTCAATTAGAACCTGAAAATTACATAATGATACTTGTTTTCCCCTTCCTTTTCTTGAAAAATGGGCGGCAAGGTTACTGGCATTGACGTCGTACTGTAGATGGTCGCGTTAATGATTATATATATATATATATATTTTTTCTTTTTGTTTTGACCCTCGGATTACCCGGGAGGTTCACTCGGAACGCGGTACCCTATATGGTCGCGTTCATAATTATATATATATAGATATATTATTTTATTTTTTATTTTTTTACCCTCAGACTGTTCGGGTGGTGATCTGTGAAGGCGGTCCCCTAGGGGGCCGCGATCTTGAGGTCGCGGTCCCTAGGGGGACTGCATTAGTATTTTTCTGGTTTGTTTTTAAAAAACCCATGGTCGCGGCCTTCATGGTGACCGCGACCCCATACAGTCGCGGTCTCCATCATGACCGCAATCTGACAATTTTTTTTTAAAAAAAAATATTTCAAAGGGTGGGAAAACTTTTTGTATTATCGCGCTTGGTCGAGCTGTCACGTTAAGAACGCGTCCCGTGTGAGCACCACGTTAAAAGACTGAATCCGATCTTCAAAAAAATGGTGATACCCCTTCAATAAAACGCCTCTAACATGCTTAATACTCAATAAAAATTAGGGAAAATGGTACCAATGGAAAGAGCACTTAAAAACGTACAAGATGACATGATTTATTAAGCATTTAGCCTGATAGAAACCTACCTTAAATCGAGTTGAAGAGGAAGAAGGAAAAATGGGATGAACACCCAAGAGCTTCCTTTCTCCTTCAAATCACGCCCCCAAATTGTCACAAATCTTTTTCCCAACGTAGCAAAGGCCTAGTGGGTGATCAGGGGTGCCTATTTATAGGAAAAATATGGGCCAAAATGTCAAGATTCCTTCCCTAAAAATCAAACTTCTCCACCTCCGAAATTAATGACTTAAGAAACAAATTCCAACTTCTCTTCTTAATCTAGCCTTAATTTGGTGAGAAAACGTGGGAAAGATGACTAATCTATGGTGGGCTATGACATAGGGTTTGAATTGTGTGACAATCGTCTAGAAATGGGACTAATTTAATCATTCATTAGGGTGTTTAACATGTGCTACGATTTTAGACATATTTATCTCTTTTTAGCCCATTAACCTATAACCCAGCCCATTATGGGTTATCCAAAGGCCAAATAGTTAATCATAATCCATTGTAGGGAATATAATTAGGCCTCCTATAATTTTTATGATATTTAAAACCTTTATTCTCAATTTATTTCAAGAAAAATTCAATTATCTAGTTTATTTCATGTAGTAACAATAGAATTTCATTATTTTATAAATATTATAATTATATAACTAAATCAAGATATATATTTATATATTAATTTTGTTGGGTTTCTACATCCTCCCCCATTTAAAAGAATTAGGTCCTCCAAATTCACATCATACCGTTGTAATGTAAAAATTCGAATAGAGGGGTCAAAATTCTAACCTGAGATTAAATCCGGATACTTCTTCTTGATTGACTCCTCTAATTCCCAGGTAGCTTCCTCGAATCCTCGCTTGTTCCATTAGACTTTTACCATTGGTATGGCCTTATTCCTCAGCTGGTGTAACTTTCGATCTAATATCTTGATCGGTCTTTCTTCATATGATAAATTCTTCTGTAGCTTCAAGTCATCAAATTGAATCACATGCGAAGGATTATACACGTATTTCCTCAGCATGGATACATGGAATACGTCATGGACACCGGTCAATTGTGGAGGCAAAGCTAGCTTATACGCCACTTCGCCGATTCTCTCCAGAATCTCAAAAGGGCCAATAAATCTTGGACTCAAGTTTCCTTTGTTACCAAACCTTTTGATTCCTCGTGTGGGTGATATCTTTAAGAAGACGTGGTCCCCCACTTGAAATTCGAGGTCTCTCCTTCGATTATCGGCATAACTCTTTTGTCGTGATTGTGCAACCTTCAACCGTTCTCAGATCACCTGGATTTTGTAAGTTGTATGTTGAACAATTTCAGGACCAATCAATCCTTTCTCTCTAACCTCGCTCCAACATAGAGGTGATCTACAACTCCTGCCATACAGTGCTTCGAAAGGCGCCATTTGTATGTTAGACTGATAGCTATTATTATAAGCAAATTCAATCAAGGGCAAGTGTTCATGCGAACTTCCGCCAAAATCTATCATACAAGCTCTCACCATATCTTCAATAATCTGATTCATCCTCTCGGTTTGTCCATCAGTTTGAGGGTGAAAAGCCGTACTAAAATTTAGCCTAGTACCCATAGAAGATTACAAGACTTTCCAGAAGTGAGAGGTGAATCTCGGATCCCTATCCGAAATAATAGAAGTTGGAATACCATGCAGTCTTACAACCTCCTTAATGTATAGTGCTGCTAGAACATCTATAGTCTATTTGGTCTTGATGGGAAAGAAGTGAGCGGACTTAGTTAGTCAGTCCACAATTACCCATATAGCATCAAATCTACTCCGGGTCTTCGGCAATCGAACTATGAAATCTATGCCAATACTATCCCATTTCCACTCCAATATTTCGAGAGGTTTTAACTTACCACCCGATTTAAGATGTTCGACTTTGACTTGTTGGTAAACAAAACATCGACTCATGAACTCGGCTACCACTCTTTTCATGTTAGGCCACCAAAAAGTTCTTTTAAGATCTTGGTACATTTTTGTGGCACCAGGATGTATAGTGTACCTCGATCGATGTGCTTCCTCCAAGATTTTGTCCTTGATAGTAGAACAATCGGGCACACAGGTTCTTCCTCGGAACAGTAACCTTCCATCATCTGCCAAAAGAAAATCCGGTCGTTGATCTAATTTCTCTTTGATTTCAATAATCAACGGATCATCATCTTACAACTCTTTAATTTTCGAGAGTAACTTGGGTTGGAGTTTAATATTGGCAATGAAGACTCTGCCTTCCTTCTCCTCCATATTGAGGTCCAAGTTTGCCATTTGCTCCAATAAATGCCATTCTTTAATCATCAGACTTGATAATAATGCCATCGGCTTCCGGCTAAGAGCATCAGCTACAACATTACCTTTTCCTAGGTGATATTGTATAGAAAAATCAAAATCTTTCAAATACTCCAGCCACCTTCTTTGTCTCATATTGAGTTCTTTTTGAGAGAATAAATACTTGAGACTCTAGTGGTCAGATTACACAATAATGGCTTCACCATAGAGATAATACCGCCAGATCTTCAAAGCAAAGACCACAGCCGCCAGCTCTAAATCATGCACGGGATAATTCTCCTCGTGCTTTTTCAACTGCCTTGAGGAATAGGTGATCACCTTGCCATGTTACATCAATACACAGCCTAAGCCAATTCCAGATGCATCAGCATAAACCTCGAATCCTCCTCCTTCAGTAGGCAATGTGAGTATAGGGGCAGTAGTTAGACAATCTTTCAAAGTCTGGAAGCTTTTCTCACATTCCTTGGACCACATATAAGGATTTTTCTTTCTCGTCAATCTTGTCAAAGATATGGCGATCTTAGAGAAATCCTTAATAAATATTCTATAATATCCTGCCAATCCCAAGAAGCTTCGAATTCCCGTCGCACTAGTAGGTCTTTCCCAATTTTTCACAGCCTCGACCTTAGAAGGATCGACCACAATACCATCCTAGGATATTATGTGACCTAGAAAAGAAACTTCTTCTAGCCGAAAATCACCCTTACTAAGCTTAGCATAAAGTTTGTGATCTCTTAAAAACTGCAGGGATTTATTGAGATGTTCCTCATGCTCCATCTTCGACTTAGAGTAGATCAAAACATCATCAATGAAGAATACCACAAATTGATCAAGGTATGGCCTGAATACACTGTTCATTAATTGCATAAATGCTGCAGGTGCATTGGTTAGGCCAAAATGCATAATAGTGAACTCATAGTGTCCATACCTGCTCCTGAATGTCGTTTTGTGAATATCTTCCTCCTTGATCTTCAACTGATGATAACCAGATCGGAGATTAATTTTTGAAAAATATCGAGCTCCAGAAATCTGGCCAAATAGTTCATCAATCCTCGGCAATGGATATTTGTTCTTAATTGTGAGTTGGTTCAATTGCCAATAGTCGACACACAATCTCATTGACCCGTCCTTCTTTTTGACAAATAGGACCGGGGCTCCCCATGGTGAAGTACTTGGTCGGATAAATTCTTTCTCCAATAACTCCAATAGTTGTTCTTTCAACTCCTTCATTTCGATAGCGGACATCCGATACGGAGCCTTAGAAATCGGTGCAGCTCCCAGAGTCAAATCAATAGAGAAGACCACTTCTCTCTCCGGGGGAATACTAGGAAACTCATCTGAAAATACGTCAGAATAATCTCGAATGATAGGAATATCCTCCAGAAGGGGTTCCTTATGCTTGGCCATAGTAATAGAAACTAAGAAAGCCAAACAACCCTTTTTCAATAGCTTATTAGCTTTAAGTACCAAAATAAGAGATAGGTGTCGAGAATGCCTGACACCAAAAAATAAGAGGTTGGGTTAACCAATAAAGGTTATCGTACCCAATTTACAGTTGACACTAGCACCATGTGTAGATAGCCAGTCGGCTCCTAATATAATATCATACCCTTCCATCTCCATGCATACTAAATTAGCGGGTAAGTTGCAACCGCTAACTAGAACTTCATTAGTAGGGTAGAAATTTTTAATCTTTGATCCCTCTCCAATAGGGGTAGTAATAACAAGTTTAGATTCTAATGGAACAGGCCTCATAGGCAAAATATCATCAAAGCTCTTAGATATAAAGGAATGCATATCTCTAGTATGAAATAAGACAGAGGCAGGCCTTGAGCATACAGAAAGAGTACCTTCCACGATGCATCCATCTTCGGTAGGTTCCACATCCATAAGAGCTTGGAGTCTCCCTTGCTTCTTGACTGCAACTGGAAGCTTTTTTGGCAGAGCTTGCTCGTTGAGAGGTGGACAACTCGGAATTCTATGCTCCCGACTTCCACAACGAAGACATGCACCCAGTCTTCTCCAGCACTCCTCCGCCTTGTGTCCGGGCTTCTCACAATATTTGCATAGTTCCTTTGATGATGCAGTGACCGGGACGATTTGTTTGTCAAATGATCTCAACCTGTTGTCCTTTTAAAAATCACGCCATCCTTATTGAAATTACGCCCATCTTTATTGAAGTTACGCCCATCAAAATTGGGCCTCTTCTTCCCGAAGGAGGGCTTGAAATTATCGGATCTAGTAACTTGCTCCTTCTTGGCATCTCTTCCTCGGATGCGATCAGACAACTCTGTTGCATCTTCCAGGAGTTGGGCTCTTCTCACCGCATCATTGTAAACTTGGATATCTATTGGGGCGAGTTGAGTAATGTACTGCGGCTTCAAACCATTTAAAAACCTTTTCGCCTTCATCTTCTCGGTACCCACAAGGTGTGGCGGATATCGAGATAGTCTCGTGAATTGGGCTTCATATTCCACCACCGTCAAACTTCTTTGCTTCAAGGAAGTGAATTCAGTGGCCTTCCTTTCTTGCACCCGATCGGATAAATATTTGTTGTTAAAGTGCTCCACGAACTCCTCCCAGAACACATGATTGTGAAGTAGAGTTGCTTTGACCGACTCCCACCAAGCACGGGCATCCTTTTCAAGTTGAAAAGTGGCGAGTAGTATCTTTTCCTCATCAGCACATTGCATGACTCAGAATATCCTCTCGATTTCCGTTACCCAATGTTCAGCCTCATCCGGGACCGTGGACCCAGCAAACTTGGGAGGGTTCATACTCTTGAGATTCCTATGTAAATCTCCGGCTCCTCGATTTGCTCCTCCCTGAGCAACCTGCTGTAGAGCTTGGGTTAAACCTTGCATCGTCCCTTGCATCTTGCGCCATTGAGCTCTCTCGGCAGCCATGGGTGAAAATTAAACCTACAAATGCAACTACAAAACTTAGGCGTTTTATTTATTTCTTGATTAATCATTCTTTAAATCTTAGTCCATGGCTCTACCCAATCTTACCGGGAAGGTTCAAGACACTATCTAATTTCTAGATCAACATCTAGAACCTATATCAAGGGAAATCTAAGTTTTATGAAACCTAGGCTCTGATACCATAAAGACTGTCACGTCTCAACGCAGAAAATCGAGGCGCGACGAGTCGAAACACTTAAGTCGATCAGAGCATGAATAAAAGGGTCCAAACAACAAGGAGAGATAAGAAGAAAAGATACTTTTATTTCATCGAAATAAGGTTTTACAACATTCTTAAGTCTTAAGAGACATGATACAACTTCCAAAAACATAATTCTAGCAAGAGCAACCGCTCATAAACCTAGGTAACTAAGATAACTTGATCGCTCGTTCACTCCAGCCCATCCCCATGTGTTTGGGGTTCATCATCGGAATTACTTGCAGTGTTAACCAGAAAACGTAGGGTGAGTGAAATGCTCAGTAGGAATTTATATCTCCATACCAGGCAACTTAAAGTAATTAACATTTTGGATAGTTATCAAGCTATGCTAGGAAACGTAAATAAAACATGGAACATGAATAGGAGATAGAGTAAAGAAATGCTAGTAATTGAAATTACAAGTAGACAAGATATCAAGAAATAAAGTTCAAGTAGAGATTGTAGACGACGGGATCACACCAACGTCCGTCCCAAGAGATGTGGATAACGAGATCGTATCAAAGAGAGGGAAGGAAAAGAGGAACGAGGAAAACGCAAAGACTGATTGTTAACAGACTCCGGTACGAGGTGGAGATAGGGGTCCGAAGACCCTCTCGCGCAAACTGACCCTTTCCCGGTAAACGTGACCTACCGTTCCGCGAGTAGCTTTTCATATACCGAGGAGTCTGAGAACCTACGTAATAGAAGTTGAGAGACATGCAAACTCAGAATCTGTAACAGTATATCACTCCTCAGACAATTATAAGAACAATATGAACAAAAGCATACCACCGCAGGACATTGGTCTTTGCGGGGTTTTAACAGCAATATATCAATATCAGCAGTAATGAATATGTGTACATATAGAAACCACCGCGAGACATTGGCCTTTGCGGGATTTTTACAGCGATACAAATAATAAATATAAATATATACAAAAGACCACCGCGAGGTATTACTCTCCGCGGGGTTTTTACTATAATATAAGAAATGAAAAGGGGATCAAATAAACCACCGCGAGATGTCACTCTCCGCGGGGTTTTAAGGCGGTGATAGGGGAATGCTAAAATTAAACAGTTAGGGGTTAGGATGTTAGAGTGCATAAATTAAATTACTGAAATGAAAATGGTCGCGGGAGGTGACCCACCGCACCAGTTAGATAAAACCGCCGCAAGGAACTGGTTCCGTCGACGGGGTTGGAATGAAGAACAGAAAGTAAAACCACCGCGAGGAACTAGTTCCGTTGACGGGGTTGGAATGAAGAAAACAAAATAAAACCACCGCGAGGAACTAGTTCCGTCGATGGGGTTGGAATGAAGAAGAGAAAATAAAACCACCGCGAGGAACTAGTTCCATCAACGGGTTCAAATAGAAAAGAAATGACAGAAAATAAAACCACCGCGAGGAACCAGTTCCGTCAACGGGGTTCTAACAGAAAAGAAATGACAGAAGATAAAGCCACCGCGAGGAACCAGTTCCCTCAACGGGGTTCGAACGGAAAAGAAAAGACAGAAGATAAAACCACCGCGAGGAACCAGTTCCGTCAACGGGGTTCGAACAGAGAAGAAAAGACAAGATAAAAGCACCGCGAGGAACCAGTTCCGTCAACGGGGTTTCAACAGAAAAGAAATGGGGAGGGGAGTTAGAGTCAGTATGGAACCTCCGCGAGGAACTTGTTCCGTTCGCGGGATTTGAACAGAAAAGAAATAACAGAAAGAAGGGGGGGAAGTGTGATCGCCAGGGGCTGAGAACCCCACAGGAAGTGTTCTGATCGCGTTCGCCGCCGGAGCGGGAGCAGTGCGGGTCCTCTCTTACTCTTCTTTCGGGCGACCGACGAAGAGGGCCTTCCTTGGTTACCCCGGTTTTGTTATTCCTTCTTTTGGTTTGTTTTAGTTTTTCGTTGTTATTTTTTTTTGTTTTCATTTTTGTTGCCTTTATTGTTTTTTGTTCTTTTATGTCTTTTAAAGGGACAGGAGAAAATGATGAGAGGAATCGAGATATAAGAAAATAAAGAGAGATAGTGGGGTATAAAGTAGGATAATGCAGATATTAAAGATTGCTAAGAAAACAGATCGAGTGAAAGATTCTTTTTGTTTGTTATTTAGAAAGTAAATAGAGAGGGAGAGGGACAAAAGCCTAATAACAACTAACGAAAATAGGGGAGCGGAGAAGATGGAAACGGTGAAGGTGACGGTCGAGTACCTCAGAATAGGGGGGAATGATTGCTTTTCATCTCTGGGCTGGGGGATTCCGTAGGCTCCTCCTCCTCTTCTTTCGGCTGGCCGATGAAGGGGGCTTCTTAACTGGTTATCCCTACACCAAGAACAAACGAAGAAAAACAACTAAATGAGGACGACAATGGTGTAGTACCAATTCTTTAGAAAATGATATTGAAAATAACATAAATGAACACGCACCTTATTGGTAGTGTTTAAAACCCCTTTTAGAACTAAAGGGTGGGGGAATGATATGATGAAATGCCCAACGAAATATTCTCAATGAGATGATTGTATTACAATCAATAAAATTCCCCCTAGTGGTAAGGTGTTGGAGTACCCTACTCCTCCCCCTTCTCTCTAGGCAGGGCTTTTACATAAAAAAATATTACAAACAGAATGATGGGTGATGTATGCAAAAGAACTAACAAACTAAACATAATGCAAAAGGAGAGAAAAGCTTATTGGTAGGTGCCGATGACGGGCTTTGGAAGAACTTCTTCAGCAAGGTGAGAATGAAGCAGGCACGCGGCGCAGCAGAACGGCTTTCCTCGCACACTCGAACGCCCAGGAACTCAGCAGGATTTTCCTTAATTTTACGAGCTTCAAAAGGGACCAGATTGGAATCTTTCTTTTCACTTCAAACAGACTCATACACGCCCTCGCAGACACATGCACACATGCGAGATAATAACAATAACACGAATTAAAGAAGACAGATACTAAGAATAATAAAATAAGAATATGGTGATATGTATGGGAGGGAGATAGAGAGAGAGAGGGGACCGCGACAGGGGGGTAGGAGAGAAGGAGGGAGAGAGAGTATACGTAAGAGAGAGTAAAAGATGGAGATCAAAAAATAATAAAAAAAAAGGAAAGTGTTGAGACAGAGAGATCGAGAGGGGGAGAGAGAGAGGGAGTAAAAAAAGAGGGAGAGAGAGAATACGTGAGGGAGAGAGGAAGGGAGAGTAAAAGATGGAGACAAAAAAAATAAAAAAAAAGAAAGAAAGAGTTGAGATAGAGATTCGAGAGAGGGAGAGAGAGAGAGAGTAAAAGAGAGGGAGAGAATACGTGAGAGAGGGGGGTGAGAGAGTGAGAAGCAGAGAGAGGGGGAAAAGAGAGACGATAGGGAGAGAGAGGGAGAGAGACGGAGACGGGGGGAGAGAGAGACGCGGGGGGGAGAAATAGGGGGAGAGAGAGAAGGAGAGAGGGAGAGAGAGGACTGCGGCGGGCGGAAGAGAAAGGGAGAGAGGGAGAGAGAGAGAGAGAGAGAGTGAGAGAGACGGTGGGAGGGGGGAGTGAGAAGCAGAGAGAGGGAGAGAAAGAGGAAGAGGGAGAGGGGATTAAAAAAAAGAAAAAAAGAAGTGAGAGAGAGGGAGATCGAGAGAGAGTGAGAGAAATAGAGAGGAGAGAAAGAGATGAAACAGGGAGAGGGAGAGAGACGCAGAAGGGGGGAAAAGAGAGAGAGAGAGAGGCGCGGCGAGAGGGGGAGAACGAGAGAGAGGCAGAGAGAAAGAGAAGAGAGAGGAGAGGGGAGAGAGAGAGGGAGACAGCCGGCGGGAGGAAGAGACGCGGCGGGGAGGAAAAGAAGATGGAGGGTGAGGAAGAGAGGCCGATGAGGAGGAAGAGAAAGAGAGGGAGTGGAGACGCGGCGGGGAAGTGCTTCCGGTCTGACGGTGCGTCAGGGAGAGGGGAGGTGCAGCGGCCACAGGGTTGACGGCGGCGGCCGGCGGGGTAAATAACGACGACGACGACGGTGGCAACCGGAAGGGAAGGCGACGACGATGGTGACGGTAAGGGAGGCTCGTAGCGGCGGGCTTCACGGCGATCGGTGTTTGCGGACGGCGGTGATGGACGATGTGAGTGGCAGCGTCGTTGAGGTGGCGTCTACGGTAGGGGCAAAGTGGTGTCGGCGGAGTGCAGCAGCAGCAGTTGGAGATGGCCGACGGTGACGTGTACGGAGGCGGAGGTGCTCGACGTGGTGGCTCGCATGGAGTTGGTGCCAGAAGTGGAGGACGGCATCCACGGTGAGGAATGTAGCGTGAGTGGCAACGACGTGGCGGTTGCGACTCACGGCGATAGTGGCGACATGGGGGGCGTCCGACGGTGGTAGCGGATGCAGCGGTGGCGCGGTGGCGTGGCGGAGATGACGACATCGACGGTGGCATAGGGTGACGTGGAGGAGGTGGACGCGGACGATGACGGGGTGGCTGCCGGAGTGATGCAAGGTGGAGGGGAGCTGGTGGCTGTCGGGTTAGTAGCTAGTGGAGGGGAGGTGGACGACGGGGCTCGAGGGGAGCTGGTGGCTGTCAGGTTAGCAGCTAGCAGAGGGGAGGTGGATGACGGGGCTCGCCGGAAGGGGAATGGCAATGGCTGGCGTGGAGATGGTTGGCAGTGAGATCACCGTGGAGAGGGTGGGTGGTGTTAGAGAAGAAGGTGGGGGATGCGGCGTGATGGGTTAGCAGAGATAGAGGGAGGAGACTGCTCACGGTGGACGTGGCAGAGGATGGCGGCGAGGGAGCTTCGCGGCAGCAGCGGCAGGGGGCGTGGCCGACGTGGCTGACGGTTGCGACGGCACCGGCGGCAGTTGGTTGGGGTGGCAGGCGACGCGGTGGGCAGCTGTGGTGGTGTCGGTGGTCATGGCGTCCGGCGAGGGGCTGCCGTGGGGCTTCGGATGGTGGAGGAGATGGCGGATGTGGAGGTGGAACGGGCAGAGTTGTTCGGTGGAGAGCGGCCGGTGCTGCCGGCGAGCTTGTAAAAAGGGGGGGTCGTCGAGGATGGGGAAGCTGAAGGGTGGCCGGTGGCGCAGGTGGTGATAGTGGAGAGTGGGAGAATGACCGTGGGAGAGGGTGGTGGCGATGGGGAGAGCAGAGGAAGTGGGTTAGCCGAGAATGGAGAGAGTCCTCGGAAGTGGAAGGAATCTACCGGGGGGAATGGGAGAGCCTCGGCTCTTGCCCTCGAATCCCCTGAGTGGGAAGGGTCCTAGCATGGGCTCTGAAAGATGCCTTTATCAAGTGGGGGTTCATGTGGGTTGTTGGCAGAGGGCAGAGGTAGTGGGAAGTATGTTCTGGGTGTGGCAGTGGTGGTGGGTCTATGCGAAGGGTGCGAAGGGAACGTGGGTTAGCTAGCCCAGGAGGTGGGGGTGTTGGGTTGAGAATCAGGGCCAACACTTGGGTGCATGTAGAGGGAGGAAGGGGGGACCAGGAAGCCCATGTGATCAGAATGGGGGGAATATGCAAACAGTAAAAATGGGGAATGTCCGAGAGGGTGGTCGTGAGTTGGCAAAAGGGAAGGATAAAAGGACGAGGAAAGGAAGGGGGGACCAGGGGATTAAGAGATGGGGACAAGGGTTCCAACATGAACTAACATGCATGTACAGGGTCGGTGTAGATCTGATGGGTTAGTGCACATGAGTATCCCCATGCACGTTTGTAGCACAGAAGTCGGTGCAGGGCGTCCTCGCACAGGCTAAAGTTGGTGCAGCCCTGGCGTGCCCGCAATACACATTGTACAGACTTTATTTTGAAAGACTGCACAAAAGTATGTACGTTGAAGAGAGATGCTCAGGGCATGCACAGACTTGCTATCAAATAATGTATAGACTTGCTAAGGCGAATGTATAGACTTGCTAAAGAATGTACAGACTTACTAAAGATGAATGTATAGACTTGCTAAGGCGAATGTATAGACTTGCTGCAACGTGCAGACTTGAATGTATAGACTTGCTGTAACGTACAGACTTGCTATGTATAGATTTGTTGCAACGTATAGACTTGCTATGTATAGACTTGTTGCAACGTACAGACTTGCTATGTATAGACTTTTTGCAACGTATAGACTTGATATGTATAGACTTGTTGCAATGTATAGACTTGCTATGTATAGACTTGTTACAACGTACAGACTTGCTATGTATAGACTTGTTGCAACGTATAGACTTGAATGTATAGACTTACTGTAACGTACAGACTTGTTAGCTGAATGTACAGACTTGTTGCAACGTATAGACTTGAATGTATAGACTTGCTGTAACATACAGACTTGTTAGCTAAATGTACAGACTTGCTAAGCTGAACGTACAGACTTGAGTTGATGCAGTCTAGGCAAAACTCTGTACAGACTTGAAAGATGCACGGACTTGATTAGCCCAAGGCGATGCAGGATATGCACCGAGTATGCATGGCCTTATGAAAGACCTGCACCGACCCTTAGGCGAGGGTTTAAGCTGGACGTACAGACTTAAGAAAGGTTGCACCGACCTTTGTTCGTTGTTTTTACAGTGAAGTGCACCGACTGAGTGCTGAGGGATGCACAGACCTTGTATATACAAGGCAAAATCTGCATTGACTTCTGTTTGGCCTAGTCATAATGTGCACTGACCTAGCGTGTGTGTTCAATAGGAACATGCACTAACTGCTACAGTGAAGTGCATGGACTTGGACGCTGGTAGCAACCAATATGCACAGACATGTAGTGATTGCACCGAGTTTGTTCATGCGTCGTACTATTCATGCACAGACTTTGTGACAAGCATAGATCAAATGTGCACTGACTTAGCATGTGGTATGCACCAACGTTAGAATGCAAGGGAAGGCATGGGATGCACCGAGTTAATCCAGTACAAACTTTAGATGCTGATGACTCAGACTTAATACAGTCACAGTACTGAGATGCAATCTCAGCACCTATGAGCATGCAATCATCAACCTTTCATGCAAACACAAACACTATGGTGACTCGTATTGCTTGCTATCATCAAAATCACAGATGCACAACAAGCGTGAAAAATGCTTCTATGTGAAAAAAGCATATATCATGGAAATGATCATGATAACAACATGAATGCAATAACCAGATGCATAACCAAATGCATATTTCATCATTATTCAATCTCGTCAGAAAATTGAAGACCATTTAAATAATTCAACTGGGAGGGCCGCTTTGGGGCATCATAATATAATACGAGATCTACTCACAACAATGTCAAAATTGGCGTGTCTACAGCTGCCCTACCTTGGCATCCACTTTGTAGGGGAAAGACATGTAATGGAATGAAATGAAAAGTAATGAGATGAAATGGAGTGAACTGAAAAGTGGATGCCAAGGTATGATGTGACACGCTTTCAACATCTCGTGATTGGAACCTTTCCAAAGTCTAAGCAAAACAACCCTGAGGAGGGTCTCCCAAAGTCAACGATTGTTCGGATGGAAATAAGGAAGGAAAAAAATGCACTTGAGCATAAATAAAAAAGGGGACCAACTTCTCTGCGTGGAAGTACCAGGGTCGTAGACCTACAGGTTTCACCTCGGGGAGCGGTTACCAGCCATGTGGAAGTGCTGCGGCCGAGGTGGGCCCAATGAAGTAAAAAAGTAGTTGATAAATCCAAACAAATGTTTCTTCCGGAGAACCAATCCCAAGGTGGTTTCCAGGAAACTGAGTACTTGACTCAGAATGGAATATCTCATACTATTCAAGAATTTAAGCACAGCGACTCTCGCGATCAAGTTAAGTGAATGATCTTCCACAATGATATCAAAGTCTTATATGAATGCATGTTGGGTTTAAAAGAAAAATATAAAACAAAAGAAAATAGAAGGTATCCAAGGATAATATTGTTAAGCTGTGGAGACCGGGTCAGGATACCGATCCGATGAGCTGATACTGAGCCGGGGCCCGTTTATCCACGTACCGACACATCGGACGGGACCGTCGTCCCCAAGCTGTCATACCCTAACGGCCTATCCGTATGTCCTGAATTCCTCTGAAGTGATCACTATTTTTGTTGAAGGGGAACTCAAACTCCATATTTATCCAAGACATAATGTCCTTGGTATGCTCTAATAGCGTAGATATCATATAGTAGGATGCATGACACAGTGGGACCAATCACCGGAGCAACTGCGGGTGGGATAGTGTGATCCCATTTTTTTCTTTTTCAACGGTACCTGCACTCAACAGTTAACACACAATTATTGCATCGATGTCTGCATCAAACAATTAACACACAATTATTACACAAGAAATGGAATTGCACTTTACAAAGAAATCCACACACCCAAGTAATTCACAGAAACAAGTAAAGACATAATGCAAACCAAACAAGATTCCTCCGATAAAAAACCATAACGGTAACTCATCATTCATGCTTTACATTTACAGTTTTACCCCTCTTTTCTCCTATAAGTATCCCCCTAGCGCTTAGCCAAATGCATTCAATGGTGGTTTTGTGCTTTTGAGATGGGAAGAGAGAGGTCCCAGTCTTTGGAGATGGAGGGTGAACCTTCCCATCTTACCAAAAGGGGGAGGTTCGATCGTGAATTCCTGAAATTGACCGACATCGGAGGTCATCTGAGCGAAAGGATTCTCTCGCGAAGGGTGAGTTAACTCTTTCCTCTATTTTTCAGACACGAGTTCTTTCTTACCCATTCATTCTTTTCTTTCCTTTCCTTTCATCCGTATCCCCTCTTTCCGGGTCCTCGAAAATTCTCCAGACTGCCCTGGTGTGGACATCAAAAAATGACGGTGTCGATCATACGTCATGCACATCTCGACACTCGAGGGCAAGCCGAAAATGGAAATGCCGAATAAACCTCACGCCTCGCCCGATCAGGACGAGAACTCGCTTGGTGGTCTACTACCCGCTAAGGAAGCCCCCCAAGTGGAAGATACAGCTACAACGCTCCGACCGGCCCTGTCAAGAGCTGAATCAAAGAAAAGTCAGGAACTCAGGCACAGTCTCGGGATGCACCGAAAGTCATGCAAAGTCTGGGACCAAGCCCCAAAGGCTGTAAACAGAATATTATGAAGGCTATACGTTGCCACTAGAACATTCCAGGAGCGCCGACACTCGAATAAATGGCTGCGGCTTCGAAAAGAATCCATTCGAGGCTTAAAACGGCGCGAAAGGGCCTTAAACCGGCGCGCTCTAAACCGGCGCGCCCCTTCAACATCTTAATCCGGCGCGCCCCATTTTTTTTCATGTGCCCTTGCTTTGGGCTTTAATCCGGCGCGCCCCCCTTGCTTATGTTTAATCCGGCGCCCCCCTTGCTTGTGCTAAATCTGGCACGCCCCATTCATGCTGTTAACCCGGCGCGCACAACTCCGCCGGTTAAACCCCAAGGCATCCAATCCTACCTACGATACCCTATTTTCACATCAGCCTGGTGCCTAGAGGGCATTCAATGCTCTGAAGCCCTGTCTCCATGGGCATTCAATGCTTTGGAGCCCCATCTACACTTCCGTTCGATAACGTAGCTGCATCGACGGTGAAGACAAGCATCCACGGTGGAGAAGCGGTAGCAGATCCTCCCGGCAAATCTATGAATATCCCATCCTCGGATGAACGACAGCGTACGGTGTGAACCAGCATCGTCCAGCGCATCGAGTCAACTCCCAACTTTGTTGCGGACGAGGTGGAAGTGGCAGGAGTGCTCCCAGGCAAGCCATTCTATAAAAGGGAGCTCGAAGGCAAAGAGAAAAGAGGTTGAAGAAGAAGAAGGAGAGAGAGGCTCGAACCCCCGAAGGGCGATGAAAAAAAGAGAAGAGAGGGCCACCCGAAGAGAAGAAAGAAGCTTCGTCCCCGTGCCGGAGAAGAGAAGAGAAGAGAAGAGAGGAGTGTGAGAGGTGAGCTCGGAGGGGGTGGAGCTTGTGCTCCGTCCCCCCTCCCCCACCGATGTATTTCTTTCCTCTTTCTCTGATGTGTTTTCCTTGCTTCAGGGTAGATCCCCTCCTGTATCTCTTGTCCCCCTTTCCCTTGCGGATGAATAAAAGGAATGATTTTTGACGGGCATGAGTAGTGTTCTACTGCCTTGACCTCCTCCCCTTTCTCTCGGTTCTTTTATCATCCAGGGACCTTGGAGACCTGCCTCCCTGTGGCACGGCCTTCAGGGGAACCCATCGAAGGGATGAACATCTAAAGCCTCTCGTGGCACACACTTGTCCCATTTCAAAGAATCATCACCCGTGAGCTGATGGGACTCTTGAAGGCTAGTCCTCGAGTCTCTACACACACTTATGGGTTAACAGAGGCCTCACTCCGTGTTTTGAGGTTCGCCCCGGAGCAATCCGTTTGGCATTCCTCTATTCTCTCTGGCAAGCCTCTGTCCGGGGGAGATGCTGCCCAAATGTTGCCAGAGGAAGAACACGTAAGAACAGACAACAAACTAAGCCCCTGATTAGACTGAACCTTCTGAGTTCTTGCATAACAAACTCACCCCTGAATAAAACACTTGAATCCTCATGTTCAACCACCCTAATAAATAATTAAAACACTTAATCGTCCTCTCTATCAACTTAATCTACCAATTGGGCGAACAAACTAATCAACAAATCAACCCACGGGTGAAAGAAAGAAGAAACAGAGCACAAAAGAATGAAAGAAAATTTCATAAAACCCACAGAAGCTATTCCGGTGTGCCCTTAATCCGGCGTGGGTTAACCCGGCGCGCTACCCCCCCCCCCCCCCGCGCCGGCTTAGCCCCACACTCAACTTCATCTTCAAACTCCTGAGCCTCCATCCGGCGCACTACCCCCCCGCGCCGGATTAGTGCCACACTCAAAACCACTTTCAAATTCTTTGCCTTGATCCGGCGCGCACTCCTTCTTTTGGACCAACTAGACCGGCACGCCCCGTTTCAAGCCCTATTCCGGTGCGCCCTCATGGCATCCCCATTACCCGACGCGCTCCCCTTTCTCCCCTTACATGATCCCTATTCCGGCGCGCCTTCCTTCTTGGCCTTATCCGACGCGCCCCCCCTTCTTGCACCCATTAAACCGGCGCGCCCCTATTCTCTCATGGTATCTTCCTAAACCGGCATGCCTGAAAGGGAAAAAATGATTAATTAAATGAGAGAAAAGACTTAAGGCTAATGAATAAAACTAATAAAAAACTTTCCCCCTTCAAACCATCTTCCCGTCGAACCCCGCGACCTGACCGCGCAGGTCGATCCGCGTGCGAGGGCGCACGTTGGCGAGTTCGGGCTTCACACTTAACAATCCGCTTCTCTCGGACTGTGTATGAAGAAAAAAATGATGATGCCCCACTAGATCGAACTTGGATCTCGGGACCTTTCGCCCGAACGTGACCACGATCCGATCTTATTCCGGGCCGATAGTTCGTTAGCTCGACCCATCTTTTTCGGGATCCGATCCCGCACCCACATTAAACTTGCCGTGCCTACGGCATACATCTGTACGGTTTTAGTGTCATCCTTGACGCTACTAATACGGACTTCCGTCCGAATAATGAATGGTCCGTTAGGGACCGACATATATGCCGGGATCCAATCCCGCACCCACATGAAGCTTGCCGTACCTACGGCAGATATCCGTATGTCTTTGTCGTGGTCTTCGACGCTTCGAATATGGACTTTCGTCCGAATACTGAATGATCCGTTAGTGACCGACATATATATACTGGGATCTAATCCCGCATTTGCATTAAACTTGGCGTACTCACGGTAGGTATTTGTACGATTTGTCACCGTCTCTTAGGCTACAAACACGGACCTTTGGCCGAATGTAAAATGGTCCGCGTATGACCAACAAAATCCGAACGGAATGAGGCGGCTCTCGTCTTCCTTCAACCACACATGTGGGAATATCAATAAGACCTTCGTGAGTCGCGTTTGGACCTTGGGTTCGCCTCAACCATGGTCATCGCCTGACCCACATCGTAGGCCTATAGCCGGCTATCTCTGTACACATCTTTGTTTTGGAATATAGTCCCGGGACACTTTTCCGCTGCCCTTTGACACCGAAAATATTAATGATGCCCACGCAAGCCTCATTTGTACCGCGGGAGGCGCCCCCGAAATGGTCCTGACTCGATCTCGCACCGGGCCAATAAACTCAATGATTTTCGATCACTCTAACCGGGATTCAAACGAATGTCTCCTGTCCCTTTGAACAATAAACTTGCCGTACCCCCAGCATACATATGCTCCGGTTTTCTCGTGACGATTACGCGATTCACAAGTCTGACACTCATCCGAACATCAAATGGTCAACACACGACCGACATGATCTAGAATGCTTTCTTCTCACCCTCGCACGGGGATTTCAATGTTTCCTAATAGACTTTTCACGGAACTCATTTTCTGGCCATGAGGCCCCTTTTCCTGGCAATTAATCAAGGGTGTTCCCCTCTCCGAGGGGATGTAAATAACGCCGTGACCTTTATGGCGCGGCGGGTTTCAGTCCCGACACGAACCACACAATTATCTGATTAGTCAGATCGAGCGCACATTAAATCGTCACTTTGTGACTGGCACGCCCACGCACTTAATAAATGCCAATAAACAAATAAACAACGATAATAAATAAAAAGTGCATCCACACCTGGCTGTCGAAGCTCACTTCCAACATTACTACCGACATGAGGGTTTTTATTTCAAAGTGGCACCTTCAAGGCCTGGTTATCCACGCCAAATAATATAACAAGATTTGCATGGACTGGGCAGCCATGGGGGCACTGGTAGCGGTTTGGCACCCTGAAACCCACACCTTCATCTTTCCTACTTTTGAATCGACGATCCTTCTGGAGGAGGCGGAACTCCTGCTTGGCTTAAAAAAATTCAAGAATGATAGGAGAATAAAAATTTTGCCCATGGGGAAGAAGGTATCCTCTGAGGAAGTCTTAGGAAGCTTCATGCCCTACAGAGCCATTAAAGGCGTTCAGACATAGCGGGGAATCAACTTACAAAAGCTCGCAGACTGGACCATGAGCGCTTTAGAAAGATTGACAGATGACGAATGCTTAGAAGGACTCATGAAAGGGTTCATGATATGTTTGGCCGGAGCTCTCCTCTTCCCCAGCACCGACAATATCATGGAGGAGGATCAGCTGGGCGCGATTTGCGGACTCTGGAAGGGCGAAAGAGTGGGGCCAGCCGTCCTCGCCTACCTTTACAGCGGTCTTACGGCTTCCAGCATGGGCCAGCCCCCCTATGGGTGCATGTTTCTCCTTAATTGCTGGATCGATCTCCACTTCAAATTTGATTGCTGCGAGGAGGCACGAACTACTTCCATAATCTTCCAACAAAGCCCCCTTTATCACATGGTTGATGTGTTGGGTTTTGGCGGGAGTGTGGTCAATCGCATGCCTCGGCTGAAGTCACGTGGATACTGGCGCACTTCAACACCTTGGAGCGGGATGCGTTTACTCACGCGCCAGCATGTTTACTTGGACGTGAGCTTCTCACGAGACTCTCCCCTGATGCGGAACTCCAACTTATCGGTGCAACTGAGTTTGTTCTTTACAGCTCGCACCGGTGTTGCCTGCAAATCGGCCTTCCGCGACACTCTTTTCCTACGCTATCTGACCTTCCTTTGATTAAAGAAAGGGAGTTGGGCACGGATGATGATGTAATAGACATGACAGCGATCAAAGCAGCGTGGAAGGCAAGCGTTTCACAGAAGGTGATGGTGTCTGTGAGTGAGGATCGGGAGCTATGGAAGGCTTATGTAATGGAGCTCGGGAAACTAAGGCCCGTGATGCCCAGTGCTTGATGCATTTCATTTTGAGATGAATGTCAATTCTTAATGTCACTATACGCTCCTTGAATCTCCCATTTTCCTTTTGGCATAGGCGGCTTAGAATGGCAGACGCCGGACGACGGCTACCTGTCATCTGTCGGGAGCTAGAGGATCAGAATAACTTCAGCACGAGGGGTTGCCCTGAGGCGTCCTAGAGCTAAAAGTTTCTCTCCGAGTGTCAAGGAGAGATGTAAGGGGGAAGAGTGGAGAGAGAGATGGGGATAGAGCGGCATCGAGGTTTGGGCAAGAGGAGGATAATGAAGGCCCTGGCGATGAAACTTTGGGAGAAGCAGTGATCGGGCACGTCAACCCCTCAGAGTCGTTGCAGGGAATTGGAGTTCAGGGTGGTGGTGCAGTCTTTTCAGGAAGCAGAGGGCAGCTCGACTAGCGGCCTTGACTTCGAGAGCTTCGCGGCCATTGGGGTCGCGAGAGAAGTAGGAAGACGATGAAGGGCACCGCCAAAGAGCCGGTGTGAACGTGTGGCACGGCAAAGCGATTGCTGCGTCACGGAACTAAGAAGGCCTCCGAGGGACTTCTTGCCTTTGGAGAGAAGAGAGAAGAGAAGTGACCAGAAGAGTGACGAGGGTTAGTGAGTGGCTTGCACACCCACCCACTCCTCATGATGGGCACAAACCCTTATATAGATGTGTGAGTGGAATGGCTTGGTACGAACGTGGCTTGTTTGCCCTGGATGCGTTCCTTCTCCTCTACGGCTCTTCTCTACCGCATAGGTTCTCGCGAGACATGCTCGACGAGATGTCTCCTTAAATCTCGGGACGGTGACTCACAAAAGTCATGCTTTTCAAAGGGAATCTGCCACCGACTTCAACAATGTCGATGCCCAATCCTCTTTTCCCGCGTGAATGTCCCCAATTTTCTTCTTCGCGCTAAAAGTAGTCGCAATAGGACAAGAGACATGGGGAATCTTTAGACCACGTAAGGGTGGCGGGTCAACAAATCACGGCTATGCTCCACTCGCAGCCGCTCTCTACTTCTATTACGTAGGTTCTCAGACTGCAGCCAATGATTTCATATGGCCAAGTGGCACGCGAGGGTACCGAGGCCATTATTTCAAAGGATCTACCACCAATTTCAACAACGTCGGCCACTGGTCCTATTTTCCCGCATAAATGTCCCCCATTTTTTTTACGCTAAAAATAATTGCAATGGGACAATAAACACGGGGAACCTTTGGACTGAATAGGGAGGACGCGTCAACAAATTACACCTCTGAATCAATCACTCCAGATGGCAAAATGGCTCGCAAGAGTGGAGGGAGAGTGCCTCATTACAAGAGCCACTGCTAGGGGTGATGGTGATAGATCCAGATCACCTTCTTTCCGATCCTATAAATACCTCCCCTTTCAGTCGACTTGGAAGCACCAAAGTCGTAAGCGCAGATTTGAGGAGTGCAAGTTTGTAAGGAGGGGAGGTAGTGAGTGTTGCTCATTTTTCAGGATGGAGGATGAATCTAGCTTCAGAGCAGAAGGTGAGTCTTCCCGCTCTTCGAAGAGGAGCAGATCTGGTAGCAGCTCCAGAAGACTCTCAGAAGTCGAAGGACAACTGAGTGAGAGGACCCGATCACAGCTTGTAAGTGGATCCCTTAGTTCCTTTCTTCATCCTTTCTTGCTTAGCAAAGCTCCCCTTTCTCACTTCTTGTGTATGTGCAGAGCATGATGCGATCGCACATCTCGTGGGAGCTGGTAGTGGCGGCATATCGAGGTCTCTCGGACTTCCAGAAGGCCAGGATAGACGTGATGGGGTTCGGGGCCTTCCTCCGAATCGAGCCAATTAGGCTCGACCTTGCCCTGATCCTAGCACTGCGTGAAAGATGGGACCCAGTGAGTCGGGCATTCCTGATGCCGTGGGGGCACATGGTGCCCAGCCTGGAAGACATGGTCCGCATCACGGGCCTGAAGGTAGATGGGGAAGCGGTGACTGGCGTCACCTACGCGGACTACCGAGAAGGTGCCCAGAAGCTATTGGGGCTAGACCTCGACGGTCGGAAGAATAGGTCAGTAGACAAGGCATCGATCATGGAGGCGTTAGGGCTTACTGACATTCATCCATGGGATGACGAGTCCCTGGAGGAATTCATGGAAAGGGCAGAAAGAGGTGCCCGTGCTATATACTACGTGGATGCCAGCAACTGGGAGAGGACCAACATGGACCTGAGGAGGTTCCTCCTCTTCATGTTAGGCAAGTTGCTACTGGGCTCCAAGGGAGACAACATACACTGTCGCTTCCTAGAGCTGCTCGTGGACTTAGAAAGAGTAGGGCAGTACGCCTGGGGAGCTGCCGTACTAGCGCATCTATTCACAGGTCTATCGCAAAGGACAGGCCGAGAGGTGACAATAAGTGGGTTTATGCCCTTCATCCAGGTAAAAGATTATTTTGTGTTGTTTTTGTTTTATGCCTTTTTTTGTATTTGTTGATGTGAATGGCCCATGATGATGTAGCTATGGAGCTACTACTACCTTCCAATGGGGAGACCTCAACACTGGCGACCAATGACGATCCCACTGGCTAGACGGTGGCAACCCATCATAAGTACAGCACCACTATCCTACCAACTGATGGTGTTGAGACGAGAGCTGCAAGAGTTCCCTGCAACGATGGTAGGATACTTTTTTTTCTCTTTTTTTTGTTATTCATTTTTAGCATTTTTTTTGTATTTTAACTAACCAAGAAGATATGTACAACCCATCATAGGTGAACTGGAGGCCTTACTTGAACATGGTCGATGTCGACCAGCCGTGGGTAATTGGAAGCCGTGCCCGTTTCGGATGGGACCTTTGGCTTCATTGTTTGAATGAGATCGAGCCCCTCAGGCTGCGATTAGCCATGAGGACCCTAGGGCTTGCCCAGGAATGGGTGGATATGACCACATCACCCAGCGTTGGAAAGAAGACACGCGGGCCGACAACTTGTGTTAATTGGAGGGTGCGTTTCCCCGAATAATATGAAGACTGGCAACGGGGAGGCACGCTCGTAGAATCGCAAGCACAAGACAGCGAGGATTACCTACGCCTCTATAGGGCAATGTATGCGTAGAGGTTCCAACCTGGAGGGATTGTGGAGGTAAAGTAAAAAGAAACCATTTTTTCCTTTTATATATTTTTCATTTTTTTTATGAACTCATAAGCCATAACTGTAGGATGCCCGTGACACCATAATAACGAACTTACGAGCTCGTTTGGCGGACACGGAGCAAGAGTTGAATGACACCCGAGCGGCTCTGGGTTCATCAGTAAGTGTGTATGTACACGCTCCTGGTATGATTTGAAATTCGTGGCCCTAACCACTTAAATGTCACCTCTTATCTGTCGCAGCGTGCCCAGATCGATACAGTTTCATCGGCGATGGGGCAGACGGCGTTTCTTCCAGTCTATGGATTCCTACTTCAGAGTTAGATCTACTCCACGAGCAGCTTGCTCATGCAACACAACGGGCTGCGGAGGCAGAAGGGATGTTTTCTGCATAGGTGAGGGTTTCACCGTTTAATATCCCTTGTTCGAACCTTGCCATATGCCTGAGATGAAACGTATGGCAGGAGAAAGAAACACAGGAGGCACTTGCGCATGCCGCGCATAAGGAAGCCAGAATAGCCGAGCTAGAAGAGGAACTGCAGCGTCGTCCAGGTGAGGACTCTTCTAGGGATGCTGTGGAGCTGAGGATCACCCTTCAGTTGGAGAGGGAAGACAGAGAGAGAGAACGGGCCGGGAGAGAAAGGGACAGGGAAAGAGAGAAGGCCAAGAGATCGACCGAGAAAGAGGAGAAGAGGGCCCTGGAGGCCCAATTATTTGAATTGAGGACCAATCTCGGCCTCGCCGAGCAGTGGCTGAAGGATGGCGAGGAACGCTACCGAAGAGCACGAGAGTGTGGCTTTCGTGTTAGTAGCTTTTTTGCTGCCCTCGCAGATCGACGTCGGAGAGTGGAGATAGAAAGAGGACCACAAAGCGGTAGAAGTACTGCTTTTCATGGCTGGATAGCACCTTCTAGAGTTTCTTGCCCAGAGAGCGGCAAGGCGAGTAATGTGGAGAAGGAGGGTGGATCCTAATGTAGACTTTTTGTTATTTGTTTTTGGTTGGGAGTGGAATGAAATGTTTTGTTTTGTTTTGATTCTCTGCTTCTTTCCGGACTCTCGAATCTCTGCACACATTTAAGCAAACAAGTTAGTATTTCTATTCTGACTTGCCCCTTGCTCAATAAGCAGACGAGGTTTCGAACTGTCCTTGATAACGAGTCAAGGGGCAAGCCCTTATTAACAAAGGCAATAATAAAAGACGATGATGAATGCGACAGACAAGCACACGGATGCAAGCGAAAATTTAAAAGTGGAATGCTGCATACAAATGCCAACCTACAAATTGTGATTTTTTTTATTTTGGAGTTTTCATTCATATTTTGTCTGTTTTGTTGTTTGTTTATTTTTTTGGTCTTTTTGGTTTCCATTTTTTTTTTGCTTTGTATATATTTACATTTTTCTTCTTTTTTTGGGTGTTTTTGGATTTATTTTTGTTTTGTTTGCTTTTGATTTGTTCATTTTTTTTTTGCTAACGCATGATGACCACCCCATATAACATCTAACCTGCATGAGAACAGGGGTTTCTTGCTAACCTCCCATGTATCCTAAGTGCACATCTAGGTTGATTTGGGCCTCTAGACTCCTCAAGTACTAATCTCGTCGGTTAAGACTTATCCTGATGACAATACCGTCATGCCATGCTTAGGCTCCAAGTTACTTTCGACCACAGGGATTCACCCAAAAAGTGTTCGAGGTAAATGATTTGCCCGACCCGGGTCTATTTCCTCACAACTCTAGATGATATGTAATGGAACACCCTGGAACCCAAACGACCAACCGCGCGACGCTGACCCAGAATCAGACGCCATCGCACCCGTAGGTGACGCGCTTGCATTGGTCTAAGCCCGAGGTTAGGCTAAGAAGACATCAAGATGGTAGATAAGGGTCTTAACCGGCCAGAAACACGGAGACTCCTTCACGACAACGGCTTTTACTTTTCAAAAATGGACAACCATATGTTTGTATTGAAATGAGGTTACAAGCTTTGGCAAGCTTCACCCTTCGGGAACTCCATTGAGCCTTCATCTTCAGGGGAAGAAGGAAGAATATTGGGGGCAAACCTCCTGAGAGGACGGCAAAACCGTTAACCCGGCGAGCCAGTAGGGGCACACTTAACTTCCCCTTTCGGGTAACTTCAGACCAAATCCTGAGCATTTACATCTCATGACCCCTTTTGTATAGAATTTGACTTTCAGTCAAAGGGGTTTCATTTGTGGGATCAGGCACGGTTACGACCAGGCTTTTCACTTGACTTTGATTTTGTTCTTCTTTTCTGATTTTTTCTTGACAGATTTTTGCGAGGGACATAGTATTTTGATATTATGGAATCCCTCTTGGATGCCTGCGGGGACACTGCCCTCTTCTCGTGCTCTGACCCATGCTCGAGGGATTGGGCCCTACTCTCACCCTAGGGGTTATGTTTGTGTTTCCCATGCTCAGCGTTTTAAGGGCGCCGGCTATCTCATTCGGTCGAAGAGAGAGAGAATAAAGATTTAAGCCTTCTGGAGACCTTTTGGGTGAGGCCTCACCACGAGCGATGCTACCGATCTTTTATAGAACACATGTGTACATGCATGTTGCCTTCTTTTGAGGGGGGCATAAGCCGAACTAGCCGGACAGGGATCTCCACGGTTCTGGCAAACCAAGACCCGGAACCTACCAAGTCTTCATAGGCCCTATCCCAATATGGAGGTTGAATGCAATGACTTAACTACATGGTAATCTCCAGGTATTGGCATTTTGAATTTTCTATTTTTTTTTCTTCTTTTCATTTTTTTCTATTTTTTTCTTTTGTTGTTGTATATATACATATTTTTGTTGTTTTCATTGTTTTCTATTTTTTTGTTGTTTTTCGTTTCATCATTTTTTGACACTATGTACACCTATCTAAGGGTAGTACCTCTTAAGATAAAGCCCATTCCAAGGGTGGGATAACTCGATCCCCTCAGTATTGACTAGCCTGTAGGCGTTGCCAGGATGCACAGCCTGAACCACGTACGGTCCTTCCCAATTGGGTTGGAGTTTAGAACGTGGCCCACTAGGTTTTACAAACATTCTTTTCACTACCATTTCATCGACTTGAAATTTCCTTTCAATTACCTTCTTTTGATAAAAACGTGTGAGTCTGTTCTGATATACACGTGCATGCTCGGCAGCGGCCAGCCGTTTCTCATCTACGAGTTCCAATTGGGCAAGGAGTGAATCACGACGTTCGTCGAGGGGAAGCTCCTTGTCCAACTGTACCCTGAGAGAAGGAACCAAGATTTCATACGGAACTACCGCCTCCATCCCATAAGTAAGGGCGAACGGAGTTTGCCCAGTGGGAGTACGGATTGAAGTGCGATAGGCCCATAAAGCCTCAATCAGCTTTTCTGGCCAATCCGAGAACTTGTTTGACTCACAGGTCTTTTTTATGATTTTAATCAATGTTTTATTAGTGGCCTCTGCTTGGCCATTACCTTGTGGATAATAAGGTGATGAATGATGCAATGCAATTTTATACATTTTGCAGAGGTCCTGAAGGTCCTGAGATATGAATTGTGGCCCATTGTCGGTGATGATTGTGCTTGGAATGCCGAACCTAGCGATGATGTTCTTCATGATGAATTTAGAGACTGTTGATGCTTTAATCTCCACGTAAGCTTCGGCTTCGGCCCATTTGATGAAGTACTCCGTTGTAGTAAGGATGAATGATTTTTTCTTAGTGAGGGAGTTAGGATTACCAAGAGGACCGATGACATCGAAAGCCCACATGGAGAAAGGCCATGGGGAGGATACTAGATGAAGTGAAGAAGATGGAGAATGAATTTTATCGACGTAAAGTTGACACTTGACACACCTGCGGACATAGACGTCACAATCCTCTTCCATGGTGGGCCAGTAAAAGCCTTGTCGAAGGATTTTCTTGGCATGCATTTGGCTATTCACATGGCCACCGCACACATCAGAGTGTGCTTCCTCGACGCATTTCCAGACCTCCTCTTCGTCGAGACATCTTAGAAGAACACCAGTAAGACTTCACTTGTACAGCACTCCTCCGACTAGCATGTATCTCTGTGCCACTCTCCTTATGGCTTTTCTATCTTCCGATGTGGCTTCTCCAGGGTAGGATTGATCTTTGCAATACTTGGCAATTTCGTAAAACTATGGCTTCTCCTCATCAGCCAATTCTTCTTCTAATTCTGTCAACATGATTTCCCTCTTCTCAAGGATTTCTTCCTGTAGGGCCTTCCTTGCTATCCTGTCCTTGATATCTACGTAGGAAGCGTCATCGATTGCAGGGGCGTGACGCTTGTAGATGGAAATGGAATCAAACCATCTTCCTAGAGGGAACCTTAAAGATGATGCCAACGAGGTGAGGGCATTGGCGAGAATATTCTGATGACGAGGGACATGGACAAAGATCAGTTTGGTGAACAGTTTGGCAAAGGCAACAGTGAGTTCTTGGTATGGCTTGAGCTTGGGATCACGAGTGCGATATTTGGTGAGCACTTGGCGAAGAATGAGTTGACTATCACCTACGACTCGCAATTCAGTGATACGAAAAGAATGAGCGAGTTCCAGGCCAGCTAGAAGAGCTTCATATTCAGCTATATTGTTGGTAACTGGGAATTTGAGTTGGTATGCCAATGGGAATGTAAGGCCTTCAGGCGATAGGAGGGCAATGCCGATTCCTTTCCCTTGCGAATTCAGAGCTCCATCAAAATGTAACGTCCACATGTAATCATCTGATTGGTTGATGGACATTAGTTCCTCATCTGAAAACTTTGATTGGACAGGATCGAATTTGGGGAGAGGATGGTGAGCGAGATTCTCAGCTATGGCATACCCCTTGATTGCCTTTTACTGAATGTAGGTGATGTCAAACTGAGAAAGAAAGCTTTGCCAGCGTGCTAATCTATCTGTAAGGACAGATTTTTCTAGAAGGAACTTGATAGGGTTCATTCAGGCAATCAGATGGACTTCATGAGCTAGAAAGTAGTGTTTCAACTTCTGCACTACCCAGACAAGGGCGGCACAAGTTTTCTCCATAGCCGTGTACTTTTGCTCACAGGGGTTGAGGAGTTTAGACAAGTAATAGGTCGCCCTTTCCTTGCCCGCTTCATCGGCTTGTGCTAGGACAGCTCCCACGGAGTCGTCCAGGACTGAGGTGTAAAGGATTAAAGGTTTACCTGGCGTGGGTGGAATTAGGACCGACGGATTGGCCAGATATTCTTTCAATCCTTCAAAAACTTGTTGGCATTTAGAATTCCAAAGGAATTCTACTCCTGACTTAGTCAACTCGTAGAAAGGTTTGCACCTTTGCGAGTGCTGGGACACAAATCGACGAATGAATTGTAACCTTCCGATTAACCCTCGAACTTCTCTCAGGTTTTTCGGAGGTGGCATATCCTTAATTGCTTTAGCTTTTTTGGGATCTATTTCAATACCCCTCTTACTCACAATGAAACCAAGCAATTTGCCCGACGAGACACCAAATACGCACTTTTTTGGATTCATTTTCAAATTGAACTCCCTTGATCTTTGCAGCACCTTAGCTAGAACTTTCGGGTGTTCTGCCCTAGTCCTGGATTTCACCAGGAAATCATCCACATACACCTCTAAATACACATGCATCATGTCATGAAATATTGCCATCATAGCCCTTTGATAAGTAGCTCCGGCATTTTTCAAACCAAATGGCATGACCAAATAGCAATAAGTTCCCCAAGGTGTGGTAAATGATGTCTTCTCCTGATCCTCTTCCGCCAAACGGATCTGATTATACCCCGAAAATCCATCCATAAACGAGAGAGTTTCATAGCCAGCCGTGTTATCAACCAACACATCAATGTGAGGTAAGGGGAAATCATCTTTTGGACACGCGCGGTTAAGGTCCCTGAAATCGATACATATTCTCACCTTTCCATCTTTTTTCATGACCGGGACAATGTTTGCCACCCATTGAAGATATAGGACGACTCTAATAAACCTGGCTTTGTGGAGCTTATCGATCTCTTCCTTCATTTTTAAAGCCATTTGGGGATGGAAACGTCTTAACCTTTGCTTTACCGAGACGGACCCTGGTTTTAGCGTTAGGCGATGTTCGACCAGGGTGGAATCGAATCCCGGCATATCCTCGTAGCTCCATGCGAACGTGTCCCTATACTCCTTTAGAACCTTGATCAATTCCTCTTCTTCAGATGGCGGCAAATTATCACTTATGAGGATGATCCTATGGTCTTCCTCAGTCCCCAGGTTGATCTCTTTGGTGGGTTCTTCTATAGCGGCTGATGGTTCGTCAAACCTCCTCATTCCGCTAGCATATGCGTCAACCGCGTCCTCATATTCTTAATCCCCTTCTTCAATAGGATATTCTTCATCTGTGAGCTCGTAAACTCCATATCCTTCATCAATTGTGCAATTCTCCTCACATTCTATCTCCGGCAGATGGATGGGATTTTCTAGCAATTGAGGAATGGATAGAAAGACTTGACACCTATTGGCTAAATCTAGAAGAAATCGACAAGGAATTTGCCTACCCTTGAATTTTCTTCTAGGAACTACCCTTGACTCGTTATTCCTAACCTGACTGACTTGTTCTACAGACGAAGAAGAAGTTGAAGAATGTACAGGAAAAGACCCCTCAGTGGAGGGGTAAAGAAGGTCGGTCAAGGGACCTTGAACGAATGGCCCGTAGGTCGGGGCGCACTCGTGGGAGATGTAAGAGGTCTCCTCAAAGGAAATGCACTGTTGAGGAGTTTGAAAATTGACGTTTTTTTTTATTTTCATTTTCAATTACAAAACAATTGAAAGAACTTAGGGAATGAGAGGAGGGGACTATAGCTAAGGGGTTGTAAGGCTCGTTGAGTAGATCATAGTTAAAAATTTGGCGCGGGCTGAGAAACCTGCGCAAGAATGTGAGCAGAGAAGGGGACCTGGGAATATCATCAGACAAACATCTGGCCCAGGAAAGATTCAGTAACAACGGCTGAGGAGAATGATTAGATAGAATGATAGAAAGTGATCCGTCAGTGGCAATGTCCTCTTGGCGAGGAAAACTTGGAATTTCAGCAATGTCAACGAAATCTTTTGGTACCTCGGAGATCAAAAGTGGCCCCTCTAAGTCCGGAGGTGAGAACATCTGCTGTAGTGCAATGGAAATTTCATATATCTCGAACCACTTGTTCCATTCGCAGTCTGGGTCATCGTGTTTCCCCTTCTTTGCAGCCCTCGAGCAACTTTCAGCTAAGTAGGCAATCTGCAATTTCTCATGTGAATGTTGTGGGTGATCCCCTAACTGTATCACCGGTCCCTTTCTGAAATGAGAGTACAAGGTCCACGTAAGAGGTTCCTCATATGCTTCAAGTGGCCCTTCAAAGCCTAGGCCAGCTCTAAGGGTTAGCTTTGTCTTCTTTGGCAGTCTCAGTCTCCCTTGTAACTGTGCACCCAAGCCTTTACTCTATTGGTAGCCAATGTTTCTCATGATCTCCAATCCCTTAGAATGGGAAGGGTGACATGACTTTGGTGTTGGAAGCGGCTTTTGTGTAAAAGGGGCGCGACGAGGGTCACACACATCTAGCAGTGAAAGAATCGGCCGGTGAGTCGGCCAAACAGAAGGCAAAGAGGTATTAATAGCATCCACTGTAGAAAAGTTGGGCATGCTATTTACCTTGATAATCCAAGCCTTGTATGGAAACTTTAAGCACTGATGATTGGTGGAAGGCACAACATTCATAACTTCAATGTAAGGGCGGCCTAGTATGACCTTGAATGTGGGATCCATATCAAGGATATGGAATTCCGCAAAGACTGATGCAGGGCCCAATTCTACATTCAAAATGATCATCCCCATTGGTGGCTTTTTGCTATTGTCATAGGCCGTAACCGTGATTGATGAAGGCCTTACATGTTCCATGTCAATCCCACATAATTGGAGGGTGCTCATAGAGATCACGTTTATAGACGCACCCGTGTCCACCAAACATGGGTCTATAGACGCCCCATTGATCTTTACTGCAATACACAAAGCATATTTTCGAGCCTCCTTGGGGGCAAGCTCATGGTGGTGAAATATAATAGCCGGTTGTGTATCAGTCGGCGTCAATACCGATGAGATTCTCTCCACTGGGAGATCCTCATTTACCATAACCTTCTGAAGATACTCCATCAAGGCATCCTGATGGGTTTTCGACCTCTTGATTAGCTCGAGAATGGAGATCCGAGTTGGTGTTTTATCCAAGTGTTTCAACAGGTCATATTGTGTCCCGGGGATAGACTCTTCTGGCTGCTCTTCGGTGTCTTTCTCTGGCTGAGACTGCTCGGGGACCTGACTGTTTTGGGGAAAAATCCGATGGAACATCCTTCCACTACGGAGCACCATGGCTTGTGGGTTTGGAGGCACCTCTACGGAGTTAGGTATGGGGTCTAGTAGGGGTTCGAGGGGTAGTGGTGGAGGAACAATTGAGGAAGCAGGGGCGATGACAGGTGTAGGGGCTCTGATGAGTGGCTTGTCAGGTGGAGGTATGGTGGGAGTGGATGAGATCTCAGATGGACGGTGGATGACAAGGGGTTTGGAAGGTGGAGGGATAGTAGAGGTTGATGGGGCCTCGAATGGGCGATAGGTAATGAGGGGTTTCGAGGGTAAAGGGGTTATGGTGGAGGTAGATGATGTTTGCTGAGGACTCAGTGGAAGGTTAACAGCAGGGATGCGGATGAGAGGATGTGATGGCGGTGGAAATAGGTGAGGCGTTATTGCAGGTTGTGCTACGGGTCGAGGATAGACAGGTGCGGGACGGATAAGGCAAGGGGATTGGTTAGGAACATGATTGGCGACAAGGACAGAGCTGCCTTCCGTATGCCAACCTTGCTCTCTTCCAACTTCGGGGAAGGAAGAGATGGGTTTGACTTGGTGGTTGGGTTGTTGGTGCGCCGGTAATGGATTTTGGAGGATGCCCATGTTTGACTGTTGCTGTTGTGCCTACTGAGGCTGTTGTTGTGGTTGTTGTTGTGCTTATTGTTGTTGTTGTTGTTGCTACTGCTGCTGCTGTTGTCTAGGAGGAGGTCTCCTGGCCTTCATCATGGTGACGTATCGTCTCATTTCATCCCAATCTATTTGATGTTGATCATTCATATCATAGATATAATCTCTGAAATGGAAACAGTTTTCCACTGTATGACCCGGCTGTCTATGGAAGACACAATATCTGGAAGTGTCAACGTTCGTAGGCCATATGGCTCTTTCCTTAGGCAAGGTGAGTATATTAGCAGCCATGAGAGCATTAAAAATGTCCGATAATGACTCTGGCAAAGGTGGGTAGTGATTTCTCCTTGGGCCAATTGGCCTCCTCTGTTGTTGGGGGCCATAGTCCCCGGGTGGTGGAACCTGATTATATTGAGGAGGTCGTTGTTGTTATTGTTGGAGATGGAGTGGTTGAGGCATATTGTTCTGGAGGAGATTGTTTTGTGGGGGAGGATGATAGGGTTGCTGACCTTGTTGGTCCTGATGAAAGGGGAATTGTGGAGCTTGTGGAGGCCTGGGGTTGGCTTGCCGGTTGGGATTGCCAACTGCACTCACCTGCTCATTCGTTACGACCCCTTCTGTCACCCCACCTTGGACACCAGTGCTTGGTTTCCTAAACACCCTTGGCATTGATGGCTCGAACATATGCATGAAGGGGGAATCTTTCAGCTGTGTTTGGATATATCAAGCCCTCTCATGTAGTTCCTCCATAGTGGTGAGCTTGTTCATTGCCAGGACGTGTCTAAATTGTGGAGCGGCATTAGACACGATCATCTTCACTTGTTCCGATTCTGAAATGGGGTCTCTCACTTTTTCTGCCAAGGATCTCCATCTATCGGCAAATTGGACGAAATCTTCATCCGACTTCATTTTTTCAGCGACTAGGTCGGTAATAGAAAGGGAGGGACCGACCCTATCCCGATATTTCTATAAGAATTTTCGTTGCACTACGTCGAAGTTCTCAGCCTCACTCGACTCTAGGGAATAGAACCATTCTAAGGCGGGGCCATCCAATGATATCCTGAAGAGATATGCCAGGGATCGTTGATCGTTCTGCCAAAATGAGGACTCATACATAAAGTCCTTTAGATGAATGAAGGGGTTGCATATGCCGGTGTACCGTCAGTACGTTGGCATTTCAGAAGGAGGGAGACGGAATACAGGAAGGATTGGTAAAGAGATCTCAGGCGCGGATTTGACATCCACAATCTTTTTGAAATCTCAGAATTATTCGTCCATCTTGTTCAGCCTATGAAGGAGAGATTGAGTGACCTCATCATTAGGAGCAGGTTGTGGTGGCCACTGAGGCCTCACGAAAGCCTGAGAAGGGAATTTCGGATGAGAGGGACGTTGTGGCATGTCAGTAAATGGAACTGACTGAAATGTTGTATGAAGAATTGGTGGAACTTGAGACTGGGGGGGTAATTGGAAAGAGGGAGGTTGCAGACTTGTCTGCGCGAGAGGGAAGGAGGAAGGGATTGCCTGTGCAGGCTCTTGAGTAGAGGGAACAACTGGTGTTGGATTTTGGGGAGTAGAAGCAACAGATTTCCCTTTTAGGATGGCCTGAAAGGCTCGAACCTGCGCGGGATTAAGCTGTGTTTTCGCGAGGACACCTAGCAGAGAGGAGATGTCTTGCGGCGGAGATGTTTCCCCAACAGTAGTTCGCACCTCATATGAGGGTTCACGGGAGGAACCTGCGTCCTCAGCAGGGACATGTGTCCCCTGGTGACCTGGGGTCGGATTCTGACCGTTCCCGGACATTTCTTGATCTTTTTCGGAACGCGAGATTTTGCCGAAACGTAATAACATACACACTCAAACTAATAACAAAGATTAACAAACAAGTTGATGCTTTACGCCCCTTTTTTGTTTTCTTTTTCTTTTTCTTTTTCCTAATCTAATGTTCACACCACAGGAGGGATCTTAGTTGCAATATTGATTTCCGCCGTGTGATCTAAGGACACTCGACTTACCACGAATGGGTTGACTATCTCCAGGGAACTTCAGTGGTACGACCAGCCCAGTGAACGAAGAGGGAATCCTTCGATGTCGGGGACTTACGGAGGTCCCGATGAAGGAGATCCTAGTCCGTCGAGAGGAATTCCCGGCGGAGAGTCCTTCCTTCACCAAGAAAGAGTGATCCTAAAAAAAAGGAACAAAAAAATTAAAAATAAAAGTAAAAGGGAGATGATATGCAATGCAGTGCTGAATTTAACAAGAGATATATAAACAGACAACAAATATATACTACAAAAGAAATTAAACAAGGATCACAACACTCCTTTTCCGTAACAACACGAATCTCTTCAGACTTCACAGGGGACTCTGGAGGAATGCACGTAGTGCACGAGGGATGAAATTGGAATGCCAAAAGTGATAGCGGGAACACGAATATAGCGCACGCGGGCGCAATCAAGAGGGGCACACGTGGATGCCGAGTGGAGGGGCACACGTGGGTGCCGATGGCAAGAGTGCTACTGGGAGCACGAACTTAGCGCACGCGGGCGCAATCAGGAGGGGCACACGGGGGTGCCGAGTGAAGGGCACACGTGGGTGCCAATGGCAAGAGTTCTACTGGGAGCACGAATGTAGCGCACGCGGGCGCGCGGGCGCAATCAGGAGGGGCACACGGGGGTGCTGAGTGAAGGGCACACGTGGGTGCCAATGGCAAGAGTGCTACTGGGAGCACGAATGTAGTGCACGCGGGCGCAATCAGGAGGGGCACACGGGGGTGCCGAGTGAAGGGCCCACGTGGGTGCCGATGGCAAGAGTGCTACTGGGAGCACGAATGTAGCGCACGCGGGCGCAATCAGGAGGGGCACACGGGGGTGCCGAGTGAAGGGGCACACGAGGGTGCCGAAAATATTTGGGTAACCAGATAAAACAAAAGAAGTCCCATCGTGATTGCCAAGAGATGTAGACTATGGGATCACACCAACGTCCGTCCCAAGAGATGTAGATGACGAGATCGTATCAAGGAGAGGGAAGGAAAAGAGGAACGAGGAAAACGCAAAGACTGATTGTTAACAGACTCCGGTACGTGGTGGAGATAGGGGTCCGAAGACCCTCTCGCGCAAACTGACCCTTTCCCGGTAAGCGTGACCTACCGTTCCGCGAGTAGCTTTTCATATACCGAGGAGTCTGAGAACCTACGTAATAGAAGTTGAGAGACATGCAGACTCAGAATCTATAACATTATATCACTCCTCAGACAATTATAAGAACAATATGAACAAAAGCATACCACTGCAGGACATTGGTCTTTGCGGGGTTTTAATAGCAATATATCAATATCAGCAGTAATGAATATGTGTACATATAGAAACCACCGCGAGACATTGGCCTTTGCGGGATTTTTACAGCGATACAAATAATAAATATAAATATATACAAAAGACCACCGCGAGGTATTACTCTCCGCGGGGTTTTTACTATAATATAAGAAATGAAAAGGGGATCAAATAAACTGCCGCGAGATGTCACTCTCCGCGGGGTTTTAAGGCGGTGATAGGGGAATGCTAAAATTAAACAGTTAGTGGTTAAGATGTTAGAGTGCATAAATTAAATTACTGAAATGAAAATGGTCGCGGGAGGTGACCCACCGCACCAGTTAGATAAAACCGTCGCGAGGAACTGGTTCCGTCGACGGGGTTGGAATGAAGAACAGAAAGTAAAACCACCGCGAGGAACTAGTTCCGTCGATGTGGTTGGAATGAAGAAAAGAAAATAAAACCACCGCGAGGAACTAGTTCCGTCGACGGGGTTGGAATGAAGAAGAGAAAATAAAACCACCGCGAGGAACTAGCTCCATCAACGGGGTTCGAATAGAAAAGAAATGACAGAAAATAAAATCACCGCGAGGAACTAGTTCCGTCAACGGGGTTCGAACAGAAAAGAAATGACAGAAGACAAAGCCTCCGCAAGGAACCAGTTCCGTCAACGAGGTTCGAACGGAAAAGAAAAGACAGAAGATAAAATCACCGCGAGGAAGTAGTTCCGTCAACGGGGTTCGAACAGAAAAGAAAAGACATAAGATAAAACCACCGCGAGGAACCAGTTCCGTCAATGGGGTTTGAACAGAAAAGAAATGGGGAGGTGAGTTAGAGTCAGTATGGAACCTCCGCGAGGAACTTGTTCCGTTCGCGGGATTTGAACAAAAAAGAAATAAAAGAAAGAAGGGGGGGAAGTGTGATCGCCAGGGGCTGAGAACCCCACAGGAAGTGTTCTGATCGCGTTCGTCATCGGAGCGGGAGCAGTGCGGGTCCTCTCTTCCTCTTCTTTCGGGCGGCCGACGAAGAGGGCCTTCCTTGGTTACCCCGATTTTGTTATTCCTTCTTTTGGTTTGTTTTAGTTTTTCGTTGTTTTTTTTTTTTTCATTTTTTTGCCTTTATTATTTTTTGTTCTTTTATGTCTTTTAAAGGGACAGGAGAAAATGATGAGAGGAATCGAGATATAAGAAAACAAAGAGAGATAGTGGGGTATAAAGTAGGATAATACAGATATTAAAGATTGCTAAGAAAACAGATCGAGTGAAAGATTCTTTTTGTTTGTTATTTAGAAAGGAAATAGAGAGGGAGAGGGACAAAAGCCTAATAACAACTAACGAAAATAGGGGAGCGGAGAAGATGGAAACGGTGAAGGTGACGGTCGAGTACCTCAGAATAGGGGGGAACGATTGCTTTTCATCTCTGGGCTGGGGGATTCCGTAGGCTCCTCCTCCTCTTCTTTCGGCTGGCCGATGAAGGGGGCTTCTTAACTGGTTATCCCTACACCAAGAACAAACGAAGAAAAACAACTAAATGGGGATGACAATGGTGTAGTACCAATTCTTTAGAAAATGATATTGAAAATAACATAAACGAACACGCACCTTGTTGGTGGTGTTTAAAACCCCTTTTAGAACTAAAGGGTGGGGGAATGATATGATGAAATGCCCAACGAAATATTCTCAATGAGATGATTGTATTACAAACAGAATGATGAGTGATGTATGCAAAAGAACTAACAAATCGAACATAATGCAAAAGGTGAGAAAACCTTATTGGTAGGTGTCGATGACACGCTTTGGAAGAACTTCTTCAGCAAGGTGAGAATGAAGCAGGCACGCGGCGTAGCAGAACGGCTTTCCTCGCACACTCGAACGCCCAGGAACTCAGCAGGATTTTCCTTAATTTTACGAGGTTCAAAAGGGATCGGATTGGAATCTTTCTTTTCACTTCAAATAGACTCATACACGCCCTCGCAGACACATGCACACACGCGAGACAATAACAATAACACGAATTAAAGAAGACAGATACTAAGAATAATAAAATAAAAATATGGTGATATGTATGGGAGGGAGATAGAGAGAGAGGGGACCACGACAGGGGGGTAGGAGAGAAGGAGGGAGAGAGAGTATACGTAAGAGAGAGTAAAAGATGGAGATCAAAAAAATAATAAAAAAGGAAAGAGTTGAGACATAGAGATCAAGAGGGGGAGAGAGAGAGGGAGTAAAAAAAAGAGGGAGAGAGAGAATACATGAGGGAGAGAGGAAGGGAGAGTAAAAGATGGAGACAAAAAAAAATAAAAGAAAGAAAGAAAGAGTTGAGATAGAGATTCGAGAGAGGGAGAGAGAGAGAGAGAGAGTAAAAGAGAGGGAGAGAATACGTGAGAGAGGGGGGTGAGAGAGTGAGAAGCAGAGAGAGGGGGAAAAGAGAGACGATGGGGAGAGAGAGGGAGAGAGACGGAGACAGGGGGAGAGAGAGACGCGGGGGGAGAAATAGGGGGAGAGAGAGAATGAGAGAGGGAGAGAGAGGACTACGGCGGGCGGAAGAGAAAGGGAGAGAGGGAGAGAGAGAGAGAGACGGTGGGAGGGTGGAGTGAGAAGCAGAGAGAGGGAGAGAAAGAGGAAGAAGGGGAGGGGATTAAAAAAAAAAGAAAAAAAGAAGTGAGGGAGAGGGAGATCGAGAGAGAGTGAGAGAAACAGAGAGGAGAGAGAGAGAGATGAAATAGGGAGAGGGAGAGAGACGCAGAAGGGGGGAAGAGAGAGAGAGAGAGAGGCGCGGCGAGAGGGGGAGAACGAGCGAGAGGCAGAGAGAAAGAGAAGAGAGAGGAGACGGGAGAGAGAGAGGGAGACAGCCGACAGGAGGAAGAGACGCGGCGGGGAGGAAAAGAAGACGGAGGGTGAGGAAGAGAGGCCGGTGAGGAGGAAGAGGAAGAGAAAGAGAGGTAGTGGAGACGCGACGGGGAAGTGCTTCCGGTCTGATGGTGCGTCAGGGAGAGGGGAGGTGCAGCGGCCACGGGGTTGACGGCGGCGACCGGCGGGGTAAATAACGACGACGACGACGGTGGCAACCGGAAGGGAAGGCGACGACGATGGCGACGGTAAGGGAGGCTCGCAGCGGTGGGCTTCACGGCGACTGGTGTTTGCGGAAGGCGGTGACGAACGATGTGAGTGGCAACGTCATTGAGGTGGCGTCTACGGCAGGGGCAAAGTGGCGTCGGCGGAGTGCAGCAGCAGCAGTTGGAGATGGCCGATGACGACGTGTGCGGAGGCAGAGGTGCTCGACGCGGTGGCTATCGTGGAGTTGGTGCCGGAAGTGGAGGACGGCGTCCACGGCGAGGAATGCAGCGTGAGTGGCAACGACGTGGCGGTTGCGACTCACGGCGATAGTGGCGACATGGGGGGCATCCGACGGTGGTAGCGGATGCAGCGGCGGCATGGTGGCGTGGCGGAGATGACGGCAGCGATGGTGGCGTAGGGTGACGTGGAGGAGGTGGACACGGACGATGACGGGGTGGCTGCCGGAGTGATGCATGGTGGAGGGGAGCTGGTGGCTGTCAGGTTAGCAGCTAGCGAGGGGAGGTGGACGACGGGGCTCGAGGGGAGCTAGTGGCTGTCGGGTTAGCAGCTAGCGGAGGGGAGGTGGACGACGGGGCCCACCGGGAGGGGAACAACAACGGCTGGCGTGGAGATGGTTGGCAGTGAGATCGCTGTGGAGAGGGTGGGTGGTGTTAGAGAAGAAGGTAGGGGATGCGGCGTGATGGGTTAGCAGAGATAGAGGGAGGAGCCTGCTCGCGGTGGACGTGGCGGAGAATGGCGGTGAGGGAGCTTCGCGGCAGCAGCGACAGGGGGCGTGGCCGACGTGGCTGGCGGTTGCGGCGGCACCGGCGGCAGCTAGTTGGGCCAGCGGGCGACGCGGTGGGCAGTTGTGGTGGTGTCGGTGGTCGTGGCGTCCGGCGAGGGGCTGCTGTGGGGCTTCGGACGGTGGAGGAGATGGCGGACGTGGATGTGGAACGGGCGGAGTTGTTTGGTGGAGAGCGGCCGGTGCTGCCGGCGAGCTCGCAAAAAGGGGGGGTCGTCGAGGACGGGGAAGCTGAAGGGTGGCCGGTGGCGCAGGGGGTGATAGTGGAGAGTGGGAGAACGACCGTGGGAGAGGGTGGTGGCGATGGGGAGAGCAGAGGAAGTGGGTTAGCCGAGAATGGAGAGAGTCCTCGGAAGTGGAAGGAATCTACCGAGGGGAATGGGAGAGCTTCGACTCTTGCCCTCGAATCCCCTGAGTGGGAAGGGTCCTAGCATGGGCTCTGAAAGATGCCTTTATCACGTGGGGGTTCATGTGGGTTGTTGGCAGAGGGCAGAGGTAGTGGGAAGTATGTTCTGGGTGTGGCAGTGGTGGTGGGTCTATGCGAAGGGTGCGAAGGGAACGTGGGTTAGCTGGCCCAGGAGGTGGGGGTGTTGGGTTGAGAATCAGGGCCAACACTTGGGTGCATGCAGAGGGAGGAAGGGGGGACCAGGAAGCCCATGTGATCAGAATGGGGAGAATATGCAAACAGTAAAAATGGGGAATGTCCGAGAGGGTGGTCGTGAGTTGGCAAAAGGGAAGGATAAAAGGACGAGGAAAGGGAGGGGGACCAAGGGATTAAGAGATGGGGACAAGGGTTCCAACATGAACTAACAGGCATGTACAGGGTCGGTGCAGATCTGATGGGTTAGTGCACATGAGTAGGCCCATGCACGTTTGCAGCACAGAAGTCGGTGCAGGGCGTCCTCGCACAGGCTAAAGTTGGTGCAACCCTGGCGTGCCCGCAATACACATTGTACATATTTTATTTTGAAAGACCGCACAAAAGTATGTACGTTGAAGAGAGATGCTTAGGGCATGCACAGACTTGCTATCAAATAATGTATAGACTTGCTAAGGTGAATGTATTGACTTGCTAAAGAATGTACAGACTTACTAAAGATGAATGTATAGACTTGCTAAGGCGAATGTATAGACTTGCTGCAATGTGTAGATTGAATGTATAGACTTGCTGTAACGTACATACTTTCTATGTATAGACTTGTTGCAACGTACAGACTTGCTATGTATAGACTTGTTGCAACGTACAGACTTGCTATGTATAGACTTGTTGCAATGTATAGACTTGCTATGTATAGACTTGTTGCAACGTACAGACTTGCTATGTATAGACTTGTTGCAACGTACAGACTTGCTATGTATAGACTTGTTGCAACATATAGACTTGAATGTATAGACTTGCTGTAACGTACAGACTTGCTAGCTGAATGTATAGAGTTACTAAGCTGAACGTACAGATTTGAGTTGACGCAGTCTAGGCAAAACTCTGTACAGACTTGAAAGATTCACGGACTTGATTAGCCCAAGGCGATGCAGGATATGCACCGAGTATGCATGGCCTTATGAAAGACATGCACCGACCCTTAGGCGAGGGTTTAAGCTGGATGTGCACCGAGTGTGTCTGGCCTGATGAGCAGGGGATAAGAAAGGTTGCACCGACCTTTGTTCCGTTGTTTTTACAGTGAAGTGCACCGACTGAGTGCTGAGGGATGCACAGACCTTGTATATACAAGGCAAAATCTGCACTGACTTCTGTTTGGCCTAGTCATAATGTGCACTGACCTAGCGTGTGTGTTCAATAGGAACATGCACTGACTGCTATAGTGAAGTGCACGGACTTGGACGCTGGTAGCAACCAATATGCACAGACATCTAGTGATTGCACCGAGTTTGTTCATGCGCCGTACTGTTCATGCACAGACTTTGTGACAAGCATAGATCAAATGTGCACTGACTTAGCATGTGGTATGCACCAACGTTTGAATGCAGGGGAAGGCATGGGATGCACCGAGTTAATCCAATACAAACTTTAGATGCTGATGACTCAGACTTAATACAGTCACAGTACTGAGATGCAATCTCAACACCTATGAGCATGCAATCATCAACCTTTCATGCAAACACAAACACTATGGTGACTCGTATTGCTTGCTATCATCAAAATCACAGATGCACAACAAGCGTGAAAAATGCTTCTATGTGAAAAAAGCATATATCGTGGAAATGATCATGATAACAACATGAATGCAATAACCAGATGCATAACCAAATGCATATTTCATCATTATTCAATCTCGTCAGAAAATTGAAGACCATTTAAATAATTCGACCGGGAGGGCCGCTTTGGGGCATCATAATATAATACGAGATCTACTCGCAACAATGTCAAAATTGGCGTGTCTACAGAGATCACGTAGAAAGTAGTATCATGGAATTTGGCCATTTCATACAAGTATGTACAAGTCAAGTAATTCTAGCAATATAAGTAAGTAATTCATGAATTGTGGAATGCTATAAATGAATCTAGCAAGTTAAACACTTCGGTGCAACGCCACACCTGGTCAATCAACTCTTATAGGCACTAGTACTTTCAGGCGCTCCCCCCAGGACCAGATCGGGCCCCATTTAACGCCAGACATTGGGGTTATGGATCATAGATCCCAAGCATATTTAGACATCCACGTAATATGTATGGCCAACGAATGTCAAGGTAATGCTCTTGGAATAAAATACATGATTATCAAGAGGTTTGTAAGAGAAGTTCATGAAAGATTTAAGACATAATGTTTAACGACATTAAGTCGATAAGGGATTGAATTTGCCATACAAGGCACAATTAGCCTTTGCGAAAATCTCGTAAAATAGGTTTAGATCGAGTTTTTCACAGTCGGGTGTTTTAGCTAGAACCCAAGGAATTAGGGCCAGGTAAGAGGTGAGACAGTGGGAAGCTCCCCTCATATACATGAGGTCCTAATTAATAAACCACTTATCCACTTAAAGCGTTTACCCGTGGACCTCTTTCCTTAGACACCGTTCTTCCTTGGAAATCTTACTGATTCCACGACTTGTCAGAAAAAGGAAACAACTTTAGCGGAAATTCTATTCCGTTCTTCACAGTCGGAGCTTTACTAGACAACTGTGAAATTACGGCCAGGTAAGAGGTGGGATAGTGGGAGACTCCTCTCGTATACACGAGGTCCTAATTAATAAATCACTTATCCACTTAAAGCGTTTGCCCGTGGACCTCTTTCCTTAGACACCATCTTTCCGTGGAAATCTAGCGAGCTACGCGACTTGTCAAAATCACGGTAATCACGGTAATACTTAAACTTGTATATCGATTCAAGATTATGCAACTAAACCCATGTAGATTTGAAGATAATATCTACTTCATTTAACAAGCTAGAAGGATAATATAGTCATGGGGATCAAGAATCTCATGAAGATACAAGAACATAAGCTCATGGATTAGGATCATTTTCTTTCATATCCTTAACTTAATTGTGTGTGGATTTTGTTTATATGCATCATAACATGACATAACTACATGCTGGGTGATATATGGTTCAATTAAAACTTGAAAATTGCATAATGATACTTGTTTTCCCCTTCCTTTTCTTGAAAAACGGGCGGCAAGGTTACTGGCATTGACGCGGTACTGTAGATGGTCGCATTAATGCTTATATATATATATATATATATATATTTATTTATTTTGTTTTGACCCTCGGATTACCCGGGAGGTTCACTGGGAACGCGGTACCCTATATGGTCACGTTCATAATTATATATATATATATATAATTTTATTTTTTATTTTTTTACCCTCGGACTGTTCGGGTGGTGATCTGTTAACGCGGTCCCCTAGGGGGCTGCGATCTTAAGGTCGCGGTCCCCAGGGGGACCGCGTTAGTATTTTTCTATTTTTTTTAAAAAAAAACCATGGTCGCGACTTTCATGGTGACCGCGACCCCATACGGTCGCGGTCTCCATCATGATCGCGTTCTGACAATTTTTTTTTTAAAACAAATATTTCAGAGGGCAGGAAAACTTTTTGTATTAACGCGCCTGGTCGGGCCGTCACGTTAAGAACACGCCCCGTGTGAGCACCACGTTAAAAGACAGAATCCGATCTTCAAAAAAACGGTGATACCCCTTCAATAAAACGCCTCTAACATGCTTAATACTCAATAAAAATTAGGGAAAATGGTACCAATGAAAAGAGCACTTAAAAACGTACAAGATGACATGATTTATTAAGCATTTAGCCTGAAAGAAACCTACCTTAAATCGAGTTGAAGAGGAAGAAGGAAAAATGGGATGAACACCCAAGAGCTTCCTTTCTCCTTCAAATCACGCCCCCAAATCGTCACAAATCTCTTCCTCAACATAGCAAAGGCCTAGTTGGTGATTAGGGGTGCCTATTTATAGGAAAAACTTTGGCCAAAATGTTAAGATTCCTTCCCTAAAAATCAAACTTCTCCACCTCCGAAATTAATGACTTAAGAAACAAATTCCAACTTCTCTTCTTAATATAGCCTTAATTTGGTGGGAAAACATTGGAAAGATGGCTAATCTATGGTGGGATATGATGTAGGGTTTGAATTATGTGACAATCTTCTAGAAATGGGACTAATTTAATCATTTACTAGGGTGTTTAACATGTGCTACGATTTTTGCCATATTTATCTCTTTTTAGCCCATTAACATATAACCTAGCCCCTTATGGGTTATCCAAAGGCCCAATAGTTAATGATAATCCATTGTAGGGAATATAATTAGGCCTCCTATGATTTTTATGATATTTAAAGTATTTATTCTCAATTTATTTCAAGAAATATTCAATTATCTAGTTTATTTCATATAGTAACAATAGAATTTCATTATTTCATAAATATTATAATTATATAACCAAATTGAAATATTTATTTATCTATTAATTTTGTTGGGTTTCTACAAAAGAAGGCTACGTCGACACTACATCTTCGGTGTGTCAGCACACTCAGCGTGAACTCCAGAAGCGTCCTTTGCGAACTTGCACGTGAGAAGGATTTGGGCCTAATAGTCCAAGTCCGAATGATTGAAAGGGACGTGCTTCGATGGTTCAAGGTTTCTAGATGACCTTTTGGCGGAAGATATTCCCACTTTCCAGCTGGACCAATTGCAAGCCTCCTAGAAAGTGTTTCATCCGAAAATAGGTTGTGCCTTGAGGAAGAAGAAGTTCAATCTGCTGTGTACTGCATGAAGGGGATTGGCAAACCAATGAGAAGCCAGCGTACCTTATCACTTCTGGGCCAATCAGTGGCTACCCTTCCTAGGATCTGGAAGTATTCTGTAGAGATGGACGATCCAAATTTCTTCCTACCTAATCAGGGATTACGTACCATGTACCTTGCATGCAAAAAGAGAAGATATGCTAGAACAATAGCAGTGCGCGGGGAACATACTATGAATGCAAGCAAATAGGATAGAAGGTTCGGTGGAAAGCTCAGTTCGAACAAGATATCAAGAGAGGAGCCCAGTTCAAGCAGAGACATCCAGATGTGGAGAAAAGAAAAGTAAAGAGGAGAAGGAAGAGAGCCCGTGGATCAAGCTGTTGCGAACCTTAAAGCCTAAAGCATGAGTCTTCGTCCAATACCTGCCTTCTTCATCCTACGAGAAGGAGGGGCTTCATCTTCAACTTCCTGTGGCAAAGGAGAAGCTACTCTCCAAGGAAGCAACCAACCTGGGAGAAGCCAAGAGCGCCGCCCAGATTTTCTAACAGGGACATTTGTCTTTGTGCTTGAGTTCCCTACATCCTGTCTGAGCTTTGTGCTTTGTTATCTTTTTCCTTTTGAAACATCACTTTGTTTAAACTGTGAACCGTCCCTACCGGTGTTGTAGGAAGACAGACAGAGGTGTGCTCTGGTCTGTGGTGATCCGTCCCTACTGGGTATTGTAGGAAGATAAACAGAAGGTGTTCTTTGATCTGTGGTCTGACCTTGTGTGCCTTCAAGCTTTATGTCAGCGGTTTAGTGCAGTTGCACTAGGGAAGCCTCACTCTGTTGAGTGAGGGGTGGACGTAGGGCTCTGGGTTGAGTCTGAACCACCTTAAAAATCCTCTTCTCTGTGATTTTGTGGTGTGCTTGTGTGTTTGTCTCTGGTTAGATGCTTGCTTAGGCCCATTTACATATTCTACATTGCATCTACCGTGTGTGGTTCTTTCTTTGTGATAGGCTATTTTATATTCCGTTGTGCTTTCATCGAAAAAGGGGGCTGATCTATTCACCCCTCTCCTCTAGATCCGCCATTCCTACAATGCAGACTACTTTCAATATTATGCAGAAATGACATGGATGTTAGTTTTTAAGTATGTCTGACACCAATTGGAAGAAACTCCTCCTAAGAAAGTGTAAGCCAAAAACCATAGTGAGACTCCCCCTCAGAGGATGCTGGATTTTGGAAGCCGATTTTTAGAGTTTAGGCTTAAGAGGAAATGTGATCAAGGGTTTTTCAAATATCATCCCTTTTTAGCAAATACAGAGAGTTTGAAGTACGAAGTAACTAGAACAAGTCACTCAATCTCAGATCCATGGAAGCGTGGAGTGCGAAATGATGAGAATAGACCAGAGAGACAAAGCTGTTCTGAAATTCCAAGGCAAACAGATGAAGTCGACTTGTGAAGTCTTTAAGTTGACATGAGTTCAAAATAGAAAGCAGTGTTTTCAGAATACTGCAAGGAAGTTGACTTGAACAATCTTTAAGTCGACTTGAATGATTCAAACAGAAGAGAGCATTTATAGTGTACTACAGAGAAGTCGACTTGTGTAGTCCTCAAGTCGACTTGAGTTTTTCCAGAACCACTTTTTCAATTCAAATTGACCCTAAATGAAACCATGAACTTTCTGAGTTTTCTAACATTAATGACATGCATTCAAATAATGCCAGGTTGGTACTGGCTCCCCTTGACTAAATGCAAATTATGCATGAGAGACATGCAAATTAATGCATGAAACGCTTACTCCCCTTATCTAAATGCACTGTGTGATTGATCTAGACATGAAAAACCATACAAGGGAGTTGGTTAGACTCAAAAAGTTTGCAAGACCTTAAATGCAGGATTGACCCATGGTGTCAGGCAGAGTTAGAAAAACTTCACGCATGGTGAAAGTTTCCAGACAGGTCTAACCTGTCCTTCTTTATGTCACCATTTTATACACCATTGGGTCATGCATGAGAATGCATCATAAATGCAATGCAATTTTATATTAAAGCAGATTCATCAATTTTCAGCATAAGGTCACAGAATGATATGCATATGCAAACATAAGCAAGCATTGAAATTTCTGCATCAAGTTTTGATGTTGAAGGCAATTGTTCAGTATGGGATACAAATTTCAGATTTGCACTTTACTCTTCATGACAGCATCAAATAACATGCAATTTTCAGAACACTGAAATTTTATACAACAGATCTTAACTGAAGAGTCACTAATTAAACTAGCTGTTAGAATTAAAACCAAATCAGTAATTTCCATAATGAAAACATTTAGGGACTAACAGATTTAATACTGAAACAACAGAGTTTGGGGTTTTACCAACTAGGGTGGCTTGCCTCTTTATTGAATCCCTTTTATTTCCTTGCTCCAAGGTACACCTGCAAAATTGAATTCTCATTTTCTATTCATAGGTACCCAATATCTCTTGGGTCCTGATGAGTTAGCTGCACCTCTCACTGGTGCTGTTCATGAGTTCAGACCATGCAGATCATCATATTCCATTAGACGACAGTCATTCATGCCATGCCCTAACTTTCCACAGTAATGACAATGACTAAAGGCATTCATATTCTTCTGCAGAGGATATGTATGAAACTTCTATGGGTAGACAGGAATTCTGCCATTTCTGTCATGGAAATTATGTTTCCATTTCAAGTGCCAATAGTCCTTGACTGTATGGCCAGTCTTCTCACATCTACGATAGAAATAAGGCTTTTTATTTGCAAACAACATTTGTCTCTTTGGGGCAGTGGATTTTATGCAAGCCCTTAATTCATCATTCTTTAGAACAAAGCAATCATGTATTATATGACCTGATTTTCCACAGTAAAAACACTCAATTGTCCTTTTCTGGACAACATGATTTTTTACATACCCCTTTTTAGCATGCACATGAGAATTTTGAAATGAACTCTTTCTATTTGAAGACATCTTGACATTTTTAAATCCATTCATTTTCTTACATGCTTTCAAATCATCTTGTTTCATAACATGACAATCATGCATCATATGACCAACTCTACCACAGTAATGACATGAGATTTTCTTTTTGTGTGCATGTGCGTGTGTGGTAGACTCATGTTCATCATGCACTATGGTAACATGAACATTTTTGGACTTTTTCTACAGATTGTTACCCTTTTTCAATTTTTTAGTTTGGTTCTGATTTTTCTTAGCAGTGAACTGAAAAATTGGTGGGTTTGAGCTACTAGTTGATTCAGAGATACACACAAATGATATGTAGAGCTTGTTTTCAAAACTCTTTTTATTCACTGGGTTGAAACCTAGTCCCTCTCTTTGGAAGTTCACCTTACTTCCAAGAAGCTTATCCAAATTGTCTCTTCCACTCACGAACCTAGATAGGGAGTTATTTAAATCAGAAACTTGACTTTCCAAGGATGTGATTTGCAATTCACAATTGAGGGTTTCCTCCTCACACTCAGCAATTCTAATTTTTAAAGCTTCATTAACGGATTTGTAATCTTCAATTTCCTTTTCTAGAGTGATCAGATTTTTAGGTTTTTCTTCATCCAGAATTGTTTTTCCTTTTTCAAGGAAAAGTAACCTATCAGATATAGTTGTATTCAACTCTTTGAGCTTTTCATTTTCTAGTCTCAATTTCTCAAATTCCTCAACAGATTTTTCATTATTGGCCATTGAACTTACTTTTTCGTTTAGTTCTTCCTCTATTTGTTCAAGTTCTAATGTCCTAGCTAACATGTTTTCATTTTCTTCTTTTAAGGATGCAACTAGCTTTTCCTGCCATTCAAAATCAGAATGGAGATTCTCATTTAATTCTTTCAAAAAAGAACAATCAGTGCATGAGGAATTATTAGAGCAAGTATGTTCTGCCTCCCTTTTGAGTTTCTTATTTTTCGTTGTCATCTTCTTGTATTTCCTATACAATTCATGGTACATCTCAACCAAGGCATCATAAGAAATTTCATCAGATTCAGATTGAGATTCAGACTTTACCTCTTCCTCTCCTCCATTGCTTGTGCCACTGCTCTTTGCCACAAGACATTCCTGGCTTTCATGAAATGTAATCACAGAATCCCAAATCTCCTTTGCAGTCCTGAAAGTAGAAATAGAAGGAATGACATTAACATCTACTGAAGCCTTTAAGATGTTCAGAACTTTGATATTCTCATAATTCTTTTGTTTGTCCTTGTTGGACCATTTAATTTCCTCTTGAGGCAAAACATGTGGACCATGATCAACAAGATTCCACAATTTTGGATCAATAGAGTTTATGAAACCACACAGGCTACCTAGCTAATTATTAAAATTGGAACCATCAAATATCATTAGAGAATCCATAAAAAATCGGACAGATAAAAACAATAATAGCGCATAGGGATCTTTTCTCTACAGATCTTAGGATCTGAGAATGTTAGAGACCCGCTCTGATACCAATTGTTGGGTGAGTAGCTAGATCTAGAGGGGGGGTGAATAGATCCAACTAGGAATTTATGCCCAATTAAAAGGAATCTATACCAATTAAAATAGTTAACCAAAAGGCCAGATTTGATAGATCTGAGAATGTAATAGCTGAACAGAATGACTAGCAGAAATGAACAACCAAACTGCTACTCAAGAACATAACTGAGCTAAACAATCAAGTTCTCACAGGAATAAGGTCGAACACTTGGCAATTATCAAAGATAACTGACTGATGAGCATTGACATTTAATCAAGCACCAATCAAACACTTCAAACATAAAGTGTTGTAAACGACAACAGTAAAACTATGAAGTCTGTAATACACTCAGTCCACAACTAACCTATGAAGGGAGGTAGGAGATAAGGTGCAAACTCACAATTCAAATCACTGGACAATTGATTTTAAGGTGGTTCGGTCTGCTACCCATAGACCTACGTCCATCCCTTACTCAAATGAGTAAGGCTTCCCTTGCAAACGTAAGACCGCAGACTCAGTCTGCAACAACCGCTGATACCACAGCTTAACCTGGAGGAACACACTCCTCCCTTCTTCTGAATACTCAGAAGGAACCCCGGAGGAACAATCTTCCCTTCCTTTGAAGCCACAGAGGGAAACGTGAATAGCCCCAAGCTGCTCACAAACCCAGAGGATCTAGTCCTCTCTTCCTCTGAAATCTCAGAGGGAACCCGGAGGAACAATCCTCAACGTTATGGTTTCCCCAGAACAACCCACACATAGTGATATATTGTATGTAAACACCTTGTGTGCACCAAGCACAACAAGGCAGAGACCAAATAGGAAATGAAGAAAACAATGAAGAAAAAAAAAGAAAATTGAACTGAAACAGCAAGACGATTAAATCAAAAGACAAACGCAGAGGCTGTAGCTTCCACTAGAAGCACTTTGAATATAATTTCCGGAACTCTACTTTGCTTCACTACAGATCACTCTTCCTTTCTTTTCTTCTTCTAAAATGGAGTAGCTCTCTTTCGAACTCTCCTTCTACTTCTCTATTTCTCTCTTTTTCTTCTTCTCTTCTCTTCTTACTGCAGGGACGAGCTCTCTGATCTCTCTTTCTCTACTGCTCGATCACCCCTCTAAAGAGGCCTTCAAGGTGTATTTATAACGCCAGATCTGAATCTGGTCCCTTGATCTGGGATAAGAGAAATCTGGGTCGTCCATCTTGTTGGAATAGCTCCAGATCCGAGGTATTAGGATTAGAAAACCCATACCAATAATTTTTCATCGAAGAAGCTCGATCTAGGTGAGTTTTGCATGAATTCCAAAGAAAAAATGAATCAGACCCTTTTGATTGGTCCAGGTGGAAAGTAGGGAATAATCTCCATAAAGGAGTCTTCTGGAAGGTTACCACGTGGCCTAAGAGGTTGTGCCAATGATTGGAGATCAAATGGCACATGATCCAATAAGTTCTGTCACGTGCTGTAGAAGACATGTTTAATCTGCTGAAAAGAAGCTTCCTGGAAGTAGACAAGTCGACTTCCAGTGAAGCTCAAGTTGACTTGCTATAACACTGCAGAACTGAAGTGCTTGTTGGATGATAGTAACTCAAGTTACTGTGAAATCCAAGTCGAGTTGAATCTTGCTCAGTCTGCCAGAATCAATTCAATTACTGTTTCTTCAGCCATTTCTTACATTGTCCATTGTTCATATTGCCAAACCTTGATCCATATGATCATCCAAGAATGATGAGAAGGACTTTCTTGAATATTCATTCAAGTATGGCTTGAGTGCTTGCTGAACTTTTTAGCACTTTCGATCGACCAAAAGAAGCAAGTCGGTTGACCGACTTTGGCTTTAAGCTTGGCCTTTGTATGACTGGGTAGTCACGCAGGTAGCTTGATTACTTGATTAATGGAGACTGCTAAGCTACTGTACTGAACATCTGCTAGACATAGCTCATGTTATACTGCTGACATATAAACAACTGTTAGTATGAAGAATTGTTGTCCTTGAGTTTAAGTATTGCTGAAGTGAATTGAGCTACTAAATTTCTAGTGTTGAAGCTACTACTGAGCTTGGTTGCAAGACCAGCTTGACTAGGCTACAAGACTGGTTTGGAAAGATTTACCGAGCTAATGAGATTGTGCTGCTACTGCTGTGGTTGAAGAGCATTGGGCTGCTGAATGTCAAGGCCTGGACTTTAGAGTGAAGTTGTTGCTGCCTGCTATATGAATTTTCTGCTGCTACAGAATTTGCTGCTGAAGATGCTAGTCTTGAGCTTAAGCTACTGCTGCTTAGCTTGGCTTTGTCGACTCCAAGAAGTCATTACGTCGACCTTATTATCAGATAATTCCTTATCTTGCTTGCGAAACAGCTGCTGAGTCGGCTCCACTTGAGCTTTGAGTCGACTCCTCTTCATGTTGAACACGATTTTTAGTTGAAGAATGATTAGTGTCGACTCTACTTCCATTGTGGGGTCGACTCCATCTTCATCAAATTTGCTTGGGTGCTCTGACTTGTTTCTTGTGCGTTAACTTCATTACTTCTCAAGGTCTTCATCCAACCTCATGTTCTTTGTACGTATTCCAGAATGAAAAGTGACATCATCAAAAGCATAAAGACTCATGAATGATTCATAGCTTGTCATCATCAAAACCACAGGGACACAACATTTCTTAGTTACTGTTACGGTGTCTCAATTACCGCATTCAAGATGAGTGGGAGACACCCGAGGCGTAGTGTAAGACATCAGTGGACGCGTCTGGCCTTGCTTCTAGTGAGATGGTACTTCAGTCACATGATATATGACTCTCACAGCTCGTGTGGTTCTCGTGTAGGGTGAGCTTCTTGACGTGGTTCTTTGGGTAGTTCGTGTTCTCTTGACACCGCAGCTTTACCTGTAGTCAGTGTAGAGTGCACGATAGTGAGGTCGTGTACGTGTCTGTGCTCTTGGACCTTATGGTCTTGAGTTAGGCTTTGTCCCTGAAGATGAGCCTACATGACAGAGGTGTCGTGGTTTTTCCTGGCTGGGTAGCCAGAGTTTCGTTGTGTTGGTTTGGCAATTCCCGACAGTGAGATCAGGCTTGCTTTTCTTGCCGGTAGGAGTAGCTTGTAGCTTAGCCATGGTTTCTTCGACTGTTATCGTTACGTCTGTTGCTTTGGTTGTTGTTATTCTCATACTTATGTTGCTGTAGTTTAGCACTATTGTTTACCGTTGTTGTTTCATGGTGGGGATCTGCGGGACCCCTACTGAGCCAATGACATGAGGCTCACCCCTGTTCTTTCAGGTGTAGCGGTTCTATCTCAAGGTTTGAAAGTGCAGTGATGTGGTTCTTAGTGCCAATTTTGCCTGTGTCGGGCGTGCACCCGACGTCAGAGTACGTTTCTCTTCATGTGGACTGTATTTTAATTTGGGCTGGACTCTGTTAGCTCTGTAGTTAATTTGTTAATTGAAAATGTAATTTTATTTCTATTAATTTAGCATTCTTGTTCATAATTGTTTAGTTGGTTACTGCACTTATTTTTAATTTCAATGTACCTCCATACACCTTTCTAATCCTTCCGAGCTTTTTCGCTCGTGGGTGGCCTCTCAGGGTCCAAGTGGTATCGGGTTTCCCCGGTATCCGGGTTTTGAGTCGTCACACTATGAATCTTAGAGCATTAAATATTCTTAAGAATAACATAGAATCTGATATATTTTCACGATTTTTTTCTTGTAGGTCAGCTAGAGACTTATGGGATAAGTTGGCTATGTATGAAGCAAATGCAGAAGCTTTGCAAGTTGGTTCATCCTTAATAGCTCATGGTGAAGAAAATTCAAATGAGGTAAGTTCTGTCTCAGATTCCGATGAAGTATCAATTGAAGAGTTAATGGATACCTATAAGGTACTGCTCGACAGATACAAGAAAGTCAAATTTGAAAATAAAATATTGAAAAAGAAAATTGCTGAAAATGTGCACATTAATCTTTCTTATGAAAATTACAAATTGTTAGAATCAAAAATTGAAGATCTAGAGTATAAAAATGAAATTCTAGAATCCAAAGTTGAACTGTTTTCAGAAGAAATTTCTTGTATGAATGACAACCTTGATGTCATGTTTTATGTGAACAAAATAAGTCCTTGATGTCTAAAATCTCTTTGCTTGAGGAAAATGGAAGATGTCTTAAAAACAAGTTAGAGTTCCTATCTGATGATGAAAAAATATTTGAAAAACTTCTTTATACAGAAATTGAGAGTTAAGAGCATCATGATTGAAAATGAAGAGCTTAAAAAGAAAAATAATGCCATGTTGATTCAAAACTCTTTACTTGAAAGTAGTTTGAAAAGTTTTGATAAAATTGAAAAAGAAAATTTGTTGTTGAAGTGTGAGAATGAACAGCTGCTTGCAAAGATTTTAAAGTTTGACGAAACTGAAAAAGCTCTTGAAAAGCTAATAAAAAAACAACACTCTATAAGTACAGAAAACAGGAAGCTCTTGGAGGAAAATGAAAAACTCAAAACTTGAATTGCTTGCTAAATGATAAAATTGCTTCCTTGGAAGAACAGATAAAAAATTTGAAGAATGATTTGTCAAAGTTTGTTAAGGGCAAGGAAACTTTGGACAAAATACTTGGTGTGAAAATGAATTTTCAAAAGGAAGGTATTGGATACACTCTTGTGAGTAAAAATTTATTTGAAAATAAATTTAAAACTTCTTTTATTTACATCTCTGACACCCTTAGCACTTCCAAAGCACCTCCTCCCATTGCACAAATGAAAAGTTCTGAAAATAATTTTGAGAAAAAGAAAAATGTCAACACAAAGTCCACCATGCCAAACAAATTTCAAAAAGCTCAAGGTGGGCGGAAAATGAAATCTAATGTTGAATGATTTTATTGTGGTAAACTAGGCCATGTGATGGAAAAATGCTTTGTAAAGCAACATGACGATTTTCATGCTATGAATGTTAAATCTGATTCTCAAAGAAAATTCAATGATAAACATATTTTTTCATGGAAAAATGTCTTCATCTTATAAGAGAAATTTGTTTGGAAAAACTCATGCACATAATGAGAAATCATTTGGTAGATCCACTTCTCTTTGTTATTTTTATTGTGGGAAGTATGGTCATGTTATGGAAGATTGTTGGTCGATGTTGAATGATGATTTTCATCCTTCTAAGATGAATGCCAAGTTCAATGTTGATAAATCCAAAGCTTTTGTAAATAATAGAAATTGTTTTGTGAAATCTCAAGGACATGCAATGAAACCTTATGCTAGAATTACTCCTCTCATTGCTTTTATTGTGAAAATTATGGACATATTTTTAAAAATTACAAAACTATGAAAAATGATGATATGGAGGCAATGAAAATGAGAAAGAACTTGTTTGGAAGAAATGCTACTAACCCGCAAGGACACAAGAAGACTTGGGTACCTAAATTTGTCAAATGAGTTGGCTTTTATGCAGGTGTGCCTTGAGGTAAATAGAGAATAAAGGGGTTCCAATAAATATGAACATGGCACACTCATTTGGTAAAACACCGACCTTGCTTTTCTTTATTGTCAAATTTGGTGATTTTGATGCTAGTCAGTTATGCTTTAATTGTACAGAGATATAAATCAATCATCCTGATTTCTTCACAAGTCATACAAGGTCTTATTGAATGAATATTTGGTATATCAAATGGTGATATATGAAAAGACAGATTAAGTCTATCAAGTAACTATCACTATGCGAGAGTTAGATCTTTGGATCAAGATCTCTGCCTAGTAGTAGAACTCAGAAATTCAGAATGTTTGGCTTATGAGGAAACATTTATTTTGAATGGAATCAATTTTCCATTGATTTGCAATGTTTTCAAAGTTGAATTTGATAATTTTCTTATTTAAGAAAGGTCAAAAATTTCTAAGCTGTAGAATTCCTCACTCTCTACTACAATATTGATTTTTGAATGATCACTGTTAAACATTTGGGCTCTGAAGAATATGATTTTTCATGAAGAGATTGAAATAAAATGCTCATGGTTCAGTTCTAATTCAATAAAAATTCAACTCTTGCATTTACTGGTTCCACGCTAACTTGTATATTCTAGACTGCACATTTTGTGAATAACATCAAAACTTCATATACACTGAAAACTACACAATGAATTTCATTGGTACTTTTGCATATCATTCACACCTTTTTGCATATATTGGATATTGCATACATTATGAATATGAATAAAATCTCTTGCATATTTTAATTCGTGAGTGCTTGCATGTCATGATTTTCTGGTATATAAATGGTGATTTGTGGAAGGTTGGACTAGGTCCAGTTGGAAACTTTCACTATGTGTGAGAAAATACTCCGCCTCGTACCAGAAATCACCTTGCATGTATATACTTCTAAATCTTGCATGCTAGCATGCAAATAGTTTACAAAGCCATTTCTTGAATTTTCTAAGGCTATATAATTCTTGATAAATGAATGCTGCATTGATTCACTCTAGGCATGTTACATGCCATATACTAAAGGGGAGAAGCCTAGAATGGTGAGTGCATATACTCAGGGGGAGAAATACTCATGTCTCAAGCATAATTCACAGCATACACTTGAAACAAAACTCCCTAGACATTGAAAAACTTATGTTCAATGTCTTTTAACTGTAAGAATATAAGAAATTTGTTCTAACACTTTAGTAGTTACTTGAATCTCTACATGGACATTTAGAGTAATTGTGAGAAAAAAGTTACCTGCCCCATCAAATTATGAATAAGTGGAATGCGAATCCAAGTAACCAGGAATCCCCACAGAAATAAATGAGGAGACTCGTGTAGAACGGTGAAGTAAAATTCCACAATAAAATTATAATAAGTGACGAATCCTAGTAACCAGGAATCCTCATTGAGACACATAAGGAAATTTACGTCAAACGGTGTAATCCATTTCATAACAACAAAAACCAAGGGGGGCTGTGTGAAGCTACCAACAGTCGAGGATCTAAAATGAAAATATAGAGAGGAAAGAAATTGTTAAGTGTTATTTCAAAATTCTGCATATTCTTATGTTTAAGATTCACTGCACACTTTTGAGCATATGCACTTCACGGAGTTTCAGTTTTGGGCATATATTGTGAATTTGCCTATATATATGATTCTGCGAACTCTTTGCACATGCACAACTTTTTTAGTTGTGGACCATGCAATACTTCTTGTGTTTGAATCTATTGCGCTTCTCTTATCCCCCTCCCTAAGGGAGATCTACCTAATATATGTTTATATTTGCGTGTCTTTAAAAGAATGCTTGCATTTCATTGAATGATCATTATTTCATTGCATTTATTCTCCTCTGCACTAGAATCTATCGATAGATCTTCAAATTCAAAGGGGGTCGACACCCTCATCTAAAGGGGTCAACACCTAAGAACTAAGTTTTTGAAAATAGAACTTATGTGAGAAAGGGGGAGAGATCTTGTGTGTTTAGGATTGTGAATATGCATGATGTTCTGAAAGTTGAGATTTGATGAAGTTATATGCATGATGTTTTGGTATAATAATAGATAAAAATTGGTATACGGGTAATAATAACTCTAGAAATGGTGTTGCTATAATAATAGATAAAAACTTAAAAGACAGAGTTGTGGAAGTAAATAGATTGGGGGATAGACTAATGTTAATTAAACTTATCTTAGGTGAGGATATTTTGAATATAATTAGTACATATGCACCTCAAGTAGGATTAGAAGAGAGCATTAAAAAGTAATTTTGGGAGGCTATTGATAGTTTGATCCAAAATATCCCTAGTGAAGAGAGAATCTTTATTGGAGGGGATCTTAATGGTCATGTGGGTATAGATAATAGAGGCTATGAGAGGATTCATGGAGGGTTTGGTTTTGGCATTAGAAATGATATGGGTAACACTATTCTTGATTTTGCTGTGGCCTATGATCTAGCAATTACTAATACCTTCTTTAAGAAGAGGGACGGACACTTAATAACATACAAGAGTGGAACACATATAAGTCAAATTGACTATTTTCTCATTAGGAAGGTCGACAGAGTCTTATGTAAAGATTGTAAAGTTATTCCTGGTGAGAGTCTAGCCCCTCAACATAGGTTGTTAGTAATGGATGTCACTATCCCTAAATTCAAAAGAAAGATCATTATAAATAATTATTCCAAGATTAAATGGTGGAATTTAAAAGGTAAAAGTTTTGAAACATTTAAAAATCATCTATTAAAGGAAAATATTTGGAATTTAGATCAAGAAACTAATGTAATGTGGAATAATGTTACAAATTGTATAACGAGGGTTGCAAAACAACTCTTAGGTGAATCTAAAGGTAAAAAGAATTTAGACAAAGAGACTTGGTGGTGGAGTGAGGAAATCTAAAATACCATTAGAGTAAAAAAGGAATGCTTTAAAGTTTGGCAAACTAACAAAAATGACCAAACCCTAGAAGCCTATAAAATCGCTAAAAAGAGAGCTAAGAAAATAGTTAGCGAAGCTAAATCAAAGGCATTTGAAGATTTATATAATAAATTAGGAACCCGAGAGGGTGAAAAGGACATATTTAAACTTGCTAAATTAAGAGAAAGGAAAACTAAAGATTTAGATCATGTTTGGTGCATTAAAGGTGAAGATCAAAGGGTTTTAACTAAGGATCTTGAGATTAAAGGGAGGTGGCATAGCTATTTTCAGAAGTTACTTAATGGAGATTCCGTCAAGGATTTATCTCTAGAAGGTACCCAAGCGTCCACAATATTTAATAATATCAATATTTCAAGCGTATTAAGATGTCAGAAGTGGAGGATGCTTTAAGGAAAATGAAAGTGGGCAAGGCCTTAGGATTAGATGGCTTACCTATTGAAGTATGGAAAGGCCTAGAAGATATTGGTATTCAGTGGCTAACTAAATTTTTTAATAAAATTTTAAAGGAACGTAGAATGCCAGAAGTTTGGAGAAAAAATGTTGTAGTTCCTTTCTATAAAAACAAAGGAGATATTCAAAGTTGTAATAATTATCGTGAAATTAAGCTTATGAGTCATACTATGAAGCTTTGGGAAAGAGTAATTGAAAAACGCCTCCGTTGTATGACTACTGTATCCGAAAATCAGTTTGGTTTTATGCCAAATAGATCTACTACAGAAGCTATTTTCTTACTACGGCAACTAATGGAGAAGTATAGAGAGATGAGAAAAGATTTGTATATAGTTTTTCTTGATTTAGAGAAGGCGTATGATCGAGTACCGAGAGAATTGATTTGGTGGACATTAAGAAAGAAAGGAATCTCTCAAGGATATGTTGATTTGATTAAAGATATGTACGGCGGTGCTATTACTAGTGTTCGAACTATTGCTGGGGAGACTAGTGAATTTCCCGTTTCTATAGGTTTGCATCAAGGTTCTGCACTAAGTCCGTATCTCTTTGCCTTAGTTATGGATGAAGTAACTAAACAATTGCATGAGGATATCTCTTGGTGTATGCTATTTGCAGACGATATTGTTTTAATTGATGAGAGTATTGATGCTCTAAATGCTAAGTTAGAGCGTTGGAGACTTGCCTTGGAGTCTAAAGGTTTTAAAATTAGTAGGAGTAAGTCAGAGTTTATGCACTGTAATTTTAGTAATGGGAGAGTGGTTCAGGAAGACATGGTTCTAATTGATGGACATAACATTCCGAAGAGTAGTAGCTTTCGATATTTAGGGTCTATCATACAAGAGAATGAGGAGATTTATGATGACGTTACGCATAGGATTAAGGCAGGCTGGTTAAGATGGAGAAGTGCATCAGGTGTCCTTTGTGATCGTCGTATGCCTGTGAAACTCAAAGAGAGGTTTTATAGAACGGCTGTGAGACTTGCTTTGTTATATGGTACCGAGTGTTGGGCAGTACGAAAGGAACACATCCACAAAATGTGTGTAGCAGAGATGAGGATGTTGAGATGGATGTGTGGCAAGACTAAGAAAGACAAGATTAGGAATGAGCGCATCCATAAGGACTTAGGGATAGCTCCAATTGATAGCAAAATGAGAGAAAATAGACTCAGGTGGTTTGGACATGTGTTTCGTCGCCCTAACTCAGCGCTGGTTAAAAGATGTGACCAAATCTTAGTGGATGCTAGTAAAAGAGCTCGAGGAAGACCTAAAATGAGATGGTGCGACGTTATTAGGAAGGACATTAGTTCCTTGAGTTTAAATATGAATATTGCACTTGATAGAAATCTTTGGCGGAACAGGATTCATGTAGCCGACCCCAATTAATTGGGATAAGGCTCTGATGATGATGATGATGATGATGATATGCATGATGTTTTGAAAATTGAGTTTTGATGAGAGGAGTTTTGGAAGTTAAGTAAGTCATTTTAGGGTGCATAATTGTCTATACTTGAGGCTTTATTTTCAACAAGTGGTGTTTTAGTTTCAACAGCTGGTATCAGTCTATTTTAATAAGTAGTCTGAATGTTTCAATGGGATTTGGCCTTTCTGGCAACAAAGAAAAATTGTGATAACATGTTGTTCTACATCTCCTTATTTCTGGAAAATGAATGATGTTACATTGTAAGGAATGAAAATGCATGTGATACTACCCTACTTTTTGATTATGCCAAAGGGGGAGAAGAAATATGTGATTGCCATGAAGTTTTGTCATCATCAAAAATGGGGAGATTGTTGTGCTATGTGTGTGATTTTGATGACAATAAAACTTTATGTATGTGTGTGATTTTGATGACAACATAATTTCATGTATGCTTAAGAAAGTCGAGAAGTGATGCATGTGTGAATGGATGTGGAAACTTGTGTGTGTTACTGTCTAACCCCTCTCTAAGTTCAGTTCTAATCAGGTTCAAAGACGTACATAAATGTCAAATATTTACATCTAAGGTGTGTTGAATCTATTGGATTCAATACATGCTAATTTTGGCTTAATTCTACATGTTTCGGGTGGACTGGTCGACCAAAGTGACTGGCCGGTCGACCGACTGGGCATTCGACTGACCTGTGAAGAAAGGTCAAAAAACTAAGTGTTTAAATTCAACTGATACAAGTCCAAGGAGATAGACAGAAGAGTTATGTCAACTTAAGTAGTGAGCATGCTGAAGAAATTGAAGGCTGACCAGTTAGTCAACTGACAAAGGCAATGTTAGTCGACTGAGTTCCAACTCAGTCAACAGATATGGAAGTCAGTCGACAGATGTGCAACGAAGTCGACAGATATTCACGAAGCCGAGTAGCATGAGTCGACAGAAGAAGAAAGTCAATCGACAGATGTTCAGAAAAGTTGACTCAATGCTTCCGGTCAAAGAACTTAAGTCGACTCAGGCAGAAAGCAAGTCAACTCAATGCCTCTTCTAGAACCAGAACAATAATAGCAAATAGTAAGTGATTCGACCTACTTCATTAGTGTGTCGACCTACTTGGTCACACAGGAGCAGTACAACAACGAGGACAAGTCGACTTGACCTTAGTATCAAGTCAACTCAAATTCTCCATTCAGGGCAGAGACTTCTGATGATACACTAAGCATGTCAACTCAAGCTCAATACTAAGTCAACTTACAGTCTTCCAGAAGCTTGGATCTCACCCAGTTCAAAGAACAAGTCGACTCAAGTAGAAAGCAAGTCAACTCAAAAAGATATCCAGTACCATGCTTCGAACTTTGAAATGAACAAGTCGACTCAAGTTCAATACCAAGTTGACTCATCACTGTTGACATGTTTTCCCACCGTTCTCCTTCTTACCTTCCTCTTCTAAAATCAGAAAGATGCAAAGACAAGCAAAACGAAGGAAAGAAAGAAAGGGTGGAGAAGTGTGTGTGATCGTGATCGCCACCAAGACACGGGTACCGGGTGGTACGACGTACCTTAGAAAGGGAGAAAGCACTCGCCCAAAGTTCAGCGTTGACAGGTATACACGGCCCTGGAAGAACCGCTCAGTGGACGGGACGGTCTCTCGACAGACTACTCATAGCGCCGAAGAAGGAAGCGGGACGAAAACTGATCTAGCAACAGAACGGTTCAAAAATAGCCATGTACGGGATCTGAACGGTTCCTAGAGGACCGTTCTCAACTGCGGACGGATGTAAGACGACCGTTCAAAGCCCCAGACTCCAAAGTTGCGAAACTTGATCCTCCATCCCTTTCGGCCGGCTAGAGGGGATGGGCCTCGTGCTATGCTGATGCTGACCTGCAAAACAACGTGAAAAACAAGCAAACAACACCCAAATTAGCCCTAAAACGTGTAGTAACTATAGAACGGAATGGAAAATCAACATAATGACTTGGAAGGGGCGATACCTGGGAGGTTTTTAAACCGCTATAGGGCGTCAAAACAAATGGGAGGGTGTGAAATGACGTGAAGCAATGCAAAAACATGGGTGAAGAGATGATGAAAGGAGCATGCAATGGATGAACCAATGACTAAAAGGCTAGACTAAAACATAAAATGACGATTACTCCCTTGAACCGAAGGCTTGAAAGGACGTAGAAAGCCTCCCTCCCTGGCTACAATTCGCTCAGAAATCCGGCAGAGCTTCACCGTCGACATTGGATCTCCCCCTTTTCAAGCTTGGACTAGAGACACTATTTATAGAGCCCTAAAAGTCCAATCTCGAAATTGGATTTTCCAGTGGATATTAATCCGAGTTTTCAAAATAAAAATCATGGATAACACTCTTATCTCCCACCCAAATCAAACGGCACCTCATTTGGTTGAGAAACTGCGGAGAAAATGGTGGAGGAAGGTGGAGGATTAACCACGGGTAGAGAGATAAAATCTCAAACAATCCGCAGGTTTCGAGCATGTACACGGTCGCACGATAGACCGCCCAGACCATTACACGGTCCAATGCTAGACCATCCAATGTTGTCGGTGATAAAATAAATAAAAATGTGACATTATCCAATTATCCACCGAACTGACCGGCTATCACGGCGTTGGACTCTTAAAAACGGTCTACTGCTAGACCACTCTGTGATTAGAACGGTCCAATGCCAGGCCATTTATACATGTGGTGATAAATCCAGAAAAATAGGATAAATAGATAATTATCTAAAAAACCAACCGGCTGTGGACTCTTGGAACTGGACGGTCTAATGTCTGGCCGTTTAATGGGGATAAACGGTTGAACCCCGACCGTTCAAGGACTTGTCGGTGGAAATTCAGAAAATCAAATAAATACCTAATAAATCAGTAAACGGTTCCAAGAGGGCCGCCCAGTCACTGAAGGGCCGTTCTTTAGACCGTGTAAAGCCTGGATGTTTTGAAATTGATAAAATGGGATAAATGAGCCCATTTACCCCAAAACCAAGCGAAATCAAAGCCCACCAAGCCCTAATTCGAGAGCAAACCTAGCCAGGGAGGGAGGTACTCATAAAATAAGCCCAAAAGACATGCCTAAAAATAGCCCAATGAGTAATGGACAACTCGAGGCATCAACAAATGATGGTAAGAGAAATGACCTAACTCATAGGCAAAAAATGGGTGTCAACAGATGCCCCTCCTTAACGTCCTCTTTGTAGGGGAGCGAGCGGAGGTGAAGCGAAAGCAAAATGGAACATGGAGATGAAGCGGAAATGAAGCGGAGCAGACTGAAAAGTGGGCCTTAAGGTAAAAGACACCCGCTTCATTACTAACAAGCAATAGGAATCTTCCGAAAAACTCCGAACCAAACACAAGGAACAATCGAACCAAAACGACACCAGTTTGGAGAAATTAACTAAAATGAAAGGAAAACACACATGATCACCCTCATGGGGGACACAATCCTTCGGACCAATGAGGAGACCAGAATAAGCAGCAAAAAGTAAAGAAACGGACTAAAACTCCAGACGGGGACCTTCAGTCAATCAAACCAGGTGAACAGATCAGAGAAAACCTTCCAACTCTGAGTAGAATAGTTCCTTCTTACTCGAAACCATGAAAACACAGTTATCCATCACAAATGAGACACTTTCAGATGATCCATGGGTCATGAATGCTCAAAAGATGCGTATGATGCATGCTGGGCTAAAATAAAAGAATTCATTAAAACAAATGCAAATAAAGCCATAAAATAGAAAATACTCGAGAATAATATTGCTAGACCGGGATCATCAAGGTCAAGATACTATCTACAAACACGGCGTGCGAGATAGAACCATCCTCCCCAAATTTTCCTAACCTAACAGCCTATCCGATGATTAAACACACGAACCCGGATCATCATTATTTTTGTTATAGGGGAACATCAGATCTTGGAACACGTAGATAACCAGCTGGTTCTCGAGACAATGTAGCATAATACCGTATAGTAATGCAATAACGGATATAGGGATAGAAGACCATACCTGACTTACTTGTATAGGCAAAACAGTATTTTGAAGTGATGTTGCAAAGAATTCATGAACAGGGTTTTGCAATATTTTATCATGAAGTAAATATTCAAGCCAAAAAAAAGAAATCAGCCATTTAATCACATAATGCAGCAAAGTAGGGCTCACAAAGAAATCTCATTATTCAACATATGAATGGTCGTGCCAGAAAGCAAACGGTCCAGTTTGGGCCACTCAAGAATTACCATTTTGAATGTGATCTTGAAAATACACGGCCCATCATGAGGCCGTTCAATAAACTGGACGGCCCTAACTTGGCCGCTCAAGGAAGCGCACCGTTAGAGATTAAACGGTCACATTAGAGACCGTCCAATAATCACACGGTCTATCGATAGACCATGTAATCACTGGTGGTTTCAAAAAAATAAAACCCTTCTTCTTCCTCCTTCTCCCTCCATACCGTAACCGACGGAGGAACACCACCCACGAACGCCACCCACATTCTCCACCTCAATCTCATCTCTCTCAACCTCACTCTAACTCTCCCATTCCCCATTTTCTCCCCCACGTCTCCCCCTCTTCTGCATGCAATTCAAACACTAATCAAGACGCCAAAGGATGGCCGGTGAGGGATCCCAAGCGCCGCCGCCGGCGGCCACCACGGAAGAGGCACCGGCGGCACCATCCATGGTGGAAGGAGGCGTGCCCCCATCGCCCACGGTTGAGGAGGAGGCCGGTGCGGTCGTTGCCCGAGAGGAAGACGTCGAGGAGCCACCGGCGGCACCCACGGGAGCGGCAGAGAAGCCACCGAAGACGGACGAGGTAGATCACCCAAAACCCTTCCCCATTTTCATTTTCAATTCATGCATGTAGTTTAGGAGGGTAGATGAGGGGCTCACGACCCCATTAGGGCTGGTTGGGAGGCCCTACGGGGCCTCACCATCGGCGGGGAAGGGTTTGAATGCCGTCGGGGTGACGGTCAACACGCGGTTCAATTGTGACCGCTCAACAGAACCATGCGGTTCATTTAGATCAGTTCAATCAAAACATGGCCCTTGGGTGGCCGTTCAAAAGCAACTGAACCGACGTTGTAACACGGTCTGAGGAGGACAGTATGTATCTAGGACGGCCCACATTTCCGTTCAGAATATGAAACACCAAAAACAGAACTGTCTCCACCAGACCGTGGATATTTAGAATGGGCCACCTAGGTCCGTTCAGAACATGAAACATTAAAGAACAGAGCATTCTCCATCAGACCGTTGATAACTACACGGTGGGGAGATAGACCGTGCAAATCCAGATGGCTAGGGGCTTGAAAGGGGGGAACACGGTCAGATGAGGACCATGTGATCATTGAACGGCAAATAATGGGCCGTTCCTAAGTAGGCACCCGATAGGAGAACGGTCCTCATAGGGCCGTCGATAGGGCAGAACGGTCTATGGGGGACCGTGAACTTCTGAGGGGATCATTGGGATGGTTCAAACCCAACTAGTGAAAGAGAAAACGGCCCTTATGAGACCGTTTAGTGAGCTGAGTGATTTATTTAATTAATGAAAATGCAAGAGTCTAAAATGAGATGCAATTATCCTAAATGTATGTAGGGAAAGCGGAGGACTCAGATCTCCTGGCTGCAGGTCCGAGCAGTGTATCTCGCACTGTCGAACTTTCAGCGGGAGAGGCTCACGACTATGGGCTTTGCTGAGTTCCTGAGCGTGGAGGTGACTAGGCTAGACACGCCACTCCTCTATGCTCTGCACGATCGCTGGGATCCGGTGAGCCGGACGTTTCTTTTCCCATGGGGCCACATGGTCCCCACGCTAGAGGACATTACACGCATCACCGGATTACACGTGCACGGGACTCCGGTCAGCGGGACGACTTACCCCGACTATCGGGAGCTGGCCCAGGAGCTACTGGGCTTGGAGTTGCTGCACCCAGAGCGTCAGTCGACGACGCTGACACGGGTGAGGCTACAGGATAGCCTCGGACTGAGGCGCACAGGGATAGCGACAGGTGAGCTGCCCGAGCAGTATTTACAGAAATTGATAGTGCTTGCACGACCCAGGGTAGCAGCTGCAGCGGGACCTGAGGCGGACCGGGTGCTGAGACGATTCCTGATGCTGTTCTTTGGACGTCTTCTGTTCGCGACGAGGGCTAACATGATCAGCTGCTGATTCCTCCCACTATTCAAGGACCTAGGGCACATCGGGGACTACACCTGGGGAGCGGCAGTCCTTGCTTTCTTGTTCGACACCCTCTGCTCTACTAGCCGGCGGATGATGCTAGGGGGCTTCTCCCCTTTACTCCAGGTACGACTCTGACTCTTATGCAATTTGCTATATGATTCCTATAAGTACTATATGCTGACTTTTGGTGAAATGCAATGCTGGTGTGGGCCTACGTGCACCTACGTGGGCTGGGGAGAGGTGATGAGACATATCCAGAGCGGCTGCCCATCGCCAGGCGGTGGACCGCTCCACGCGAGACAGGATCCCTACGGAGACAGGTCCGGGGGATCCAGGACGATCTATACACACTACCTTTCACCTCGGTACGACTCTAAACTCAACCTCTTTAATTAAATGTAATCTATGTGCTTATGATGCTAATGAAATTTTCCCATTTGGTGGATAGGTTCGGTGGACACCGTACACGAGTGAGGGGCACGAGGGTCAGCCGTGGGCAGTGGCGGCCCTCGCCTACTCAGGCCAAGATGTGTGGCTTCACTACATGCAATGTAGTGGAGCCGCTCCACCACCGACTGGTGATGAGGACGATCGGCGTCCATCATCCAGCAGTCGAGTTTCTGGCACCAAAAAAGCCGGAGGAGCGCGTCGGGTGACTCCCTCGAGGGTTAGCTATAGTGGTAGATTGGAGGGAGCGAGCCGCGGAGCAGATAAAAGACTGGGCAGCGCACGAGCGGGTGGTGACTGCTCGGGCAGAGAGCGAGGAGGCCTACTACACGGCCTATGCCCGGCACTATAGGGACCAGGTGTACCGTGGTGCCCGCCGACTGGTATGACTTCTAACTTTAAATGCTTTCTATTATGCTTTCTATATGATTATGCACTGATGTTTGGACTTCCTAAATGCAGATTGACCCTGAGGGGAGGATCGCGGAGGTACAGGGACTCCTCCATTCGACCATCCAAGAGCGAGACAAGCTCCAACAGACACTGACACTTCTGGTGAGTTTTCCTAAACCCTAAACTCTTAAATTATGCAAATATTTATGATTATGCATGTGACTGACCTGGAGTTTTGGATGCAGCGAGCTGACAGAGCCCAACACCATGGAGTCGACGCACCTTCTTCCTCTTCACAGACCCCAGCGGACCTCACCGAGTGGGAAGCAGAGTTTGCATGGATGGTGGCGCGGGCTGAGGCAGCTGAGGCGGCACTCTCCAAGAGGGTACGTAACCACTACACTTTCCCAGTTGATTATGTTTATGAAATGCACTTGGCTAATGATGATGCATGTATGCAGACGACCGAGTTGACAGCTGCCTTGGACGAGAGTACCTGGCTGCGAGAGGAGCTCGAGCGGAGTCGAGCGGTGGTGCAGGAGGAGGCATCCCGCCTCTGCGAGGAGGTGGCACGGAGCCGGCGAGCGGATGCAGTTGAGACAGCACTCCTTCGGGCAGAGCTGGAGCGTCTTCGGGCCAGTGCCGATGAGCTGGTCCGAGTCCGAGCCGAGGTAGAGTGCTATCAATCGGAGCGGGACCGCGCTCTGATCGAGGCATCCAGGCTGAGTGGGGAGTTGCGTGCGTTCAGAGTGATGAGCTGAGCTCGTAGTGGGACGGCTCCGAGTGGCTCCTTCTGCAGCTACTTCACGAGTTCCTCCGGTCGGCAGAGGAACGAGGACGAGGAGCGCCGTCGACGGCGGGAGTGAGAGGAGGTGAGCTCTGCGATGGCCTCACCATCGAAGAGACAGGAGGGAGGAGGAGACAGCGGCAGGCCGGAGGGAGAGGGACAGGCCTGATGTAATTTGACAGGACTTTTGTACACATGTGGATATGATAGTGATATGTTATGTTTTTGGTTTGATTTTTATTATTTATGACTGAATGTATGAATGGATGCAAATGCTTGACTCTAACTAACTAACAACGACTCCTAATGTCACGCCCCGAGCGCGGAAGATACTCAGATATGCGCGACAAGTTTATATCAATCATGTCAATCAGAGTAGTAGTGTATTCGACACCAAAACAGAGATGCGCAAAATAGAAAGATAACCCAATCCTTTATTTCATAATGGATAGACTATTACAAATCCAATACTCTATTCAATCAAAAAGGAAAAGTACATAGTTGACTCAAGAAAATAGGAAAAAGACTAGATGACACTTGGAGAAGTTCTATCACTTTCACTCTTGACCATTCCCATCCGATTGACTTCCCTCGTCGTCGGAATTACCTGAAAAGTAGGGAACACACGGAGTTTGCTCAGTAGGAAATTATATCTCAAGCGCTAGCAGGGGTTTAAATAATTACATCTTTCATGTATGTACTATAGCTATGCATGCTCGTATAAAACGACAAGATAGAGAGAGAATTTATCAATAAGACAGCAAGATGAACTAGTCATGAGCTTTCAAGAAAAGATAACAAGATATTCAAGTAAGTACTTTTTAGCAAGTCATGTCAAGAACGTTGGCTATCATGTATCAAGCAAGCAAGTAATTACCCTTTTTCGGGTCACGCAATTTATGTCATGTCAAGTACGAGTCAAGTACAAGATTTGTGTGGAATGTCCAATCAAGCTAGTCATGCACTCGGTATAATGCCAGATACCTTATCATTCAACTCCCATGGGCACAAGTACTTTCGGGTGCTCCTCCCAGGACCAGATCGGACCCTATATGCGCAGGCATTTATCATGTATATTTGACATCCACTCTTGTATATATATATATAGCCAATATGGAATTTCAACAATTTAAGCTTGTAGACACGTAGGATAACTTTGAGAGAATGGAGTCCAAAAAAATACGACATTGGACATAGATAGGCGATAACAACGGTACAATCACGATGAACGATGAAACTAGGTGGAATTAGGTTCCCTTAACTCGGGTACCATGACAAACAAGTATGGACATTCTTTTTATAGAATTGAGGTCCACATGAACAGTATATCATAGGCAAGATACCCTCATTCTTATTATAGAATTGAGGTCCACAAGAACATCAACAAATGGTATGATATCATCATCCCATTAAGAATTCTCATGATATACTCTTTGCATATCATAAGGGCCGGTATACCATGTTTCTTTAGAGTGACATGGCATTCAATAGTGTAATGGGTTTTTAGGGTACAACCAGCTCAATCGGCCTTGAGGGAATCCAAGGCTTCGAGGAGTCTTACGGAGGTCTCTATGACTAACTCGCTAGTCCAAAGGAACGGAATGTCCAAAGGAGAGCTTGTATGTCAATGAGAATTGAGAGTGATCGATAAAACATCATGAAACGTGGGACTATACTCACGGAGTGGAGATATAGTGCCGATATACATATATATGGATATACTGAAACCATCGGTTGTCAAAAACAGGTAAAACATTTTTACAGGAAAATAACGACTTAAGTAAAGTCACTACTCAAGTAATTAACGCCTTCAGTAAGGGCGTTTATCTATTTTACATTTTTTTTGCAAAATTTCAATATTTCAGTATTTTACCAAAAACGCGCCCTGGTAAGGGGCGTTTATTTACAAGTTGACGACGTATACAGTGGTCGTTCATTCTTTACTTCTATTTTTGCAGAATATATATTTTCAGTAATTTATCAAAAACACGCCCTATACAGGGGCGTTACTTTTCAATTCACGCCCTGGACAGGGGCGTTAGTCAAGTGAGAGACGACCTATACAGGGTCGTGTATTTCAAGAATTTACAATTTTTCAAGAAATAAAATTCCAAGAGACAAGAGACATGATCATGACAGAAAATTAGCAGGAATTCACAGGTCGAGTCATGCAATATATATTAGATTGGATATTTCATATCTATTGAATTTTTAAACGTGGATCAATTATTAATTACATGTGATTTTCATGAGATTAACGCCTGCAGGACAGGGCGTCAAATCTATAATTGACGACCTGGTTCAGGTCGTTTCTTTAAAGTAGCGCCCTAGTCACGGGCGTCTCTTGCAAAAATATTACAGAAACGTGTAGAAACTATCAGGAAACTTATATACATGTCATGCATGATGTGTTACTATGAATTTAACTTGTTTGGGCTACGTTGCTTGAGAAAACCTACCTTGATACAGATTTGAACGGATGCAGGTTCTGTGAAGAAAGAACGATACTCTGTTTTATAAACAGAGTTTCTGACGTACTGATAGCCAAGTAAGATATATGCTTCCCTTGGCAACAGATGAGCTTGGGAAGATGCAGAAGATGTTGGTTGATGACGAAGAATTCCCCGTTCTTCCCTGTCAACCGTCTGCAGATCCTATAGAAGAAAAAGAAACTGTATACCTTAGTTTCTTCATCGTACGTAACAGAGGAGAAAGCAGAAGAACGTTACCTAGTCCTTCACCGGAGCTTCTCAACCTGTAAGCAGAGAAGAGTATGAAGAATCATTAGTTCTTCATGCGTTGATCGAACACAATATAAGGAAGAAGGAAGAAGAAGAACCTGCTGTTCTTCGTATACCTTAGAAAACTCCGAACGCCAAATAGCGTTCTCGGTTCAAGCAGTAGGTTATTTATAAGATATTGGAAATCCTAATAAGGTTAGTGTTCGATTGGAAGTAATACTTCCATATTAGAGTTATTACTACATTCGAACTCTTTCTCATAGTTATCAACTTACCCTGGATAGACTCCTGGGTCGAGCGAAACTCGAACTGAATTAGCGTCCTAAGTAAGGGCGTCGAATTTAAATTGACGCCTTGTCAAGCGTCGTTTCTTGTTGAAACGCGTCCCCGCAAGGGACGTTACGCTAACTTGTCCTTTTTATTTATTTTGATCATTTGAAATTTGACGCCTTGACATGTGGGCGTCCTTTCTTCAAAACACGCCTTAGGTGAAGGCGTTTTCTTGTAAAGTAGCGCCTATATCTGAGGCGTTATTTTCATCAGGGTTTAATTATTTTTATTTCAAGCTCTTTCGTTTATTTACTAAATCTTTTAATCTATTTTGATTTATTTATTCCTTTTAAATTTATCAGGGTTGCTACACCTAACCAGACACGAGTGAGTGGGAGAGAGAGAGACAACACGAGTGAGTGAGTGTGAGGGATGTCACGAGTGAGTGCAAGAGAGATGACACGCGACACGGGTTTGAGAGAGAGACACCGAATAACGAGTAGGAGAAAGAGACGCCAAATATCGAGTGGAAGAGAGAGACGCCGAATAACGAGTGGGAGAGAGAGACGCCAAATAGCGAGTGGGAGAGAGAGACGCCATGCAACACGAGTGGCATTGGTGCAAGGAAGACAAAAAATGAAGCCTCAGGTTTCTAAATGGTCATCCATTGGACCGCTCTAGTACCCTACACAGCCTTCCTTTAAACCGTTGAGAGCAATTCAGCCAGAACCCACAGATGCAACTAAATGGTCCACTATTGTCCGTTCAAAGGGTAGAACAGTTCAGATTTGACCGTGTGTAGAACAGAATGGCCTCTCTGAGACAATGCAAATGCCATGGCTCGAACTGTGTAGAAGATTATGGCACAGTCTCCATTAGACCGTGTATTGACCAGAGCTATCTATCGATAGACCGCGTACACGTACGCCCCGAGAGTCCGAACGAGACTCTCTTGGAGAGTCCTAACCCGAGGATAGGTGTCTCAAACCAACCCAAAACTCTATCTTAACCTGATCTAGGCTTATCCAACCTAAATTCTAGTGGGTTTAGGCCTCTAACCAAGTTCTATAAGTAAGAGGGGATTCCAAATTCGTTCTTCACACATCACCCCTTTTTCAAGCCTTGAAACCCTTCTCTACCTTCCTCAAAACACCATGAAGAGGACCTTGGAAGGGAGCTCCATGGGCGAGGTGGCTTACCAAGGTCCAAAGCCAGATAGAAAGGAGCGCGGCGTGCTACAACGGTTGACCGCCATCTCGGGGCATTTGAGCTCTAGCCCCATGAGAGAGGTAAGTTGTTGGTCATTCGATTCAATTTCATTCAATTTTATACCATTTCCTTCAAGTAGCTTATCTCTTCCTCTCTTTTCTCTTTGCCCTTTCTTCATTTCAGCTTCTCCCTGGCCCGAGACGATACTCCACCTTGAAATGGATGGCTCTTATGATCCGCGAACTACCCATATCCGTGACATCCATCCTTAGATCCTGGCACCTTCATCCTCTTTTAGTGTTAGCCAAGAACTACCCCAAGCTTTCCTTAGATTGGCATAGCATTTCAGCTTTGGTAGAGATATGGCACCCCCAAACCCATACTTTCATGTTCCCATCTTTTGAGGCCACCGTCCTTCTAGAGGAGGTGGAGACCTACTTGTCTTTCCCCTGGTCCAAGGTGGGTGAGGAGGATCTAGTCTGTCACACTGTTGCCCCTATGGATCCTGCCCTTATCTTAGGAGTGTTCATACCTAGCGCCAAGGACATTCGCACCATAGTAGGCCCTCACCAGATCCATCTACTACTTCTCAGCCAATGGGTGATAGCACATTGTAAAAATAAGTGTGGGTGGAATGAGGCCATTGCTAAGGCCATTTCCATATGTTTGTGCGGGGCCGTACTCTTCCCCTCTGCCGACCATGTCTTAGATGTCCCCATCCTTAGCACCATCAGTGGTCTGTGGCAGGGTCTATCCATTTCCCAGGCCGTCCTTGCCTACCTATATGAAGGTCTTAGCTCAGCTGCCCTAGGGGGTCCACTGTTTGGCTCTATGATTCTCCTAGAGTGCTGGATGGGAGTTAGGATGAAGTTCATTCCTAGGGAGGATGTCACCTCGGTCAGCAGGATTTTTGGGAGCCATCCGTTGTTCTTCATTTGTGGTTCTTTCAGGTTTTCTCAGGAGGTGGAGTGTAGGACGACAGATAAGAAGACTAGGGACGAGTGGCGCCTCTACATCAACACCTTGCCCCTGGACCGGTTCGTGATGCGCCCTCCTTTCCTCCACGGCACTACTCTCAGGCTTCGTAGGAGGCCTGGCTTGGACTTGAGGCTCGTGGGTGACACTGCTCTGGCGATGTACAGCCCGCACCGGTGTTTCCTTCAGATTGGACTACCCCGGACTACACTTCCAGCGCTACCCCATCTTCCCGCACTATAGGCGAGGACGTTTGGGTCAGAGGAGGATGAGCAGGCGATCAGGAGCGCCCTGATTATGTGGGAGGCTAGTAGGGTGCTCACCCTACTGGCGGAGGTGACAGAGCTCCAGGAGGCATACCAGGCCTATGTGAGAGAGCTGAGAGAGATTAGGCCTCGCGGGGATGACCGTTTGAGGATTGAGTGATTTCTTGTATTAATGATATTGAGATAGAGATTTATGCTTAAGAATGTTTGCATTTGAATGAATAAATTGGATGATTGGATTGATTTGAGCTTGGCCTTTCTTGCATGTGATTGAATGAGTTTGAGATAGGATCTCAGGATGATCACGTCTCATCGAAGACCGCTCAGTCAAATAAGCAGTTGGAGTCTAACTGCTCCATGGAATTGAACGGCCTGATCTTTGCCGCGTAGAAGATCAACCGCAGGGTTAAGAACAAAGACCTTCGGGGAGTGGAACGGCCTATAGAAGGACCGTGGGCAGAATAGAACGGCCACTCCTGCACCGTTCTAGTTTGTGAACGGCCTAGTAAGGACCGTTGATTCCTGAAAGTGCTAGAGATTGGAACTGTCTGAACAAAGCCGTGTGAAGTATGGAACAATTTGATGTTGGCCGTTGGAAGGGATAAAACGGTCGCCAGAGGACCGTTCAGTGATAGAAATGCTGAACCTCATCTTCAACATGTCCCTGCACACACATAAACAAGGAAACAGATTAAATCTATTTTAGGCTTAACCCCTTGCCTGTAGCAAGTTAAGAAATGACCAGTTCTTGATTTTTGGTCAAGGGGGTAAGCCTTATTGAATAAACAAATAACACAAAGGAACAATGAATACAATGCATGCTATGAATGCAAATCATGATGATGAAAATATTTTTGTGGTTTTGAGGATATTTGATTTTTTGGATTTTGAAATATTTGATTTTTTTTATTTTGAAATATTTAATTTTTTTGGATTTTAAAATATTCATTTTTTTTTATTTTGAAATATTTGATTTTTTTTGGATTTTAAAATATTTGATTTTTTTGATTTTGAAATATTTAATTTTTTTTATTTTGAAATATTTAATTTTTTTTTGATTTTGAAATATTTGATTTTTTTGGATTTTGAAGCCAGCTCAAACCCGACGACGGGAGAACTTCATGTCTCATTAGGGGGGCTTTCCAAGTACAACGTGCGTTATGGGTGACCGCCCATGGCCGGGGTCCAATTCTGTTTAGCGGTGCCTCTACCGAGGCCATACCGAGAGTACGATCTAGTCCTTGAAAAATAAAAGAGAGTTTAACAGGGAAGCCGGCAATAGGTATAGGGGTTTTTAGGGCTTGAGTTCCTCCCACGACAGCCCCTTTTTTAAAGAATTTGGTCTGTTGCGCCGGGACTTTATGTCCATCATCGAACCTTCATCCGCTCTAGGCACGCATACGACCGTGCTCATGACGTCCCGCGGGGAAACTGTACTGCCACTCTTGCCATGCCTAGTTTCATTCTTTTGGGAGCATTTAGACTTTTGAGCTTCGAGCTTTTGAATGAGCTTTTAGCTTTTGTCTTGATTTTGCCCCTTTTCTTTTATTTCTTTTCTTTCTTTTGCTTTTGTAAATACGGGATCAGGTCATAACGGACTGCCCCTATTTGAGACCTCTCTTTTATCGGGGTGTCTAGATCAGTTCTCGCCCCCTTATTCACCACTTGCCCCTATTTTCAACCGAATGAGGGGAAAAATAAGGATTTTCACTTCCCCCTAAGCATAGCCAAGGGAGAAACGGTGTTGCGCAAAAAGGAAAAACCGGATCACGGGGGTCGTGTAGTGTGTGAGTGTTGAACAAGGGACCTTCCTTCATGATCAAGTAAAGGAACACCCTGCCACCGGGCCGTTGCTGGCTTGACTCTATAGATAAAAATATTTTAAATACAACCCATTCCACGGATTAGGCAATTCTCCGCCCTCTACATTAACAAGATGATAGGCGTTCCCAGGATAGATTTCTTTAACCACAAATGGCCCTTCCCAATTGGGTTGCAACTTAGACCTAGGACCTGCTGACCTAATAAATTTGCGTTTCAAAACCATGTTACCCACTTGAAATTTTCTTTCGATAACCTTCTTTTGAAAATGCCGCGAGACACGTTTTTGATAAACAAAGACGTGATTGGCCGCGTTAAGCCTCTTCTCATCTAAGAGTTCCAGTTAGACCAGCAACGCCTCTCGACGCTCGTCGAGATTAAGTTCTTTGTCGAGCTGCACTCTTAGGGAAGGGATCAAGATCTCGTACGGGAGTACCGCCTCCATCCCATAGGTGAGGGAAAAAGGAGTTTATCTCGTGGGAGTGCGGACGAAGGTGCGATAAGCCCATAGAGCTTCTATCAGTTTATCGGCCCAATCAGCAAATTTGTGTGACTCGCATGTTTTCTTAATAATTTTAAGAAGGGTTTTGTTTGTGGCCTCGGCTCAGCCGTTGCCTTGAGGGTAGTATGGTGATGAATGATGCAATGAAATATTAAATTTCCAAAAGAGGTCATGGAGTTCTTGAGATACAAATTGAGGCCCGTTGTCGGTGACGATGTCGCTCGACACTCCAAACCGTGAAATGATATTCTTCAGGATGAAGCGGCAAACTGTGGTAGCTTTAATTTCTGCATACGCTTCACCTTCCGCCCACTTGGTGAAGTACTCCGTAGCAGTCAGAATGAAAGATTTCTGTTTAACCTGGGAGTTCGGATCACCTAGTGGGCCTACATTATCAAAAGCCCACATGGAGAACGGCCAAGGAGAGGAAAGAGGATGGAGAGCGGAAGCAAGAGCTTGGATTTTGTCGGCATGGAGTTGGCATTGAAGACACCTACGGACATAGGTGGAGCAATCTTCTTCTAAGGTTGGCCAGTAATAGCCCTGCCTAAGAATCTTCTTTGCCAAATCCTGACCATTAACGTGCCCTCCCCATTTGCTCGCGTGAGCCACTTCAACAACCTTCCAAGCCTCATCGTCATCTAAACACCTCATAAGAACTCCGTTCAGAGCCCGCCTATACAATTCTCCTACAATAATCGTGTATCTAGAGGCGACTCTTCTGATGACCTTGCGCTGCTCGGCATTGGCCATCTCTGGGAAGGATCCATCCTTGCAATATTGCTCTATTTCATGGTACCACGACAATTCCTCTTCTTCTATAATCTCCTCAAGCTCAGGTAAAGATACTTCCTTCAAATTCACCCTTTCAGCCTTCTTCTCCACAGATTTCCTAAGGTGGTCAAACCACGGATCCGGAAGGGAAGGAGCGTCTAACCGCTGGACCACAATGGTCTCAGTAGCGCGACTGAGAGGGAAAGAAAGGGAAGAAGCAAGCAATGCAAGTGCGTCGGCCAGGATGTTCTGAGAACGAGGAGTGTGAATGTAGATGAGCTTACGGAACTGCCTAGCCAAGAGCGTGACCAAATCTTGATAGGGTTTGAGCTTAGGGTCACTGGTGCGGTAAGTTGAAAGGACTTGACGCAGCACCAATTGAGAATCTCCTATGATGTTTAGGTATCGCGCGTCCATGAGGTAGGTGTGCTTCAGTCTGACAAGGAGAGCCTCATACTCGGCTATGTTGTTTGTGGCAGGAAAAGAGAGCTGGAAGGCGATGGGGATGGTTACTCCTTCCGGAGTGAGGAGAACAGCGCCAATTCCACGCCCCTAAGAATTGAGAGCACCTTCGAAGTGTAAGGACCAGAAGGGGAGATGAGTAAGTACAGCCAGGTGCTCGTCGGGAAACTCATCCTGGATTGAATCAGTGCGAGGGATAGGAGAATGAGCAAGATGTTTGGCAATCGCATATCCCTTGATCACTTTCTGAACGACGAAGGTGATATCAAATTGAGAAAGAAAGCTCTGTCAGCGAGCTAATCTGCTAGAAAGGATAGATTTTTCTAAAAGTTAACGGATTGGGTCCATTCTAGAGATCAACTTAACTTCATGGGCTAGGAAGTAGTGTTTGAGCTTCTGAGCTACCCATACTAACGCTGCGCAGGTCTTCTCCATGGCAGCATACTTAGATTCAGCAGGATTAAAAAATCTAGAGAGATAGTATGCTGCCCTTTCTCTTCCTTCGTCGTCCACTTGCGCCAGGACAGCTCCTAGGGAGTCATCAATAACAGAAATGTATAATATCAAGGGTTTCCCAGGGACGGGGGGTTGCAGAACCGGGGGATTAGATAGATAAACCTTAAGATCCTCGTAGGCCTTCTGACATTGTTCATTCCATTCAAATTTAGCTCCCGCCTTCAACAATTCATAGAACGGGCGGCATCTTTGCGAATGTTGGGATATGAATCTTCGAATAAATTGCAAACGCCCAATCAGACCTCTAAGTTCAGTGATATTCTTAGGCGGTGGCATTTCCATAACGGCCTTTGCCTTCTTCAGATCAACCTGAATCCCCTGCTTGTTAACTATGAACCCTAGCAATTTCCCTGATGCAACTCCAAACACACATTTTTTTGGATTCATTTTCAGCTTATACTCCCTAGCCCTTTGTAACACCTTGGCTAAAATGGCGGGGTGTTCTTCCTTGGACCTCTATTTCACCAGAATATCATCCACATAGGCTTCCATATACACATGCATCATGTCGTGGAAGATAGCCATCATTGCCCACTGATACGTGACACCTACATTCTTTAATCCGAACGGCATAATGACATAGCAGTATGTGCCCCAGGGCGTGGTGAACGAGGTTTTCTCTTGGTCCTCAGGAGCAAGACGGATTTGATTGTATCCAGAATATCCACCCATAAACGAGAAGGCTTCATACCCAGCCGTGTTGTCCACCAGCACGTCAATGTGAGGAAGCGGGAATCTTTCGGACATGCCTTATTTAAGTCCCTGAAATCAATACAAATTCAAATCTTTCCATCCTTTTTCATCAACGGGACTATATTTGCCACCCATTGAGGATATAACACAACTCTAATAAACTTGGCCTTGTGTAATTTATCCACTTCTTCCTTTATCCTTAAGGCCATTTGAGGGTGGAATCTCCTTGATTTTTGTTTGACGGGTGTTGCCCCTGGTTTAAGGATAAGTCTGTGCTCAACCAGATTGGGGTCAAGACCCGACATGTCCTCATAGGACCAGACAAAAGAATCGTTGTACTCCCTCAAAATCTTGATTAGCTCCTCTTCAACCTGAGGAGGGAGATTAGCGAAAATGATTATGGGCCTAGGGTCCTCTTCAGTTCCAATATTGATCTCTTTTCTAGGTTCATCCACTGCTGACGACGGTTCGTCAAATCTCTTTAAACCCTGTGTGTACAGATCGGCAGCGTCATCCACGTCGCTTTCCTCATCATCGACTGGGTCCTTCTCATCTATGATTTCATATAAACCTAATCCGTCATTGCTCCACACCCCATCTACTTCCTCATCTTCCTCTAGGACAATGGCGGTCTCTACAAACTTAGACACTTGAGAAGGGCATGACAATGCTGAGCAAGATCTTGGAGGAACCTATCTAGGATGGCTTTCGAGTGACGCGTCATCGGGCGCGTGGCAATTGTGGACGGGTTGGAAACATCGGAACAGAGACCTAACTCACTAGACTGAACTGACTCTATTTCTCTAATCTCAACAAGTCCTACATCTAACCTAGGGGACAGAAAATCTACTGGAAAGGAACTAGGGGCCTCGTGCCCCTGGGAAGAATGTGGACAGAACATAGCACAATCCTCCACCAAAATCTCTGTTTTAAAATTGGCATTTTTTTTGGAGATCGGAGGAAATCATGCAGCAAGAGGGGTCAGAGGAGGAAGGAGGAGGAGGAAGTTACAAGGGAAAAAGAGATGGGAAGAGACAATCAAAGAATGGGTCAGAAGAAGAAAACCACATTTCGTGAAGTTTGGCAGTGGGGGAGGGAGGAGTAAACAGAGTTGTGAAATCAATCCGTGGGCAGCGCCTACATGCACATGTCACAAACAGAATCTCAAATGGCCTTTCTGTAAAGTACGGGTTGACCATGAGTGGCGATGAACGGGGAATAAACCCCAATCGCTGAAACAGGGAGGCAAAGTGGGAAGGCGGCCAAGAAAAAGTAACGATGGAGCTCCCCTCTTCCCGCGACCTCTAGTAAACTGGCTCAACTGGAGAGTGCTTCACCAGCTGCATCTCCGTCTTCTTCAAACAAACTTCTTCTTCATGGAATAACTTTTCAAAACAGCTACAGAAATCTTCAATATCACCCACCAGCCCCTTCAGTGGCGGCGGTGGGTCAGCAACATCACAAGTGGCATCATGGTTCTTATCAACACAGGACGTCGGGCTCTTCAGAGTGCCAGGTTGCAACGGGCCTTTTACGAAATGCTGGCGATAGTCCAACGTCAATGGCCCGGAGTCCCCAAGTATTGACAATGCAGACTCCCGATAGCCAAGGCCTCTTCGGCTCATCTTTCTGCCCCTAGGGACGGGCTTAGTCCACCCCTGCAATTGTACGCTGAGGCCCATGCTTGGCTGATAGCCTAGTTTCAATATCATGTGCCATCCTTTCGAATCTCTAATCTTGGACTTGATTTTAACGTTAACTGGTGCAGTGGAGGGCTTGCGTGACGCATATGCCCAAGGAAAGTTCAAGTTCATCACAGACAAAACTGGCTTGTTACTTGGCCATAATGTAGGCATGATTTTATCAGCAATAGCATCTACTGTCTGGACTGTGGAGACACTCTTCACCTTGACTACCCGCCCCTGAAATGGGAAGTTGAGGCACTGATGGGCGGTCGAGGGTACTGCATTCAAACTATCAATCCATGGATGACCTAGAATAGCTTTAAACATTGGGTCTATGTCCAGCACATAAAATTCCACATCCATTTTTAAAGGCCCTAGCTCGGCCCGAACTATCACAACCCTGTGGCAAGCTCTCCTGGAGTTATCATATGCCGCAATGGTTGTAGGTGTGGCACGCAATGTGCTCAAGGGACAAACATTAATGGAGGCTCCCATGTCCATTAGAGCTGAGTCCACGGCCACCTTGTTCAATGAAATTGTAATACATAGTGGCATCTGACGTGCCTCTGAGGGTGCTAACTCTGACTCAGAAAAGGAAATAGATGGCCGCTTTGTGATGGTGGCCAACACCGATGGCAAACTGTCTACTGCCACGTCCTCGCTAACCATAACTTTCTGCAGAAAATCCCTCAGGGCATCTTGGTGTAGCGTGGACCTCTTAATTAACTCCAGGACTGATATTTTGGCTGGAATCCTGTCCAAGTGTTGCAACAAATCATATTTAGTGCTAGGCAAGGGGTCAGTTTCTTCTGCTTCAACTGCTGAGGAAGGAATTGGGGGGTTGGGTGCAGGTGCACCAGTAGAGGGGTAACTTCTGTGGAATAAACACCCGCTCCGAAGGGCGCAATTTCGTGCCGGCACGGCATCAGATGGACTCTCAATTGGCCCGGTAGGGTGTGTGGAAGGGATAGAAATGGGGGTGAAGATGGCGGAGGCTGGCCTGACGGGCCCTAGCGGAGTGGTGATGGGCGAAGGGTTAAATGGAGGGGTGATGATGGAGGGTATGGTGAGTGATGGTGGAAGGATTGGCGGAGTGGTGGGGAATGTGGCAGGTGCAATAGGTGACCTGGAGGGAAGGGAGGGTGGAGCAGTGGTCAAGGTGGTGGGCCGGAGAATAGAGCGAACAGAAGGTGCGGGGGAGTTGGTGTGGTGGAAGGCCAAGAGATGAGCGGGAGTCTCATCATCATAAGACCACCCAGCATTATGGGCTGGGCAGTGAACAACGTTTACTTAAGCCGATGTCGGCGGCTGTTGTTGCGGAGCGGGTGGATGATCTGGCATGGGATTTTGGTGAATGTCAAGTTCAGGTGGTTGTTGCTGCTGCTGAGGTTGAGGTTGGGGTTGCTAAAACTGCTGCTGCTGTGGCGCCGTCTGTTGCGACCTTGCTTGTCTTATCTTCTCTTTAATGTCTTCTATCAACTTATGCATCTGGGCCCAGTCAATCCTTTGCCCCTCATGCAAATCATACACTAATTCTCGGAACTAAAAGCATCTGTCTATAGTGTGCCTGGGCTGCCTATGATATATGCAATATCTTGATTGATCGGCGGTCGGGTTCCAGTTCTGACGTTCCGGAGGGAGCTGTATGTCACCAGTGTACATTAAGGTAGAAAAGATGTCTGGCAGGATTTCGGGAAGTGGGGGATAATGAGCTCTTTTCGGAGCCGGTCGAGCAGGCCCATAACCAGCAGGAGGAGGGACATTGTGGTATTGGGGTGGCTACTGAGGCTATTGTGGTGGTGGTGGTGGTTGTTGTGGCTGTTGGGGAGCTTGGAAAAGGGGTCGGGGAGCTTGTGGAGTTGAGAACTGCGGGTTGCATGGAGGTTGTTGGAAACTGGGTGGAGCGGACTGGTTTGGGAACTGAACAGCCTGCACCTGCTCATTAGTTTGAACTCCCTCAGTAACAGGGCCCTGGGATTTTCTTGTGGTCTTGGATTTCTGGGCCTCAAATAGGGAATGGATGGGGGAGTCTTTGAACTGGGTTTGTATAAATCGGGCTGGACTGTACAACTGGTGCATATTCGATATATCGTTCATTGTCAGAATATTCCGGAATGTAGGTGTTGCATTTGAAATCAATAATTTTACTTTTTCTTCTTCCGGGATCTGCCCGGGCACACGTGAGGCCATCTACCTCCATCTATCTGCATAAGCGGAAAAATCTTCATCTGGCTTCATCTTCTCTGCTACTAAGTCGGTGAAGGAATACTCCGGGTCCACCCGGTCTTGGAACCTTGTTATGAACTTCTCCTTGACCACCTTGAAACTTTCCGCCTCCTCCAAAGGCAAAGTATAAAACCATTCTAACGCCACCCCGTCCAACGACTGGCGAAAGAGATACGCCATGAGGCGCTCGTCATGCTGGAACTGTGCCAACTCATATAGGAATTCACTTATGTGAATGAACGGGTTGCCATTCCCATCGTACTTACGGTTTGTAGGGAGCTCGGACTGAGGTGGGAAGCGAATGTCCCAGAAATTAGGAATGGGGACATCAGCGAGAGACTGCGGGCCGACCCGCTTATGGAGGAGGTCAATTTACTGCTGCATAGCAACCCATTTATCGAGAAGTTCCCATTCCCGGGAAGGAGGAGACACAGCAGGAAGAACTGAACCAGTATACGGAGCTGATGGATAAACTGACGAAGGGGGAAGCCCATAAGATGGATAATGGGCTAGGAAAGGGCCCATATCCGCATGGGCCAACTGGGCGGCCCCTGGTTGCAGATGGATGAAATCAGTCGGGGCCACAAGGGCCTGTGGCTCTGAAGAGACAGTGGTGTATGGATCAGAATAAGAACTCAAGGGGATCTGGGTCTTCCCCTTGTCGAGTGGCTGGTGGGCCCAGGTAGAGGCTTGGCCCGCCTCCATGCTAGGAAACCGGAGGGTCCGAGGATGGACAGGAGTGAGATCAATGGGCGCAGCAGAAGCAGCCCCTAAACCAACAATAGGAGATGAAGTGGCGGCCGCAGACACGCCATGAGAGGGAATTGAAGACGGGGCATCCGGCCCCTGCAGAGCTTGTCGGAGGAGATTGAGCTGGGTAGGATCTAACTGGGCCATCATGTGAAGAGTCTGATTGGCCGAGTTCTTAGAGGAAGAATCAGAAAGGGAGGGTTGAGCATCCTCAACAACAATGGTTGGGAGAGGAGGGGCCCCTGCACATGGGCGACCCTAGGCGGGTCCTCCAGAAGTCCCTGAGGGAGAGAGTCCTCATGGGAGTGAGAGAAATTGTATGAGGACATGGTAGGTGATGAGTCGAATAAAGGATTGAAATAGGAATAGAAATGAGAGCTACCCCTAAGAGAAGATCCTGAGGGTGTGAAGCAACTCCACATGCAACACCCACCGACACCAAAGAACAAACCTAAACGACCTTGTAAATAACCAAACAATCAATCAAATGCACAGAGAGAGAGAGAGTAGAGAAGAGGCAATCAATTTGACCAACCAAGTTTATATGATGCACGACAAGTTTTAACACTTCTCCCTTTTTAGAACCTTAGTGGATCAGTTAAAATGACAATTCTCACAACCCCAAAGGTGCCTAACAAGGGTGGAATGGGAAACTTGGTTGACTCTAAAGGGGACTCCCTCTCACGGATGCAACCCTAGACTGGTGTGGCAAGGTACAACCTGCCCGGCATCCGTGCGAGAATCCATAGCTCACGGGGTCTTACGGAGGTCCCGGGTAAGGTCACCTAGTCGGCTCCAAGGAATATGGAGACGAGAGGATCCCCTACCAAGGTAGGAATGCAACTAGTATGGAAACGTATGAATGAATCCTATGCGCACCGGAGTGCATGCAAGAATCTAGCCTAGATCTAGCAGACAATGATCAAACAAATAAGAGAAATATGACAATGATCATGCAATCATCAAATAGCAAACAGGAGAGATCAAAAGCACCAAATCTGCATGAAAGGATGTGAAATGATAATCAAAGTGAAAGGCTCGGGTGCACTGTAGCACAGATAGACGGTCTGTGGCAGATCGCTCAGGGAGGCGACAGTCTAGGGCAGGACCGTTCAATGGCAGGGAGTAGCAACAAACTGAAAGGGAACAGAAATTGAAATGAACTGAGACAGTGAAACTATGGGAACAGGAGCGTACCTGACGGAACGGTCTATCGACCGACCGTGCAACCTGCAGAACGGCCCTAAGAATACCGTGAAGAATCAGTAAACCCACAAGTGTATGAAAGACGGTAACATACCTGAGCCAGCAGACAGCACGGTCTATTGGGAGACCGTGGAGGCAAATGCACGGTCCGACGAGGATCGCTGAAGCTAACATGCTCACACAGAAGCAAACACCCGTGAGATTTAAATGAACGGCCTATAAGACGACCATGGAAGCAGAGGAATGGCCAGAGCCAGACCGTGCAGGCAATGACGGCATGACAGAAAGGAAAGAGAGCGCACCTGAGACTGGGTCAGAACGGTCTATCGCCCGACCGCGGGGAGACGTGAGCGGCCCTGGTAGAACCGCCTACACCTCCGAGAACAAAAACCCAGATGGATGAAATAGCAACCTGAAACAACTCAAACAAAACCCTAACCAAGCACAAAACTCAGATCAGCAAAACAATAGCATGATGGGCACTAGGCGTCCCAACGTGATCGCTAAAAAATGGGCTGTTGACATGTTTTCCCACCGTTCTCCTTCTTACCTTCCTCTTCTAAAATCAGAAAGATGCAAAGAGAAGCAAAACGAAAGAAAAAAAAGAAAGGGTGGAGAAGTGTGTGTGATCATGATCGCCACCAAGACACGGGTACTGGGTGGTATGACGTACCTTGGAAAGGGAGAAAGCACTCGCCCAAAGTTCAGCGCTGACAGGTATACACGGCCCAGGAAGAACCGCTCAGTGGACGGGATGGTCTCTCGACAGACCGCTCATAGCGCCGAAGAAGGAAGCGGGACGAAGATTGATTTGGCAACAGAACGGTTCGAAAATAGCCGCTTACGGGATCTGAACGGTTCCTGGAGGACCGTTCTCAAATGCAGACGGACGTAAGATGACCGTTCAAAGCGCCAGACTCGAAAGTTGCGGAACTTGATCTTCCACCCCTTCCGACCGGCCAGAGGGGATGGGCCTCATGCTATGCTGATGCTGACCTGCAAAACAACGTGAAAGACAAGCAAACAACACCCAAATTAGCCCTGAAACGTGTAGTAACTATAGTACAAAATGGAAAATCGACATAATGACTTGGAAGGGGCGATACCTGGGAGGTTTTGAAACCCCTTGTGGACACTAAAAATTTCTCACCCCATGTTTACATGCAGGGGAATATAGAAGATGAGAAAAGAGAAGAGAAGATGAGAAGAAGAAAAGAAGAAAAGGAAGCCCCAACGGCACACCTACCGATTGCCCTCCAGCGGCACATTAAGTGCCCCTAGCGGCACACCTTTTAAGCCCCTCCAGCGGCACACTAAGCGGCCTCTAGCGGCACACCCCTAGTGTTCCCCAGCGGCACACTCACCCAGTGTCCCCCAACGGCACACTCACTCTGGGCCCTCCACCGGCACACCCTTTGGTGCCATCCAAAGGCACAGTCTTCATGCCCTCCAGCGGCACACCCTTTGGTGCCATCCAACGGCACAGTCTTTATGCCCTCTAGCGGCACACCCTTCAGCCCTCCAACGGCACATTGGTGGTGCCCTTCCAGCGGCACACTTCTCAGGCCCTTCAGTGGCACACACACTAGTGCCCTCCAACGGCACACTCCCTAGTGCCCTCCAACGGCGCACTCCCTTGTGCCCTCCAACGACGCGCCCACTGGCGCCCTCCAATGGCACACACACCTGTGCCTTTCAACGGCACGCTTCAACTAGCCCTTCCAGCGGCACACTTCTCAGGCCCTTCCAGTGGTACACTTCTCAAGCTCTCTAGCGGCACACCGAAACAAGCCTTTCAACGGCACAACCGTTGCATCCCTCGGCGGCACACTCTGCCGAATAACTCCTCCGGTGCAGCGTTGAGCCAGCTCATTCCGACACAGCGTTAAAACTTTCGGAACGGCACAGGCTGGCAGAAAAACACAACGCTTATTAGGTGAGCCCATTGGCGCGCAGCCCAGGCACCTTAAGGCCAGCTAACCCCCTACCTAGGTGTCATCTTCTGGTTCGGCCATGGTGACTTTGACCTGACAAAGATGGGACTCGGGTCAACCTCGGATGGCAGTGCCATCATGAGGCTCCCCCGTCAACGATGCACATATAAAGGCCCCTCACGGAGAAGAGAAGAGGAGGCGAAGACAGTGATACGAGAAGAAAAGGAAGAAGAAGAAGAGAAGAAGAAGGTAGAAGAGATATAGAGAAAAGAGAGAGGAGTGTTGCATGTAACGGAGAGAGAAGGAATGGAGTGAAGGGAATGGCTACCCTTCCTCGTTCTAACCCTCTCCCCAACTTTCTTTTCTTTCCTCTTCTTTGTTTCTTCCCTCCCTTTGTTTAGGGATGCATTGTACGATGTGTGGTCTTTGGGCCATGATCCTTGTTATTTTGAGTCCTACATGAATGAAATAATTCTTGGTTTGGCTTCTTACTGCGTTTGCTATTTTCTCCTCACCAGTCTCATGTAGTTTTACATTCTCCCCCAACCTTTCAACTCCCTGTTCTACCTGATTTCTCGTGGTGCTGGCTTATGTAGTCAATAGGTTTTGTTCCTGGCTTGATAGGGTATGGCCGGCCTCCTTCCTCTTCAATGGCTTTCCATCGCATAACAACTCTTGATCTTGCCATACAGGCCTATTGGAGCCCACTGTCCCCTTTTTTTAACAACACGCAAAATTCACCCACTGGCCAGGAAACTCCTCACCCTTTCCTCCAAAGTCCCCAGTGCACATACACCAACTCAGGCCTCCCAGCCATCACCCTCATTCTGCCTGGGATGGCACACTCCCTCCAGCTTGCCCACCAGTACACCCTTGAACCGCCTACCCAGCGGTACACCCTGGCCATCTTCTGCCCGGCACACCCTTGGCCGTGCCCCACTAGCACACTCTCAACCACACCCTCACAAGTACACCCTTGGCCGGTCCAGCCCGGTACACCCTAGCTACCGTTTCCTCGGTGCATCTGTGATCTGTGTCAGCCTAAGTGGTTTCCTATTCAGTGTTTTCTCTGAGTTTTCCGAAGTTTTCTTAAAGGTGGCTACCTCGACACACACCTCAAATTGTTGGTTCGTGCCACTACTGTGGGCATGTTCCCTTTTACTCCCTTACCATCCGGGTCAAGGGGAGATGTTGCCGAATTTTTGTCAGAAATAACAACCAGTTAAAAGACAAAAGGAAGCAACAAACAAATGAACTGATCAACAATAAAACTTTCTAATCAAGACAAAGGAACTATGCAAGGCTCAGAGAATTGAACTATTGAACATGGCTAAGGACTTAATCACATAACAGTTAATTGGAGGCTTGTCATTTGAGACCCTTCATCTGAATTCCATGAGCAAAAGAGTCCCCCATTTATGTCGATTCTGCCCCATTGGCATTGGCCTTCCAAACCATTTCAGTATGAACTTCCCCTGGCCAGCCTTGAACGGCACACTCCAATTGACGCCAGCCCGTCACACCTTTCTGCCTACGTAACCCGGCACACTCGTGCCCCCCATTCCTCCAATGCCTTGCCTGGCGCACTCCTTCAGCGGCACACTAGCCCTCTCCCCCTTTTGTCTGGCACACTCCCGTTTGGCCTTGTCCGGCACACCTCAAGCCCCTTTCACCCTCAGTCAACCGCCTCAGCGGCACACTCTCCAGTGGTACACACCCCTGAATCATCCTCCAATGGCACACTCTTCATCCTCTAGCGGTACACCCCCCTTGGCCGGTACACTCTCATCTGCTTTAGCGGTACACCCCTAAATCATCCTCCAGCAGTACACTCTCCACCTCACCCACTTCGACACACTCTATATCTAAAAGCCAGACCAGAGAAATGGAAATATAGTAATAAAAAAGGGGATTTACATAATGACAATGATAACAGGGAGGGGTTCTAATCAAAAGAATAAACAAAAGAAATAATAACAAAAAGGGGACAAATAATAATAATAAATGAATAAAAAATATGATAATAAATGACAATAATAACAAACCAAACAATAACAATAATAAATAAATAAATCATAAGAAAAATAAATAAATAGTAATAACAAACTCACTCAAAAAAATATATAAACTAACAAATAATAATGATAAAAATTCAAATAATAATAAAACGATGAGACCAGCTCCGCAGCCCTGTATCCCTTCAAGACCTGGCGTAAAGGGAATATTAACGTCGCCCCTCCAAGTCGGGTTCGGACCTTGGGAACCATCCCAATATGGTTGTAATCTGACATTGCTCTGGACCGATAGTTCGTCAAATCGGATTCGTTCTATTGGGATTCATTCCCGCTCTTTATTGAAATTGCCGCGAACTCGGCATACATTTGTGCGGGGTTGTTTCCATCTACGTCGTACCTTCAATACGGACCTTTGTCCGAACATAAAGTGGTCCATGAGTGACTGACAAAATTTGAATGGAACGAGAAGGCTCTCGTCATCCCCGGACCCTTTGCATGGGAATATCAATAAGGCCACCGTGGGCCATGCTTAAACCTCGGGTTCCCCCCGATCATGGTCATTGCCTGACCCATATCCTCGGCCTATAGCCCGCTCCCTTTGAACGCATATTGGTTCTGGGATCTGATCCCGGGACACTCCCCAGTTGCCCCCTTGGCACTGGAAATATTAATGATGCTCATGCAAGTCTCGTTCGGACCGCGAGAGGTGCCCCCGGAATGGTCCTGACTCGATCTCGCATCGGGCCAATAAACTCGCTGATTTCTGACCACTCTAACCGGGATTTAACCGAATGACTCCTATCGCTTTGAACAATAAATTTGCTATACCCCGGCATACATATGCTCCGGTTTTCCCCGTGACGATCATGATTTTATGAAGCCGGACGCTCATCCGAATATCAAAATGGTCCCTTGAGTGACCGACATATTTCGAATGCTTGCTTCCCTAGACATCGGGGTTTCCGACTGATCCGAGACCGCTATCGGCTTGTTTCTCTCGATATAGTTTCCTGGCCATGAGGCCCTGATTCCCGGCGATTAATCAAGGGTGTTCCCCTCTCCGAGGGGATGTAAATGACGCCGTGACCTTTATAGCACGGCGGGTTTTGGTCCCGACACGAACTACACAATCATCTGATTAGTCAGATCGAGCGCACCATGGGCTTCTTTGGAGCTCGAATAAATCGTCACTTTGTGACTGTCACGCCCATGCACTTAATAAACGAATAAACAACTATATAAGATAAAAAGTGCATCCACAAGTCTGGCACGCCCGGTGGGACTGAAACCACCCTTTATCTCTTTGCCGGGATTCGGGGCCTCATGGCCTCCTAATAAACGATGTTTGTCTGCTTTGATGAATTGCAGATGTTGTCTTTGTCAGCCCTATGGGGGGGAAAGCCGGACTGGGCGCAATCATCTTTGTGGCTCTGAAGACACTACTCCGAGGCACATGCTGCCTCCAGGAATCACGAAGGAGGGGAAATCAAACCCCCTTTTCCCTAAAAAAAACAAGAAGAAGAAAAGAAGAAAAGAAAGAAGCAAAAAAAAGAAGAGAAAGAATTGGCAAGAGAGGGTCGTACGACTGTATCCGTCGAGGCCCGTGTTGAACAAAGATTACGATTGTGGGATTGATGCGGTGGAGCGAACCACTCATCCCCTCCCTGAGGGGGTGAGCGCTCTCCTGCGCACCCGCCTTGGTCCATTACATAAAAAAGAAGAGAAGAAAAGAGAGGATAAAAGAAAAGTTGGCGGGCATTGCCGAGCAAGAGAGCAAGAAGAAGGCCGGCATCCCACCCGACCCTAGGAGGGTCCAAGTCCATGATGCAATGCCCCGGTCCGTTCCACCTTCCTGCTGCCTCTATCCGGCACAAGACGATCTCTCGAGTGGCTGTTAGAAGATCCGGCAAGCTGCAACTGTAGCTTGATGAATTCCTCCCCGCTGTAGGGGATGCTTTATACCAATGAGGCCGAGCATGGCCACGAATCTAGAAGAGAGCATTCATCCACCCCGCCATAGGGGTGTAGGGAGCAAAGGAATACACCCCACCTAGGGGCATAAGAAGAGACAGAAGTTACGCCCGGCTTAGGGGCGTATGAAGAGGAATACACCCCACCTTGGGGGCATAGAGTACATAAAGAATTACACCCCACCTTGGGGGCATAAGAAGCAGCAATACACCCCGCTCCTGGGGGCACATGAAGAGAATACACCCCGACTCGGGGGCACGTGAGAAGAATCTACCCCGACCTGGGGACATAAGAAGCAATAGAGTTTCACCCCGGTTTAGGGGCATAAGAAGCAAAACACACCCCGACTCGGGGGACCTACGAGGCAAAGGATACATCCCGGCTTAGGGGTATTCGAGGAAGAGATATACCCCGATATGGGGCGCACATGAAGCAAAAGACATACCCCGCCATGGGGACATAAGAAGAAAAGAATTCACCCCGGCCCGGGGGCACACAAAGAAAGAAGCACACCCCGACTTAGGGGCATCTGAAGAAGAAACACACCCCGCCATGGGGGCATATAAAGAAAGGAATACACCCCCGCCTTGGGGATAAAACCGGCAGAGGACATTCCACCTTCCGAGCATATGAAGCCAAGAGCTACACCCCACCTTGGGTGCAATAGAAGCAGAACCCACCCCGTATGGGGGCATATGAAACAAAAGAATGCACCCCGGCTTGGGGAATACGAAGAGAAATATACCCCACTCTGGGGTAGAAGAAGCAGAAGAATCCACCCCGCCATGGGGGGCACAACAAGCAACATAGCTACACTCCGCCCGGGGGTCACATGAAGAAACACACCCCGCCATGGGGGCACAGGCAGCAAGAATACACTCCGGCCTGGGGGTATATGAAAAAAAGATATACATCCCAACCTGGGAACATATGAAGAAAGGTATACCCCGCCTAAGGGGCATTTGAAGAAGCAACATACCCCGCCACGGGGGCATGGAAGCCATGAAGAGTTCACCCCAACCTAGGGGTATTCAAAAAAAATCTACCCCGGTTTAGGGGCATTTGAAGAAGAACCACACCCCGTTGTGGGGGTATGGGAAGCAACAACTATACCTCGCCTGGGGGCACACAAAAAGAGGAACTCACCTCAGCCTAGGGGCACATAAAGAAAGAAACGCACCCCACCTTGGGTGCACAAGAAGAAGAGACACACCCTGCCTGGGGACACAGAAGCCATAAAAAAATACATCCCGACTCGGGGGCACGTGAGAATAATCTACCCCGACCTGGGGGCATAAGAAGAAACAGAGTTGCACCCTGGTCTTAAGGGCATTTGAGGAAGAAATGTACCTCGCCATGGGGGCGTATGAAGCAAAAAAAAACACCCCACATAGGGGCATGAAAACATTAAGCTGCACCTTGTTCCAGGGGCATTTGAAGAAGAAGCACACCCCGCCATGGGGGCACATGAAGAGAATCCACCCCGACTCGGGGGGAACATAAAGCAAAAGTTATACCCCAGATTAGGGGCATTTAACAAAGAAATGTACCCCGCCGTTGGGACATAAGAAGCAACAGAGATTCACCCTGACCTAGGGGCATAAAGAGCAAAAGAATACACCCTGGCTTATGGGCTTGTGAAGCAGAGACATACCCCACCATGGGGGCATAAGAAGCAGGAGACACACCCTGGCTTAGGGGCATATGAAGAGAAGTATACCCCGCTTTGGGGCGGAAGAAGCAGAAGAATCCACCCCGACCTGGGTGCACAAGAAGTAAACATAGCTCGCTCTGGGGCATAAGAAGCAGAAGTTACACCCCGTCTGGGGGCACAGAAGCCATAAAGAATACACCCCACCTCAGGGCACAGAAGCAAAGAGGCATACCCTCCCGACCTAGGAGGGCAGATAAAGGAGAGCCACACCCTATCCTGGGGGCACATTAAGAGAAGCCCACCCCAGTCCAGGGGTGTTGATGAGAAAAGAAGAGAAGAGTACAAAGAAGAGTCACGGGGCAGACGTGGTCTTCGCACCCGCCTCTCCACACAAAAAAAGAAGAAGAGAAGAAAAGAAAGAAGAGTTACGAGGCAGACGTGGTCTTCGCACCAGCCTCTCCACATAAAAAGGAAGAGAAGAAAAGAAAGAAGAGTCATAAGCAGACGTGATCTTCGCACCCGCCTCTCTGCACAAAAAAGAAGAGAAGAAAAGAAAGAAGAGTTACAAGGCAGACGTGATCTTCGCACCCTCCTTCACACAAACGAAGAAGAGAAGAAAGGAAAGAAGGCCTCGAGGCAAACATGATCTTTTACCTTCGGCCTTTGGCCATCCACCCAATAAAACTCTCACATGGTCGGCGTCACGACCTTTCATCTGAACCAAGAATATTTTGCCATCGGGGAGTTAAACCGAAAGATATTCATCAATTGGTGCTTCAAGCTGACAAGATGTTCCGCCAACGGGGCGTTAAACTGACAAAACATTCCACTGATGGGGCGTTAAACCGACTAAACCTTCCGCCGATGGGGCGTTAAACTGACTAAACCTTTCGCAGACGGGGCGTTAAACCGAGAAAACCTTCCGCCGACGGGGCCATTAAACCAACCAAACCTTTTACCGACAGGGCGTCAAATCGACAAAACCTTCTGCCGACGGGACGTTAAACCGACCAAACCTTCCGCCGACGGGGCGTTAAACCGACAAAACCTTCCGCCGACGGGGCGTGAAACCGACCAAACCTTCCGCCGATGGGGCGTTAAACCGACAAAACCTTCTGTCGATGGGGCGTTAAGCCGACCAAACCTTTCGCCGACGGGGCGTTAAACCGACAAGATCTTCCACCGACGGGGCGTTAAACTGACAAAACCTTCCGCCGACGGGGCGTTAAACCGATCAACATTCCACCGACGGGGCGTTAAACCAATCAACATCCCACCGACGGGGCGTTAAACCGATCAACATTCCACCGACGGGGCATTAAACCGACAAGATGCTCAACCATCGGGGCTTCAAGCCGACAGATATTCAGCCTTCGGGGCTTCAAGTCGACAGCTTCCCAATCAAAGAATAAACCTTTATCTTTGGTTCGGATCCTTTCCCAGCCAGAGAATCAAAGAATCAACCGTCCACTTTGGTCCGGGTCCTTCCCCGGCCAGAGAATCAAAGAATCAACCTTTTGCTTTGGTTCGGATCCTTCCCCGGCCAGAGAAGAAAAGAATCAACCTTCCACTTTGGTTCGAATCCTTCCCCGGCTGGAGAATCAGAGAATAAACCCCCCACTTTGGTCCAGGTCCTTCCCCGACCAGAGAATTAAAGAATCAACCCTTTACTTTGGTCCGGATCCTTCCCTCGGCCAGAGAATTAAAGAATCAACCTTTCACTTTGGTTCGGGTCCTTCCCCCGGCCAGAGAATTAAAGAATCAACCCTTCACTTTGGTCCGGATCCTTCCCCCGGCCAAAGAATTAAAGAATCAACCTTTCACTTTGGTTCGGGTCCTTCTCCCGGCCAGAGAATCAAAGAATCAACGTTTCACTTTGGTTCGGATCCTTCCTCGGCCATAGAATTCAAGAATAAACCTTTCACTTTGGTTCGGATCCTTCCCCGGCTAGAGAATTCAAGAATAAATCTTTCACTTTGGTTCGGATCCTTCCCCCCGGCCAGAGAATGAAAGAATCAACCCTTCACTTTGGTTCGGATCCTTCCCCCGGCCAGAGAATTCAAGAATAAACCTTTCACTTTGGTTCGGATCCTTCCCCGGCCAGAGAATTCAAAAATAAACCTTTCACTTTGGTTCGGATCCTTCCCCAGTCAGAGAATTAAAAAATCAGCCCTTTCACTTTGGTTTGGAGCCTTCCCCGGTCGGAGAACAAAAAGGAGACCCTTCTCTTCGGCTCTCGTATCTCGCTACCCAACACCTTTTTGGCTCAGCCACTTCGGCCGAGGCCCACTATCAAGATTAATCCATCCGTCCCATCGCGCTCTCCGATGCCTTTGGCCTTTGTATCCTGCTTCTCGGCTCTCGTAGCCCGCTTTCTCAATTTTGGCTTTTGTAGTCTGCTTTCTCAACTTCGGCTTGTAGCCCGCTTCCCTAACGTTCTGGCTTCTGCAGCCCGCTTTTTAACTTTGGCTCTTGTAGCCTGCTTCCCAACTTTGGCACTTTGTAGCCTGCTTCTCAACTTCGACTCTTTGCAGCCCTCTTCTCAGCTTCAGCTTTTATAACCTACTTTTTAGCTTCGGCTCTTTGCAGCCTGCTTCCCAATTTTGGCTCTCACAGCCTGCTTTCCTTAATTTCGGCTCTTGCAGCCTACTTCCCAACTTTGGCTCTTACAGCCTGCTTCCCTTTGGCCTTTGTGGCCTGCTTCCCGGATCTTGGCTCTTGTAGCATGCTCCCCCATTTCGGCTCTCGTAGCGTGCTTCCTAACCTCGGCTTTCGTAGCCCACTTTCCCAATTTCGGCTCTTATAGCCCGCTTTACCAACCTTTGGCCTTCGTAGCCTGCTTCTCGGCCCTCGTAGCCCGCTTTCTCGATTCCGGCTTTTGTAGCTTGCTTTCCCAATTTCAGCCTTTATAGCCTGCTTCTCGGCTCTCGTAGCCCGCTTCCCTAACGTTCCGGCTTTAGTAGCCTACTTTCCCAATTTCGGCTCTTATAGTCTGCTTCCCAGTTTCGGCTCTTGGAGTCCGCTTCGTAGATTTTGGCTCTCGTAGTCTTCTTTCCAGCTTCGACTCTTGCAACCCGCTCCCATAATTTCCTTTTGACCATTTGCGGTCTGCTTCCCTAATACCTTTACTACCATATACAAGATACATATACGTAACGATAGTATGTTCTTACGTAAAAAATAAGAAAAAAAAGAGACAAAAAAGGAGACAGAAAATGCTTGGCTACCCTGCTTGCATGCTTGCTTAATATAGAATAATACACCTCCTTGGAAAATTTCTAGGACCGTGTCTCCTTGCTAAATAATGTCGCCCCGATTCCGGATGCACGTGCGGCGCGGCAAACGCTCGAAGAGAACCCAATTATGGCGGGTGCACATGTCAAGGGGAAGGGTCATGGCTAAATTACTACACCCAATTCACAAAATAAACCTGAAGTAACACTCCCCACTTCGCGCTTAATGTGTTCAATGGTCTTCAACCATAGGGATTGCTCGACTTTCTTATTAGCACTCTACGGATGCTTGAATTTCTGCACTCGCGTGAAAGGTAATCGTGAGGAAAGAGCTACCTGCCCCTACTTAAAAAAAGAGATGCAAAAAAAAAGAAACGATGAATTAGTCGAATGCGGACCCAAGTAGCCGAGAATCCCCACTGAAAGAAATGAGGAGACTCGAGCGAAATTGTGAAGCAAATTTCAATAAGGATGAAGCCTAGTAGCCGGGAATCCCCATTGAGACACATGAGGAAACTTGCGTCAAACGGTGGAATTCGTAATAGAATTATGATACGGACGAATCCTAGTAGCCGAGAATCCCCATTGAGACACATGAGGAGACTCGTGCCGAACGGTGAAATCTGCTACCAAAATAAACAGATGGGGGCTGTGCGAAGCTACCGAAATCGAGAGCCTAAAACCCATGTGTAGGCGCTAGAGTAATCCTTGAATGTTGCTTAGAAAATCCACATATCCCTATGTTTAGGGCCTTTTACTCACACGTTTGCTCCTCCACTCCGCAAAGAGTTGTCTCGGGTGAAATGCGTGAATTTAAGCTACGCATGCAAGACATGTAATATCCTCTTGACGGGTGCACCACCCCTTAGCTGTGCCTTCTGGCCCGCACCGTGTCTGCGAATTATGGGCGACGTCCCTATCCCATCCCCTATAGAGGGAGCTACCTTATGTATACTTATGCTATGCCTGCTGACGAGTATCTGCATGCTTGGATGAAGAAACGAACAATAGTAATAAAACAAAAAAATAAAAAAAGAATAAAAAAATAAAAATAAAAAAAATAAACTCAATTTCGGCTATCGCAACCTGCTCCCCCTGTTCTGGCTCGTACAGCCCAATCTTGGCTCTCGCGGCCTACTTCCTGCCCTTGCGACTTGCTAATTGATAAGTGTGTATTTTTAGATGATAACTTATGACACACACACTTTTTATGAGCTTTAATTTTAGTAAATGTGCACTTTTCACACTTAATCACAGTTTCATATCAAAATGCCAAGTTTGATAGAATTAATGAAAATTTGAGCAATAAACTATGATTTTGGCAGGTACTTAATCAAAGAAGAAGACGACCGGAACAAAAGTTACCTAAGTCTACAGATGGGTCGAAGCGCATTTACGCCGACCAAACCCAATCTTAATTCAAATACAAAAAAAAAGAGAGAAAATAAAAAGAAAATAAAAATACAAATAGAAATAAATAGCCTGTTTGAATAATATATATATATATATATATTTATCTATTTATATCTATCTATTTATACATATATATATATATATCTATTTAAACATATAAACATATAACATATATTTACATATATGAGATCTAATAACACATTAATATATAGCATATATAATGAATGTATATGTTTATGTATACGAGTGCATTAACATTCTTTACACCTTCACACTTCACGTGCAGCTTGCAGGTAGTTAAAGCATTAACCATCTTCAAGGTGGTTAAAGCATGTGAAGGTCAAGTAGCTTTCAAGATTAACCATGCTTCACATGGTCTTCAGCGCACCATAGCAGGGCTCCTCATGTGCACGCAAGCTTCGGGAGATGGCTGGTCAAAGCAACAACAGCTAGCAGGTTTGGGTGCAGCCAAGACTTGAGGCAACGTGGGCCATGCAATTTAGGCGAGCACAAGGCGGCAGAGGTCTCCATGTGGCAAAGCTTCAGGCGGTTCGGTGGGTCTGAATGCATGCAAGCAGCTTCTTCTTGCGGCGATGGGACCATTTGACGCTTGGCAGAGTAGCGTCCTTCAACTCACGCAGGCACGGTCGCACACGCGGATGAGAAAGAAGCAGAATGCCTGGACCAAGGTGGGCTCTCCGCACGTGAGCGAACGGGCGCAGTCCACCCGGGATGGAGGGCGAGCATGGTGCATGCGGCAGTGGAAAAATTAAAAAGGAAACGAGAGAAGTCGGCATGGCATCTTCACACAGGGTTCAAACGTTTAAAGGAGGTTGGCTGGGTTGGAAGCGGACGGCCGACGTGAAAATAGCGGCCAAAAGAAACAGAAAAATGATTTTAACACTTTGAAGATGTTCACATGTAATAGGCCAATGTTTAGGGCCTATAAAAGGAGGGTTGGGGAATGATTTAGGGGAGAATAAACTTTGTAATACGTTTTTTGAGTTCTATTGTTGTCATTTATTTTTGTGAAAACTTGTAATACCATTTTAAGTTCTTTTGTTATTGAGAGAGTTTTGAATGTCTGTTGGTGTTTTTGCGAAGAAGAAGAGGAGAGAGAGGGGCAGGAGGCCCCTTCAGGTTCTAAGTTCTTTTACTTTGTTATCCATTTTAAATTATTAGAAATTTTGACTTTTGTAAGTTTAAGTCATTGTTAGTGCAAATTTTAAGATTTTTGTCATATCTTATCCATTTACATATTTTTTTGATTGTCATTTTAATTTCTTGTCTTCTTCAAAGTTGTTCATATTTCAATTCTACACATTTTCTATTTCTACCATTTCCTCTAATTCCTCTCCATTTTTAAGTTATTACACGTTTTTCTAAGTTCTGTCATGATCGATACTATTCATCCGAGTTGATACCTTATGCTATTTCTCATTTTTGAAGTCCTTCCAATTCTCTTTTCATTCTGAGTTCTTCATAAAAGTTGTTCCTCTCGTATAGAGATAACTTTCTTCTTCTATCACTTCCTCCAATTATTCTTTATTTTTGAGTTATTTTAATTTTTTCACAATTCTATCTTTAACATTTTTACTGTTCATCCGCGCGCATAGGTTCCGTGTTTTCCCAATTTTCATTATCTTCCTCTCATTTTCTCTCCCTGCACTTTTCATGAAAGTTTTTCCTAACCCTCTGATCTTTAATTTTATCTTCTGTCACTTCTTCTAATTCTTGCCAGTTTAAAAGTTATTTTCATTCTAATGTCACCTTAGTTTCATTATAATTTTCTTTTCGTAGTTCTTTCATCCACTTCTCTTTCTTTACATCCTTCACACACCCTAAGGCGGTTTCAATTTAATTCTCATGATTTTTAAATCTTAAAAACTCAAGATTTTCAACTTTTAAATCTACTTCTCCCTGTGGATTCGACTCGGTCTCATCACTTAACTATTTCATTTATTTAATTTATGAGCCGGATATTTTAATTTGATAGTGGGATGTATTAACGACGTGTGTTTTCCGCGTATCAAATTTTGGCGCCGTTGCCGGGGAATGTTTTAATTTGAAGTTGATAACTTTATGTTTTCTTTTGTATATATATTGGTGCTCACTCTTATTTTTACAGAAAAATAAAAGGATCAACAAAAGTAAAAAAAATAGAATTTTTTGAAAAATGTCAAAAAATATTGTGTCTCCCCGAGGTATGTCTTCTTTATCTTCTACTCTTGTTATTTTTTTTTACCAAATAAAGAACGAGGGAATGCGATTAAGGTTAGTACTCTTACCCTCTTTCCATATATTTAGTTTCTTTATTTTTACTTTCAATATGTAACTTGTTTTCATACTTAGAAATGTTCTTAAAAAAATAAAAAATAGAAGAAATAAAAAATATGGTGGATTAGCTCAGTTCACTAACAAAAAAATAGAAAAAAAAGTATGACTTGGTCTCACTATCATCTTTGAAACTGGTGTCTAAGGCTAGAGGTCAACGGCAAACGCTATAAGCGGGAAAGTGGTTACTTAATTAGGACCTTGTGAAAGCAAGGGGAGCCTCCCACTTCCACACATGTTATCTGGCCGGTGGATAAGTTTGATGGTGAATTTAAGTTAGAATTTATTTGATAATTTGTTTGTATCAAAAAAAATCAAAAAAATAAAATCTACAAAAAAATGGTGAGATCATAACTTTCATCTATGGATTGGGCACACAACTTAGCTAGGTTTGATCAATTGGCTCATAAATTTGATCAATTTCTAGCCATGGATCAAGACCCCTTCATACCACCTAGTCATCATGATAATGATCACATGTGGGATAACCCGGCCCATTATGTAGGTGGTTGTCCAAATCCACACTCATTTCTCACCCAAAACAACCGGACCTCTTATGACAGTCCATATTCGTGGTCGGCCCAAAATGAGATCACGTCACCTATGATGGCCCAGTTTCCATCGTTTACCCAGGACCATGTTCCAACCACTCAGTTTGGGGGTCATGATCTACCTTTCCTCCCAGAGCAAGCCCAATATGATCAACAGTTTTTTCACCCCGATTATGAATCACCTTCGGATACTTATACCTCTAGCTGGGAAAATCAACCAACAATCTCTTGGATGGACCAAGCAAGGCAAACCCAAATGTCTCCAGAACTCTCCACACCTTATTTTGACCCATGTCCAAACAACTTTAATTCTGGTTGGAGAGATCAACATGATTCTTCTTGAGAGTCTTACCAGGATCAAGACCAAAGTCCTCAAGAACAAGATTTTCTAAATTGGGCCCCATACCCAAATGATTCTTATGATCAACCCTATTATGGAGGGTAACCCATACACTCTCCACCACCTCATTCTCACAATGAGTGCCCTTCAAATTACTATCCATCACAATCTGACTCTCAGCCCACTTATCTATCTCCTCCATACACAGATTTGCATAAGGAGGAGATGTTTGATCAATTGACACGGCTCTTCCAGACACAACAACAAGCCTTCCAGGAACAACTGTAAAACTTTGAGGCTCATGTGAGCCGGGTTGCTAAAAACATCGTAGAAATGGAAGTCGATCCAATGCCTAGCAACTCCACTACAAGTCTTGAGGATCATCTTCCTAGATTTGATAACACTCAAAGTCCATATGATCAATCTATAATTCCCCAGTCTAACACTCATATCCCTTTTGATCTTGAGAGGATAATGGGGGAGTTTTATGGTGATGACTTAAAGGAAGAGCAGCCTGAGATGCCTAAAACCCATTCCATTTGTGAAGAGGATTATGATGACTTTGATGATCTTGAGTCAGGGGGAAAAGAAGAGGAAGAGGATTTGCGAGTCAATGATCAAATTCCATTACTTTTCCTTCCTGAATTTGATAAGTCCTCCTTCCAAGTGAATGACGAAGGAAATGTGAGTGTGGAGAGAGAATTGAGTGTGGCCATAAGCCATTCTTCTTTGGTAATTGAGGAATCAGGTGCTCCACTTGAAATTTACTCTGATTGGGTGTCTCTTGATTTTGGGGAGAATCTCGATCTTTTACCTGTTCCTGACCTCGGCACTTCTATACAAATCGCCTACATCCTGCAACTAGTCGATCGGTCGATTCCACTTGAGCTTCATGATCATCCGTGTGTTGAGGAGCACGTCTCTTTCACTACCCCTTGTCTTCTCGACACTATCCCTTTCGTGGAATCCTTCGAAACTCCTCCCACTCCTACTCTTCCTCACCTCAACATTGTGCTTGACAATTTTCCAATTGAGGATGAGGGAGAAAAGCTGAGGGATAATCTTATAAAGATCCGCATTGATGTGTTTAATACTTATAAAGACCTTAAGTGTACTGAGGAATATTTTGTAATTGAAGATATGATAATTCCGCCGTCATTCTATGACCAAGTGGGTCCATCTATATTTCTAGACCCACCTTGGGAAGTTTCTAGCCCACATGCACATGCATATAATCTTTTCCTCCAATGGCACTCGGACTGAAATTTATTGGAAGATCAGATCACTTGGTGGCTCATTCTGAATGCCACCCGTTGGTTAGTGAACTGCAATGCGTCTGGCTGACGACGTTAAACGTAGCGCTTTTTGGGAGGTAACCCAAACCTTTAATAGTTTCGTGTGAGAATAAATGGCTTCTTGGGAGGCAACCCAAGTTTTTATTGTGGTTTGTGTTTATTTTACAGGTTTGGATAAAGGATAAGTTGGGGGGAGAGAGACGATTGCTTATACCTCTGCCAAGTCGTCAATCGCCAAGGCCGTCGAAGTACACATCAGGTTGTCCCGTTTCTTCACAAAATTTTATGTTTACATTGTTCGTTATTCTATATTGTGCATGCCATTGAGGACAATGTCATTTAAGTTGGGGGGACGGAAATTATGTCATCATCTTATACAACCTTATTTCGCCTAAAAAATATTTTTCAACCGAAATCCCATTTGAGTTTCATGATTCGTACTTCTATTCACAGTAATTCTGGAATAGAAATGACTGGATAAGGATGATGGAAACTTTATGTAATCTAGCCATGGAAAATTGATTTAAAGAATCTCTTTAAAGTTCATGTGCACTTTTAGAAAAATAAATCACGTTGCACGCTAATGAAACAAGTAGGACAAGCCTTCTGCTATTTTGGGTATATTGCCTGATATTCTGCACTTTTTGAGGAAGAGATCTTTTATAAGCTTTCTGTCATATTATCTATTGAAAAAAATTGAGAAAAACACCATGAAAAATGCTCCGATTCTGAGTAGCCGGGCCTACTTCACCTAAGACGTGTTGAGGTTCGCGTCAAAAGGAAAATGGAACTTTGATCTGTGTAACCGGTCCTACTTCACCTAAGACGTGTTGAGGTTCGCGTAAAACAGTGAAGGGTAGTGCAACATTATGTGTGTATAGAAAAAAAAAGAAGAGAAAAAAATATAGATCCTAAAAGGGACAAACGTAATAAGGCAGATAAAAGTTAGTATTCTTAATGCTCTGATTAAGAAGTGCTGGGTTGAAAGGCACTTGTTCGGAATAGTAAATGGGGGATGCAATTATCTTCACTGCGGACTTAGCATTTCACATGCACAAGTGCTATTGAATTTTGATTAAAATTCTTGATCATGTGTCTTAATTTCCTATATAAGGCTAGTATGTGTTAATGATTCCGAATTCCTAATCTTTAGTTGATTCTATGAAGGAAGAACTTGATATGAAGGTATGAACTTTGTAAACTCTTGTTGGTCCTTAAATTTAAAATTACTTGAATTGCTAAGGGACTAGCAATGAGTAAGTTGGGGGGTGTGATAAGTGTGTATTTTTAGATGATAACTTATGACACATACACTTTTTATGAGCTTTAATTTTAGTAAATGTGCACTTTTCACACTTAATCACAGTTTCATATCAAAATGCCAAGTTTGATATAATTAATGAAATTTTGAGCAATAAACTATATTTTTGGCAGGTACTTAATCAAAGAAGAAGACGACCGGAACAAAAGTTACCCAAGTCTACAGATGGGTTGAAGCGTATTTACGCCGACCAAGCCCAATCTTAATTCAAATACAAAAAAAGAGAGAAAAGAAAAAGAAAATAAAAATACAAATAGAAATAAATAGCCTGTTTGAATAATATATATAATATATATATATATATATTTATCTATTTATATCTATCTATTTATATATATATATATATATCTATTTAAACATATAAACATATAACATATATTTACATATATGAGATCTAATAACACATATTAATATATAGCATATATAATGAATGTATATGTTTATGTATACGAGTGCATTAACATTCTTTACACCTTCACACTTCACGTGCAGCTTGCAGGTAGTTAAAGCATTAACCATCTTCAAGGTGGTTAAAGCATGTGAAGGTGAAGTAGCTTTCAAGATTAACCATGCTTCACATGGTCTTCAGCGCACCATAGCAGGGCTCCTCATGTGCACGCAAGCTTCGGGAGATGGCTGGTCAAAGCAACAACAGCTAGCAGGTTTGGGTGCAGCCAAGACTTGAGGCAACGTGGGCCATGCAATTTAGGCGAGCACAAGGCGGCAGAGGTCTCCATGTGGCAAAGCTTCAGGCGGTTCGGTGGGTCTGAATGCATGCAAGCAGCTTCTTCTTGCGGCGATGGGACCATTTGACGCTTGGCAGAGTAGCGTCCTTCAACTCACGCAGGCACGGTCGCACACGCGGATGAGAAAGAAGCAGAATGCGTGGACCAAGGTGGGCTCTCCGCATGTGAGCGAACGGGCGCAGTCCACCCGGGATGGAGGGCGAGCATGGTGCATGCGGCAGTGGAAAAATTAAAAAGGAAACGAGAGAAGTCGGCATGGCATCTTCACACAGGGTTCAAACGTGCAAAGGAGGTTGGCTGGGTTGGAAGCGGACGGCCGACGTGAAAATAGCGGCCAAAAGAAAGAGAAAAATGATTTTAACACTTTGAAGATGTTCACATGTAATAGGCCAATATTTAGGGCCTATAAAAGGAGGGTTGGGGAATGATTTAGGGGAGAATAAACTTTGTAATACGTTTTTTGAGTTCTATTGTTGTCATTTATTTTTGTGAAAACTTGTAATACCATTTTAAGTTCTTTTGTTATTGAGAGAGTTTTGAATTTCTGTTGGTGTTTTTGCGAAGAAGAAGAGGAGAGAGAGGGGCAGGAGGCCCCTTCAGGTTCTAATTTCTTTCACTTTGTTATCCATTTTAAATTATTAGAAATTTTGACTTTTGTAAGTTTAAGTCATTGTTAGTGCAAATTTTAAGATTTTTGTCATATCTTAGCCATTTACATATTTTTTTGATTGTCATTTTAATTTCTTGTCTTCTTCAAAGTTGTTCATATTTCAATTCTACACATTTTCTATTTCTACCATTTCCTCTAATTCCTCTCCATTTTTAAGTTATTACACGTTTTTCTAAGTTCTGTTATTATCGATTATTATTCATCCGAGTTGATACCTTATGCTATTGCTCTATTTTGAAGCCCTTCCAATTCTCTTTTCATTCTGAGTTCTTCATAAACGTTGTTCCTCTCGTATAGAGATAACCTTTCTTCTTCTACCACTTCCTCCAATTATTCTTTATTTTTGAGTTATTTTAATTTTCCCACAGTTCTGTCTTTAACGTTTTTACTGTACATCCACGCGCATAGGTTCCGTGTTTTCCCAATTTTCGTTATCTTCCTCTCATTTTCTCTCTCTGCACTCTTCATGAAAGTTTTTCTTAACCCTCGGATCTTTAATTTTGTCTTCTGTCACTTCTTCTAATTCTTGCCAGTTTAAAAGTTATTTTCATTCTAATGTCACCCTAGTTTCATTATAATTTTCTTTTCGTAGTTCTTTCATCCACTTCCCTTTCTTTACATCCTTCACACACCCTAAGGCGGTTTCAATTTAATTCTCATGATTTTTAAATCTTAAAAACTCAAGGTTTTCAACTTTTAAATATACTTATCCCTTTGGATTCGACTCGGTCTCATCACTTAACTATTCCATTTATGTAATTTATGAGCCGGATATTTTAATTTGATAGTGGGGTGTATTAACGACGTGCGTTTTCCGCGTATCACTAATCTCCCAACTTCAGCTTCTATAGTCCACTTTCTCAATTTCGGATCTCACGGCCTGCTTCCCAATTTCGGCTCTTGTGGCCAGCTTCCCGATTGCGGCTCTTGTAGTCCGCTTCCTCAATTTGGCCTCTCACAGCCTGCTCCCCAATTTCGGCTCTTGTAGTCCGCTTCCCTGATTTTAGCCTGCACGGCCAACTTCCGCAACACCGATTCCGGCCCTTGAGATCCACTTTCTCGGGTTTGGATTTCACAGCCGATACTCCCGGCGCATTAAAGAACAAAAAGATCCTTTCACTTTGGTTCGGACCTGCCGTCCATCCGAAGAACAAAAAGATTCTCTCTACTCTAGATTGGACCTTCCGTCCGGCTAGAGAATAAAATGATCCTTTCACTTTGGTTTGGACCTGCCGTCCATCCGAAGAACAAAAAGATTCTCTCTACTCTAGATTGGACCTTCCGTCCGGCTAGAGAATAAAAAGATTCATTTCACTATGGTTCGGACCTGCCGTCCAGCCGAAGAACAAAAAAGATTCTCTCCACTCTAGATCGGACCTTCCGTCCGGCTAGAGAACAAAAAGATCCTTTCACTTTGGTTTGGACCTGCTGTCCAGCCAAAGAATGAAAAGATTCTCTTCACTCTAGATTTGACCTTTCGTCCGGCTAGAGAACAAAAAAGATCCTCTCACTTTGGTTTGGACCTGCCGTCCAGCCAGAGAACAAAAAGATTCTTTCCACTCTAGATCGGATCTTCCGTCCGGTTAGAGAATAAAAAGACCCTTCCATTCTAGATCGGACCTTCCGTCCAGCTAGAGAATAAAAAGATCCCTTTCACTTTAGCCCAGACCTTCCATCCAGCTAGAGAATAAAAAGACTCTTTCCACTCTAGATCGGACCTTCCGTCCGGTCAGAACAAAAGAGCCATTTCCACTCCGGTTCGGACCTTCCGTCCAGCCGAAGAATTAAGAGACCCTTCATACAGCCGATACCCCCGGTGCATTAAAGAACGAAATACGCTTTCACCCTGGCCCGAGCCTGCCGGTCGGGCGAAGAATCAACCCTCTCTCCTTGCGCCGGAACCACCCCGTGCCAACGACCTGGCCACCTCCCTGTCCCTTCGGGGTCACGAACACATCCCTTTTGACTTGGACCTTTCGTCCGGGTCATTGAATTAGCAAATTCTTCTCCCCGTCCCCTCGGGTGACGAATATCCCTTTTGATTTGGACCTTCCGTCTAGATCGTTAAAGGAACAAACCCTTCTCTCCGTCCCTTCGGGTGACGAATATCCTTTTCGAATCAACAAACTCTTCTCTCCGTCCCTTCGGGTGACGAATATCCTTTTCGAATCGACAAACTCCTCTCTCCGTCCCTCTGGGTGACGAATAACCCATTTGATCCGGACCTTCTGTCCAGGTCGTTGAACCAATAAATTCTTCTCTCCGTCCCCTCGGGTGATGAATAACCCATCTGATTTGGACCCTCCGTCTGGGTCTTTGAATCAACGAACTCTTCTCCCCGTCCCTTCGGGCGACAAATACCTCTTTTGAATCAACAAACGCTCCTCTCCGCCCCTTCGAGCAACGAATATGCCTTTTAGAGGAATAAACCCTTCTCTCCACTCCCCTTTGGCCTTTGTAGCCTGCTTCCCAACTTTGGCACTTTATAGCCCGCTCCTCAATCTCGGCTCTTTGCAACTCGCTTCTCAACCTCGGCATTCATAGCCCGCTTTCCAGTAACTTCTGCTTCCATAGCATACTTTTCGGGTTCTGACCCACGTGGCCTAGCCTTCTCTATAGATTTCAGTCTGCGGGCCCACTTTCCTCATCATGTTGATGAATCTCTCAGTCGGTCTGCGCCAGCATGCCCCGCTCTCTCATCCCCCGCTTGCGCCGCCTGCAGGTGGGGGGCATTTGCGGACACTAAAAATTTCTCACCCCATGTTTACATGCAGGGGAATAAAAAAGAGGAGAAAAGAGAAGAGAAGATGAGAAGAAGAAAAGAAGAAAAGGAAGCCCCAGCGGCACACCTGCCGATTGCCCTCCAGCGGCACATTAAGTGCCCCCAGCGACACACCTTTTAAGCCCCTCCAGTGGCACACTAAGCGGCCTCTAGCGGTACAACCCTAGTGTTCCCCAGCGGCACACTCACCCAGTGTCCCCCAGCGGCACACTCACTCTGTGCCCTCCACTGGCACACCCTTTGGTGCCATCCAACGGCACAGTCTTCATGCCCTCCAGCGGCACACCCTTTGGTGCAATCCAACGGCACAGTCTTCATGCCCTCCAGCCCTCCAATGGCACATTGGTGGTGCCCTTCCAGCGACACACTTCTTAGGCCCTTCAGTGGCATACACACTGGTGCCCTCCAACGGCGCACTCCCTCGTGCCCTCCAACGGCGCACTCCCTCGTGCCCTCCAACGGCACACACACCTGTGCCTTTCAACGGCACGCTTCAACTAGCCCTTCCAGCGGCACACTTCTCAGGCCCTTCCAGCGGCACACTTCTCAAGCCCTCCAGCGGCACACCAAAACAAGCCTTTCAACATCACAACTGTTGCATCCCTCGGCGGCACACTCTGCCGAATAACTCATCCAGTGCAGCGTTGAGCCAGCTCATTCTGGCACAGCGTTAAAACCTTCGGAACGGCACAGGCCGGCAGAAAAACACAACGGTTATTAGGTGAGCCCATTGGCGTGCAGCCCAAGCACCTCAACGCCAGCTAACCCCCTACCTAGGTGTCATCTTCTGGTTCGGCCATGGTGACTTCGACCTGACAAAGATGGGACTCGGGTCAACCTCGGATGGCAGTGCCATCATGTGGCTCCCCCGTCAACAACGCACATATAAAGGCCCCTCATGGAGAAGAGAAGAGGAGGCGAAGATAGTGATACGAGAAGAAAAGGAAGAAGAAGAAGAGAAGAAGAAGGTAGAAGAGATATAGAGAAAAGAGAGAGGAGTGTTGCATGTAACGGAGGAGGAAGGAATGGAGTGAAGGGAATGGCTACCCTTCCTCGTTCCAACCCTCTCCCCAACTTTCTTTTCTTTCCTCTTCTTTGTTTCTTCCCTCCCTTTGTTTAGGGATGCATTGTACGATGTGTTGTCTTTGGGCCATGATCCTTGTTATTTTGAGTCCTCCATGAATGAAATAATTCTTGGTTTGGCTTCCTACTGCGTTTGCTATTTTCTCCTCACCAGTCTCCTGTGGTTTTACATTCTCCCCCGCAACCTCCCAACTCCCTGTTCTACCTGATTTCCCGTGGCGCTGGCTTATGTAGTCAATAGGTTTTGTTCCTGGCTTGATAGGGTATGGCCGACCTCCTTCCTCTTCAATGGCTTTCCATCGCATAACAACTCTTGATCTTGCCATACAGGCCTATTGGAGCCCACTGTCCCCTTTTTTTAACAACACACAAAATTCACCCACTAGCCAGGAAACTCCTCAGCCTTTCCTCCAAAGTCCCCAGTGCGCATACACCCACTCAGGCCTCCCAGCCATCACCCTCATTCTGCTTGGGACGGCACACTCCCTCCGGCTTACCCACCAGTACACCCTTGAACCGCCTGCCCAGTGATACACCCTGGCCGTCTTCTGCCCGGCACGCCCTTGGCCGTGCCGCACTGGCACACTCTCAACCACACCCTCACTGGTACACCCTTGGCCGGTCCAGCCCGGTACACCCTTGGCCGGTCCAGCCCGGTACACCCTAGCTGCCGTTTCCCCGGTGCATCTGTGATCTGTGTCAGCCTAAGTGGTTTCCTATTCGGTGTTTTCTCCGAGTTTTCCGTAGTTTTCTTAAAGGTGACTGCCTCGGCACACACCTCAAATTGTTGGTTCGTGCCACTCCTTGTGGGCATGTTCCCTTTTACTCCCTTACCATCCGGGTCAAGGGGAGATGCTGCCAAATTTTTGTCAGAAATAACAACCAGTTAAAAGAGAAAAGGAAGCAACAAACAAATGAACTGATCAACAATAAAACTTCCTAATCAAGACAAAGGAACTATGCAAGGCTCAGAGAATTGAACTATTGAACATGGCTAAGGACTTAATCACATAACAGTTAATTGGAGGCTTGTCATTTGAGACCCTTCATCTGAATTCCATGAGCAAAAGAGTCCCCCATTTATGTGGATTCTGCCCCATTGGCATTGGCCTTCCAAACCATTTCAGTCTGAACTTCCCCTGGCCAGCCTTGAACGGCACACTCCAATTGACGCCGACCCGTCACACCTTTCAGCCTACGTAACCCGGCACACTCGTGCCCCCCATTCCTCCAATGCCTTGCCCGGCGCTCTCCTTCAGCGGCACACTAGCCCTCTCCCCCTTTTGTCCGGCACACTCCCGTTTGGCCTTGTCTGGCACACTTCAAGCCCCTTTCACCCTCAGTCTACCTCCTCAGCGGCACACTCTCCAGCGATACACACCCCTGAATCATCCTCCAACGGCACACTCTTCATCCTCTAGCGGTACACCCCCCTTGGCCGGCACACTCTCATCTGCTTCAGCGGTACACCCCTAAATCATCCTCCAGCAGTACACTCTCCATGCACCTCACCCACTTCGACACACTCTATATCTAAAAGTCAGACCAGAGAAATGGGAATATAGTAATAAAAAAGGGGATTTACATAATGACAATGATAAAAGGGAGGGATCCTAATCAAAAGAATAAACAAAAGAAATAATAACAAAAATGTGACAAATAATAATAATAAATGAATAAAAAATATGATAATAAATGACAATAATAACAAACCCAACAATAACAATAATAAATAAATAAATCATAAGAAAATAAATAAATAGTAATAACAAACTCGCTGAAAAAAATATATAAACTAACAAATAATAATGATAAAAATTCAAATAATAATAAAACGATGAGACCAGCTCCGCAGCCCTGTATCCCTTCAAGACCTGGCGTAAAGGGAATATTAACGTCGCCCCTCCAAGTCGGGTTCGGACCTTGGGAACCATCTCGATATGGTCGTAATCCGGCATTGCTTTGGACCGATAGTTCGTCAAATCGGATTCGTTCTATTGGGATTCATTCCCGCTCTTTATTGAAATTACCGCGAACTAGGTATATATTGGTGCGGGGTTGTTTCCATCTACGTCGTACCTTCAATACGGACCTTTGTATGAACATAAAGTGGTCCATGAGTGACCGACAAAATCTGAATGGAACGAGAAGGCTCTCGTCATCCCCGGACCCTTTGCATGGGAATATTAATAAGGCCTCCGTGGGCCATGCTTAGACTTCGGGTTCCCCCCGATCATGGTCATTGCCTGACCCATATCCTCGGCCTATAGCCCGCTCCGTTTGAACGCATATTGGTTCTGGGATCTGATCGCGGGACACTCCCCCGTTGCCCCCTTGGCACCGGAAATATTAATGATGCTCATGCAAGTCTCGTTCGGACCGCGGGAGGTGCCCCCGGAATGGTACTGACTCGATCTCGCACCGGGCCAATAAACTCGCTGATTTCCGACCACTCTAATCGGGATTCAACCGAATGTCTCCTATCCCTTTGAAAAATAAATTTGCTGTACCCCGGCATACATATGCTACGGTTTTCCCCGTGACGATCATGATTTTCTAAAGCCGGACGCTCATCCGCATATCAAAATGGTCCCTTGAGTGACCGACATATTTCGAATGCTTGCTTCTCTAGACATCGGGCTTTCCGACTGATCCGAGACCGCTATCGGCTTGTTTCTCTCAATATAGTTTCCTGGCCATGAGGCCCTGATTCCCGGCGATTAATCAAGGGTGTTCCCATCTCCTAGGGGATATAAATGACGCCGTGACCTTTATGACGCGGCGGGTTTCGGTCCCGACACGAACTACACAATCGTCTGATTAGTCAGATCGAGCGCACCACGGGCTTCTTCGGAGCCTGAATAAATCGTCACTTTATGACTGGCACGCCCACGCACTTAATAAACGAATAAACAACTATATAAGATAAAAAGTGCATCCACACCCCTATAGGGTGTCAAAAACAAATGGGAGGGGTGTGAAATGACGTGAAGCAATGCAAAAACGTGGGTGAAGAGACGATGAAAGGAGCATGCAATGGATGAACCAACGACTAAAAGGCTAGACTAAAACACAAAATGACGACTACTCCCTTGAACCGGAGGCTTGAAAGGACGTAGAAAGACTCCCTCCCTGGCTACAGTTCGCTCAGAAATCTGGCAGAGCTTCGCCGCCAACGTTGGATCTCCCCCTTTTCTAGCTTGGACTAGGGACACTATTTATAGAGCCTTAAAAGTCCAATCTTGAAATTGGATTTTCCCGTGGATATTAATCCGAGTTTTCAAAACAAAAATCGTGGATAACACTCTTATCTCCCACCCTAATCGAACGGCACCTCATTTGGTTGAGAAACCGCAGAGAAAATGGTAGAGGAAGGTGGAGGATTAACCACGGGTAGAGAGAGAAAATCTCAAACAATCCGCAAGTTTCGAGCATGTACACGGTCGCGCGATAGACCGCCCAGACCATTACATGGTCCAATGCTAGACCGTCCAATGCTGTCGGTGATAAAATAAATAAAAATATGAAATTATCCAATTATCCACCGAACTGACCGGCTGTCACGGCATTGGACTCTTGAGGATAAAACGGTCTACTGCTAGACCACTCAGTGATTAGAACGGTCCAATGCTAGGCCGTTTATACATGTGGTGATAAATCCAGAAAAATAGGATAAATAGATAATTATCTGAAAAACCAACCGGCTGTGGACTCTTGGAACTGGACGGTCTAATGCCTGGCCGTTTAATGGGGATAAACGGTTAAACCCCGACCGTTTAAGGACTTGTCGGTGAAAATTTAAAAAATCAAATAAATACCCAATAAATCAGTAAACGGTTCCAAGAGGGCCGCCCAGTCACTGAACGGCCGATCTTTAGACCGTGTAAAGCCTGGACGTTTTGAAATTGATAAAATGGGATAAATTAGCCCATTTATCCCAAAACCAAGCAAAATCAAAGCCCACAAGCCCTAATTCGAGAGCAAACCTAGCCAGGGAGAGAGGTACTTATAAAATAGACCCAAAAGACATGCCTAAAAATAGCCCAATGAGTAATGGACAACTCGAGGCATCAACAAATGATGGTAAGAGAAATGAGCTAACTCATAGGCAAAAAATAGGTGTCAACAATCACAGCAGCAGAGGTTTACAAATTTAAAGTGGGTCCCTCTTAGGCACATGGTCCAAGGACCAATCATTGGCACATGCCTCCAAGTCACGTGCATCGATTTTTGAAAATATCCTAGTATAGAATATTCTACCATTTGATGTGGACCAATCAGAAAAAGCTTGGAAATAATTATTATCCATTACTCTTCTGCTATAAATATGATCATTCGCCTTGGAGAAGAAGATGAGGTTGGAAGACACAGTGAGAAGCCCTGAGCCTTCTGAACAACATCTGAGAGAGAGAAGAAAAGAGAGAGTGCCTCTTGATCATTTCGAAGAGAATTTTAGAAAAAGATCTGAGTGTTGTCAGTTTGAATTCTGTTGAGAAAGAGATGAAAAGGCTGAGGAGCAGCTACATTACTTATTGAGGGTCTTGGAATTATTTTCAGAGCTGCATTATTTTTCAATTCTTGTTTATGTTTTTCTGATTCTTGTTTTCCTTCCATTTCTTCTATATTCTATGTCTGATCATGCTCTGTTGCACGAATCAGAGGTGTGAGTAGCAGGAAGCTATTCACGGTCTTGCTCTGGCTGACCAGGGCGTGAGGAGTGTTCTCCTCGTGTGCTGTTGTAAGTAGTGTTTCTGATCGTGCTGGATTGCACGATCAGGGTTGTGTACAACGGATTGCTGTGCACGGTTGCACTCTGATTGGTCAGAGTGTGTGAGGAGTTTTCCTCAGTCAAGCTGTGTAATCAGCTGTCGCAGCGGATTTCTCCTAGGTTTCTTGTGCAAGGGAAGCCTCACCTTGATCAGGTGGGGGGTAGATGTAGGTTGCTGGGTAGCAACCGAACCACCTTAAAAAACTCACCGCATTGTGGTTTGTGCTTTGTGTTTGATCTATTTCTTTTACCTCCATTCTCCTAATATCTCTTGAAATATGCTCGCCTAGTCTATTATTCAATACACAAGCTCGCTGGGCAAGTGTTTGTGAAGTGTTTTCTATTAATCCAATTACTTTCTCAGTTCATAGTCTGCTCAATTTAACCTTCCGCCAAGAGTACACCGTAATTTCAATTTTAATTTGTCAATTAGAGGGGTTAATCTATTCACCCCCCCTCTAGATCTGCCTCACTCTACTTAACACGGGCCACCCTGAGTTTTGTGATACTTACGACAGGTACGTGCGTGGCCCGTTAATACTTCAGTGTTTCTTCTACCGAGAGTTTTACCTCGAGTTACCCTCCCACTAGACGTAGCTGACATGGGCATATAGTTTCCAACCTACCTGAGAGTGGTGGAGGCTTCACCCGAGTAGACGATTTTTAAGATGGTTACCATAGGGCCCCTTGCCTTTGCAGCCTGAGTCTGACTAGGGGAAAAACCAGCTAGAGGACCCGACCTAGAGTAAATGGTCTGTGTGTGCACACATAGTTGGGGGCGTGGGACGCGCACTGATGAGTGGGACCCTAGCTAGTCCTTGTTCTATGGTTACTGGTGTACAGTGTCTCAGTTTCCGCCTGGGGCAAGGTAGGGAGACACCTGAGGCTACGAACTAAGTCATCACTGAACGCATCTGGCCTTGCTTCTAGTGGGCATTTCTCCTGTCTCGTAAGATGAGTTTCTTCGTGGTTCTTCAGGTGATTTTTGCATGCTTCTCCCGACATTGAGGTCTAGGGTTTTGATAGAGTTATTGGGATTTCACCCGTAGACAGTGTAGGGTTCATGACAGCGAGGTCGTTACTATACCCTTGGACCGCGTGGTCTTGGGTTGGGCCTTCGTCAGTGAGGACGGGCCTTCACGACGGAGGTGTCATGGTCTTCCCTTCCTAGTAGTGTAGCCAGGGTTTCCCGTTGGTTTGGCGGTCCCCGACTGTGAGATCGGGGTTTGATTTTCTTTACCGTTAGGAGTAGCTTAGAGGGCCGTGGTTCCACCAGCTGCCATTGTTACTTTTCGTTCTACAGCTGTTACTTATGTCGTTATTGTTGTTATTGCTACTCATGTTACTATTGTTGTTGTTATTTCTGTTATCACTGTTGTTTACCGCTATTGTTTCATGGTGGGGATCTGTGGGACCCCTACTGAGCCAATGAGATGAGGCTCACCCCTTTCTTTTCAGGTATATAGGTTCCTCCTTGGGGTTTGGAGGTGCAACACGATGGTTCGTAGCTACCACCTTGCCAGTGTTGGGCGTGTCCGACGATTTGGGTACGCTTTCTTTTCTGTTGACTATACTAGTGGACTGGACTCTATAGTTAATTTGTTAATTGAAAATTTAAATTATTTTTATTATTTAAATAATTAATTCTGTTGTTATTTCCATCATTATTTTAAATTTTAATGTACCTCCACACACCAATTAACCTTTCCGAGCCTTCCGGCTCGTGGGTGGTGGGTTAGGATTCGAATGGTATCAGGTAATTCCCATTATATGGATCTTGGGTCGTTACAGTTGGTATCCGAGTGGAGTTGTTGACATACATTAGAATTTGAGATAATTGTAGTGTTTCAGAGTCCATAAGGTCCAGTACAGTCAGCATCTAGTATAGGGTTTTGTGTAACATGGGTGCAAAGTGCATCTAACATTGCATAATGCAATGGTCCACTTTTGCTTTGAGCATAATAAGCTTGTTAAGACTTGAATGCATCTAACTCATCGATCTAAGTGCTGTCCTGAAATGCAGAAAATGCAAAATAGATACATCATGAGGGAGGGTCGACACCTTTAGTGCAGTCAGAATAGAATATGACAAGACCTTGTAGAAACTTGACATGTTCAGGGATCAATTGCAGAGATTCTTAAGAGATTTACAACCAAGTTATTAAGTACAAGGGTTGATTCAAAGATCATAGAACAGCACCATGATCCAAGTGGGTCGACCCTGGGGGTCGACACAATCAGAATTCCTTCGAGCAGCCAGAAGGATGTGTCAACACACTCATTTTTAGAGATTCACATTTTCAAGAATCATGTGCAGAAAGTTCATAAGTTTTCAACCTGACCATTCAGGACAAGAAGTACTTTTTAAGGCTTAAATTCACATTATTTAGCTTGCATGATTTTTAGAAAAGCTCAGCAAGGTTTTGACAAAAGGGTATGCAGTGAACTCTAATTTGAAAACAACTTTCAAAACTCCCCCCTTAATAGGCAGCTTATCAACAACAGAACATAAGTTCACACGAGTAATGAATATGAATTTCAAATCAGTCACAATAGTTTTTCATGATGAAGATTAAGCAAATTTCAGAGTTAAGGACAACTATGAACAAATACTACTCAACACAAGTCTGATTAAATCACATCAAAGATAATCTACCACATTAAACTCAAATCTGGTACGAGGTGGAGGTTTTGGCCCGAAGACCAGCTCACACAAAGTGATGCTTTCTTGATAGGCCTAACCTACCATTCCAGCAACACATTTTGATATACCAGAGGTTAATCTCAAAAGTAGTTGATCAGGGTTGATACAAATTTATCTCAATTTTTCATCACAACTCAAGATAGCAGTAGAGGGTAGTTATAACTGTCCAAACTCCTCAGAGTCAAAACTTACTACAAGAACAATGTCATCTAGTACAAAAAACTACAGTAAAGTTTATTTCTTTACCTTTGCCTTGAGAGACACTTGTTTTTCTCAATTTCTTCATTGTCCTCAAGGCATTCCTACAGCAAAGTTCTCATTTGCAAGTTTTAGGTACCCAAGTCTTCTTGGGTCTTAGATGGTTAGTTGCACCTCTAGTGGGTGCTCTCCACATTTTCTAGGCATGCATATCATCAAATTTCATCAAAACACAATCATCCATATTGTGTCCAATCTTTCCACAATAATGACAACAATTTGAGGACTTCACATATTTCTTGTAAGCATGAGCATCAAATTTATGTGATTTAGCAGAAATGTTATCATTATTAGCATGAAAATTTTTCTTCTTCATTGCAAGATTGTTATCATTCTTCTTTTGGAAGCATAAGTTCATTGTATGACCATATTTCCCACAATGGTAGTAATAGACTTTTTTTCTTTCTTTAAAAGTAGTTTTATTTCTGCATGCATTTCAATCATCTCTTTTCATGATGTTGCAGTCGTTCATTATATGTCCATGCATTCCACAATAGAAACATGACACACTCATTATTTTAGATTTTGATGACAAACATTAGTGTTCTTAGCACGCACACCATGATTTTTCTGTCTATGCTGCAACATGGTTTTCTTTTTCTAGTTGTTGCATTGTTTTTTATTTTTCAAATTATCAGATTGTTTTGGGGGTGAATTGGAAGTGCAGGCTTCACCTGAACCACATACAAAAGATGTGTACAGTTTTGTTCTCAAACGATTTCTTGTTCACAGGGGTGTAGCCAAGCCCCTCTCTCTGAAAATTAACCTTTATTCCCAAAATTTTATCTAGGTTCTCTTTCCCCTTGACAAACTTAGCTAGAGCCTCATTCAAGTTGCTAATTTCTGTTTCTAAGGATGAAATGTGCATTTCAGAGCTGGCCATCTCCTCTTCACATTCAGCTAACCCATTTTTCAGCAAATCATTAACAATTTTAAGATTTTCAATTTCTTTTTCCTGATCATCCAACTTTTTTGAATTATCAATCACAGAGTTTCATTTTTCATGAGCGAGCAATCTTTCAGATAAGGCATTGTTTAACTATTTCAGTTTTTCATTTTGTTCAATAAGTTTATCATTCTTGATCAGTTTATCAATCAATTTTTGATTATCAGACATTACATTCAGTTTATCTCTGAGCTCTCTTTCAATTTCATCACATTGATTGATTTTAACCTTTATACTCTCATTTTCATTTCTTAGATCGTAAATGGTCTCATTGTGAATGTTAACATCAATCAAGAGAGATTCATTTAGATTTTCAAGCTCAGAACATCTATCACAGAAAAGAACATGAGTGCTGTTTTCGATTTTATTTTTGAGCTTTTTATTTTCTGATTTCAGTTTCTTATACTTATCTGACAGTTCTTCATATGCATTTAACAGTTCCTCAAATGAAATTTCATCGTTGTCAGAATTTACCTCGGAGCTTTCCTTGCTTGAAGTGTCCAATTTATCGGCCATGAAACACAGCCCATCCATCTTTTCCTCTTGGGCTTTGATCAAGCGATCCATAAGCTCCTTTGCCATCCTACAAGAAGAGACAAATGGAAACATGTTGGTATTTACTGCAGCTTTCAATAGACTTAGGATGGTTAGTGAAGAGGGGTGATCTCATGCTTAGTCCTGAGCCACACGATGTTGGGCAAGCTTAGGCTGCTGGTACCACGAACGGGAATCTGCGAAGTAGGAAATGAGTCAGAGGAACCCAGGGTTGAGGCCCCGGGAAAAACCCTTCGATGCCAAAGTCAGCAAAGTTATAGAGTGTAGGTGGAAAAAGAGTAGGAGAAGGAGTGACGAGCACGAGATCGCTCTCCACCAGTGGGTGTGGTGTTTGGCGCTAAGGATATATCTTTTCTTTTGGAGGGTTTCCCATGGTTTATATAGTGTTCTTCTCCATAAGGTGCTCAGAGGAGGCGGAGAGTATAGGGGGCATTACTCAGCCGTTTGTGACTTAGTCGCTTGGTCTCCCCTTTCATTGACTCCCGATCTTCCCTCCTTCCGTTGCGATCAGGCACCGCTCGGGCTTTCACCATTCGACGGTTGCTCGGGCTTCCGGGCCGGGGCCGCCTAGGAAGTATTGGCCCGAGTGTCTTTGGGCTTCAAGCTAAATGGGCCCGTAAGTGGGGCGGTCGCTTGGAGATTCTGGCATGTTTGGGTCGAGTTAGACCTGGTTGGGCCGCTCTCAATCATTTATTCGTTAGGCTGCTAATTTACCCTTCTCCACTTGTCCCCCCTTACTCCCGAGCCTTATGATCGGGCTCGGAGAGTAGGATGTGATCGAGTAGTATTCGTGGCTCGGTTGGGGGATCGACCGTTTGTGAGCTGTCCCAGTCTCGAAACTCAAGGGTCGTTTATAGGACTGTCTTGGCTCAAGAAGATGGGGGGCCCGGGTCGTGGCGGTGTCATATTGGTTTGACGGTGTATTGGTCGATTGCATTTAGGGGCCGAGGATACGGCTGTCCTGTCGCATGGGAACCCGAGCCTGATGATGATATGCTGCTCTTGGGCTTGAAAAATCACCCTTCTCGGAGTTCGAAACGTTGCAACGGCCGCACTTGCGATCGCCTAGGCCTTATAAATAGCGGCTTGTGCTTGCGCCTCATGTTTTCCCCACTTAGGGTTTTCGTTATCATGTCGGCAAGTTCAGAGGATGTTTTATGCATCGGAGAAGTGGCCAGAGGGAGCGGATGCTCGTAGAAGCTTTTGCAGAGTTAGCGGAGATTACTGCAGAAGCCGTCTGACAACTTCCTCCTCCACCTAGCTCATCCGATTCAGGGGTCCCATCCTCATCTTCCCTTTCTTCCATGGTGGACCGCGATATCGTAGCCGAAATCTAGGAATTCGAGCAAGGAGTAAGCGTGGAGCAGGCATCTAGCGATCATCTTAGTAGCGAATTGACGGAGTCCGTGACGAAGGAGTTTGAGATCCGCTACAGGTTGCCTTGGCGGTATTTCTTCTCTCCTGCGAAACCCCATGAGTTTTGCCTGGATAGTCATTCGGGCATGTTCTGTACATTTCTTCTGGCTTGGAAGTGCGGCTTCCGCCTTCCTCTCCACCCCTTTGTTGTCGGGCTTCTGAAGTTCTACCAGCTGGCTCCTGTCCAGTTGGTTTTGAACTCCTACACCTTCATTTTTTCTTTCCTTACTCTCTGTGGCTTGTGCGGCGTGGCTATTTCTTTAGATCTTTTTCATGTCTTCTTCGAGCTGAAGGCACATGCCCTTGCTGGTAAGGGCTTATTTTTTATTTAGGCGAGGAGAGGGAGGAGTTGTGTGACTCTTTCACCTCGGGATTCCTCACACAAGGGATGGAAGACTCAGTTTTTCTAGGTGGGATTCACCAAAGGTGGCCGTATGTAGGATTTCCCTGTCGAGCCAAAACTTCAATCGGTTCTTCCCGAGAAGCCTCCAGCGATCTCACCGGATTTGGAGAAGGAGATTCAAATTCTGCAGGATAATCGTCGGTCGACTACTGAGTTGTTGACTCCAGCCTTTGTCGAAGACTTCTCTCACCGAGCGTTGCCTGATGGTAAGGACCTCAGAACCCTTTGCTGCACGTTGTGGAGCCTTTATTGACGAGATGCCTTTGGTGAGCAGACATGAGGCGTGGTGAGGACGAGGAACCGTCGCCAGAGCCGGAGGTCTCCGAGCGAATGGAGGCCGCTGCCTCAGTTGCGCCTAGGGCTCCCGAGGATTCTTCTTCCGCCTGAGATAAGAGCAAACGAGTCACTTGGGAGGATGAGCCGGGGCGATGGCCGGGGCAACGAGGATCCAAACGGAAAGCTCCAGGGGCACCGCTGCTGCTGGGGGCGATGAAAGACTTGATCACCGTGAAGACTAGGCGGAAGAAGACGAAGGTCCTCCTTCAATGGGGGAGTCCCTGGCCAAGGGTACTCGTTGCTCGGGCTCGTTAGCAGCCGTGTCGGAGGGATACGATCCGGTCGAGGAGGTCGCCACCAATTCTAAGGGGGCTCGAGGAGCGGGGGTTGGCTTTGAGGTTCCGACCGAGCCTACAGGGGTGCGCACAGAAGAGGTTGATGCTGGGGGCCCTGCTCGGCCGAGTGTTGCTACGTCGAGCTTGGGAGTCGCTGGAGAAGATACTCCCATGCCGATTCAGCCTCGGAGGGGTTCTGCTCCGCAGCAAGAGCGGTTTGTCATTCAAGCTTCCTTGTACCAGCGTTGCCTAGAGCTGGAGTCTCCGTCTGTCCAGGGAGAGTTTCGGTGATGCCCCCCTTCGATGCTCCTTGAGAGGGTGATGGGGGGTGGCCTGTTCATGGCCCAATTAGGGGCGGAGATCGCCGGTCACTGAATGAAGATGAAGAGTAGCAAAATGGCTCAGGCCAAAGGAGATGTGGGACAGGACGCGACTCGATGCCAATTGGGATGCAAACCTTGGACTCTAGACAAACTTGCGACTCATCCCTAGCGAGGGAAACGTGTGGATGTGCGCGGTTGAGAAACCGGCAATGAGTCAAGGGTATTTGGCTCTTCCGTGCTCGGATCGAGTCACGGGACGGGTCTCACAGTCACTCTCGCAGTGGTGATTAAAATTGAACGAGCTAATTTTCTATCACTCTAGAAGTGGCATATGAATATATACGAGGAAAGCAAGTGCCAAAGTGGGGAGCGGACACGATACCTCCACGCTCCGGACGTGGGGAAGACTACCCCGGCCAAGACTCGTACTCCCGGTACAGTAATTAAACAATAGTTACAGTAATGAATTTTATGCCCACTCCACGTAGGGAGGTAAAGGGCTACAGTGGGACCCGGGAGTGGCAAACTCGGGTTGACGGGCAACAAGCTGGAAGGGCTTTCGGGCCGGAGGCGGGCTGCTGGTCCGACTCGGTACTGTTCAAACTCGTTGGACAACAAGTGAACTCGACTACTGGGATGACGGCTTCCGGTCACCTTCTGGCCACGGTAGTTGGCTGGGATGTTGGCAAGAGGTCCCTCTTTGATCTCTGAGGTCGGCGGCGACCGAATCTGAGGCGGCGTATTTTGCAAGAATTAACCGGCGGACTGCTCTACTGGCCTGTTCACATAACAGATTTGCGCGCTTCCATGAAAATAATTGTTGCACCCAATCCAGAGGCGGATCGGAGCGAAATTGGTGCCATTGGAAAGAGGACTCAAAGTGCTACAACATATATTAATTTCAAAACCATCCAGTAAACAGATTGGAAATGAAAAACTCTGGGGCACAGCAGTTGCTTCTGGGTCAGATTAATGACAGTCAGGACAGACAAAGATCTGCCTTAAAATGAATTTTGACCGACAGGGAAGTTGTGGATCTGGGTCTTAGGGATTTTATAAGGGATAGAGGGGGATGTGGGGGACGTGCACAATTTTTATGGTAATTTTATGGAGTGGTTTAAGGGGTGGGAAAAATAGAAGAACAAGATACTGTCTCGCAGATATGCAAACTGGCAGATTACGCGGGTGGAACTAAATGACTGGGAAAAATAGCAAACGGTGGCGGATTGACACGAAATTTAAAATGGGAGGAGGTAAAAACAAGGGGGATGATCTATAAAAATTTGATGACCATCAGATAACCAGATTGGGAGAACCAACCTATTCTTTGGGCTTTAGTTCTACCGATCGCAGATCTGGACAGTAGGATGAAGGTGGGGTTGTGGCGGCTCGTTGGCGGCTCCGATGGTGGCGGCGGTGGCGGTGGCTGAGCTTCACACCCAGGGGAGGAGATAGAACTTGGAATCACTCCAAGAATATGACATCACACCATGGATTTATGCTGCAATCTCTGCTATAAGAAGGGGAGAGGGAGGGGGCACCCTTGGGCAAATTGTGCACAAATGCTTTTTCTTCTCATTAATCTATGAAAATATGGAAAATACATGGGTTTTATATGAAATGTAAATGACCTAAACTAACCTCAGATCTAGGGTTAGGGAGGGGTAATTAGGGGAGAGAAGAATCTTCTCCCATGTGGTCAATTACAACAATTATAAACAATTCTAAAAGGAAATTATTTTAATTCCCACATGGGGACAAGGGAGGGGGTGCCCCCCTCTTGGAGTCAACAAGGTAGGCTGGTCAATATTCCCCCTTGGACCATGGACCAGCACCACATGGGCCCTAGAGATTCTAGGTGGCCCAATGGGAGAGAGGGTGGGGGTCCCGCCGGGTTAACATGGCCTTTTTGTAAAGAAATCCACTAATTCCTAAGGACTAACACATTGGCTTAGAATTGCCATACAATTATCCCAAGGATAAAAATGTAAATAAAATATTAGTGGCCTTGCTTTCATGTCCCCATCAATTCTCCCCAGGTGGGAGAAACTCAACCCTGTCGAGTAAGGGGTGTGGCTGCTCATGTGTCGCTCCTCCGGATCCATAGAGTTGCTCAGGTGATCCACGTGTTATCGGATGCGGATCGTGCTCTTCACCGTACCAGGTAGCGTGGGTACGCTCCACTCCTAGTAATCGTCACCTGCTCATCCCGTATATGTTCTATATGCTTACGTTGCTGTGGGAATGAGGCTAGTGGTGGACACTCATGGGTGGGGTCACTCTCAAAGGGAGGAGAAGGCTCAAAGACTCACTAGGAATCACCGCTAGGTCCCTGTATGTGACTAGATCCGAGACTTTGAAGGTAGAGCTATTCCCATATTCGTCAGGCAAGTCCACAACGTACGCATGAGATCCGACTTGTCTCACACTCGAAAGGGACTGACACCACGAGCTTGCAATAGACCGACTCGACTTGACGTATGCAGACTCCTAACAAACTGTACGAATAAAGAAAAGCACACTCTATGTCCTAGACAAACCTAATACTATGCAAACCCCTACATATGCAATGGCGGACCAGGACATCTGAATGTGTGACAGGCATACACTCGATACAACCGGTGGTTAGCAGAATGGGGGGCTCGTAGACATCCTAAAATGTACCATGCATGCAAGGACTTCCTATTGGACTGGGGAGGTTTGGGAGGGCTAGGAGAGCCAAATTTACCTTCTTCATCCCTAGATGATGGCAATGTATGCAACTCTTTCCGATGAAGCATAGGTTGACTAGCCTGTGTGGAAGAGGTGTGATAGTGGACCTCCTTGGAAAGGTGGAATAGATGAGGTGGGTCATAAGGTTCACTTGGGGAGGGGTCAAAGGGATCAAAGAAAGTGTGACCCCTCGATATGGGTTCCCTCATGACACGGTCCCAAGTTTGAAATTCTTAAAGGTGTAAATGATCACCTTCATTCATTGTGGTAGTTGGGATGGCGGTGAAATATAGAAGATATGGTTCCTCCCTCGGGATAAGTGGAATTAAATGAGGCTCATTAGGAATGGGGAGGAATAAAATAACCTCCGTGGTGACATGACATACGGTGCACACGAAGGTAATGGACCCCAAAGCGGGATGGGTGAAGTTAAGACTTGTGGGTTGGTTGAAGCTTGGGGCCTGATAAGTGTCCATTTTCTATAGTAATTCATTATATATACACCATTTTATGTGCATATAATTAGGCAATTATGCATATTTCATAGTTAACATTAACTCCGCATTTAAATTAGAGCTTTCACGTAAATTGATTAATTTGGTGATATTATTTGATAAATTGAAGTTGAGGGTCATGGGCATTAATTCTCCACTGCATAACTATGAACATTTGAGATTTATGTGCACATTATGATAATTTTTATGGACTAGATTACAATTATGTGTATGCAGGACCCCGAAGGTAATTGTAAAAGAAGCCGAGGGTAAAACTGTCATCACCACTTTGACCAAGTCAAATAAAAAATTTAAAATATTTTGGTTGGAGGGAAAAGAAAGTTCAAAATTTTAAATTTAAAGTTTGAAAAGGAGAAATTCATAGTTTAAGTTTGAAAAGGAGGAAAAGGACATTCAAAGTTTGAAATAAAGGCGAGACATGATGAGCCTTGGAAAATGGGGTGCCCAAAGTCAAAGAAAGGGGCTGCCCACCTCCTTTTCCTTTTCCCCATACATTATCTTCTACCTAAATTCCACCCATCCATCTCCTTTTGATACAATCTCCACCCTCCATTGACCCAACTTTTCCTATAAATAGCCCATGACAAGGAGGAGAAAGGGAGTTCTTCTTTTGGCAATTTTCACCCTCTCTCTTTCACATCTTAGGTCACCGATTTCTCTCACGTAAGTTCATTTTCTCCTCTTGTGTTCTTCATGAAAGTTCTTTATTTTTAAGTCCTCCACAACGTCGTCTTCTGCATCATCTTCCAATTCCTTCTACGTTTCAAGCTATTTCATGTTTTTCACTGTGCTATCATGTTCATATGCGAACCAGTATTTCTCTCTGTTCTTCCTCTTGTTTCTCACCCTTTTAGTCATTTTCTCCTCTTACTTTTTTCATAAAAGTTCTTTGTTTTTAAAATATCTTTAACTTATTCTTCTGAACTATCTTCCAATTCTATATCATTTTTAAGTTATAACCTCCTTTTCATGGTACTGTCCTGTATTGTTACTGTTCATATGAGGCACTACACTATGTTCTTCTTCCATTTTGAATCTCTTCTACTCTTCTTTTCTCTATGAGTTCTTCATTAAAGTTTTTTCTCTCTTGTAGATCTAGATTTTCTTCTTCTATTACTTCCTCCAATTCTTCTCTGTTTACGAGTTATATTTATTTTCCCACTATTTTACTCTCTCATCTTCTTCCTTCTTCATCTCCACACAAACCCTTCCACATTCCTCTCTCTATTTCTCTCCAAAGTTTGTCCTCCACAACTCTCCTTTCATGGTGGCGTGCACATCAAGACGGGCGACGTTCCAAGGCTCATGACATGGACGACGACGGCTTCTTCATCCACCTCTTTCCACGGTAATCTCCTTCAAGGCGAAGCGATCCTCTCCAAGACTCGACAAGGAGGAGACGACGGCGTTCATCATCCTCTCATGGCTCTAGTTTCTTCACTTATCTCGTAGTTTATATTAGTTGTAATCTCAATTTTCATAGATTGTAATTTTCATGTCTTTAGCAATAAAATTTATTTTGGCAAATTATGTTCCCTTTTCTCCCTCCCTTTTCCAAATTTCTCTTCTCAATCCCTCTCATATTCTGTAGATAGATTTATTTCCATGCACTATTTCCTTTAAGCAAAGCAAAATCACAAGTGTTTTCCAAAGGACTCCAAAGTTTTTAAGTCTGAAAATCTATTCTTCTCTGTGGATTCGACCCTTCTCGCCACCTTATTATGTCTTACTTTCATCTAGTGTGAGTTGGAAATTTTAAGATTGATACACATGTTTTAAACGATGAACTTTCGCATTATCAATGTTTGGCGCCATTACCGGGGAAGAATGATGATTTTTGACTTAAGAACTTTATTTTCCTTGTGTTTATAGTGTACTAATAAAGTTCTCTTTTCTTTTTTACAGAAAAAAAAGGAAGAAAAAGCAACTTGATAACTCAAAAAAAAATCAGAGGTAAGTTTGCCTTTCTTTCTTTCATCTTTGTGATTTAGTCATTCATTTCAAAAAAAAAAAGAACGAGGGAACGCTTTTCAAGTAAGTATCCAAACTTTTCCTCCTTCATTTTAATTTCATTTCTCTATATTTCATATCTTGTGGTTAGATAGGTTCACTAAATAAAAAAAAAATCATCACTTGAACTTCAATAAAAATCTTCATTGCAAGAGTAGAACCCACACTTCCATGTTTTATGTCATGCATCATTTAGGATAGAATTTATTTTTTTCTTGTTGTTTAATTATTGTTAATTACATTATTGAAGATTGCGAGAGGCAAGGTGAGTACTCTAATTTTTTCAAAAATATGCTCATGCATTTCCATGCTTACGTAAAACCCCTTGTTTGAACTTGGTTTGTTGCGTATCATTTCTAAAATATTCTAAGGGCAACACCCATAAGCAAGATAAGGTGGGGATTTCATCACCCATCCTTAACCCACAAACCACAATTCCCATGCATCTTTGCATCACCTAGACCTTAAATAAAATCCAGTAGACATTGGCCCTAGGTTCACACTGTGGTTCTTGTGTTATTTGGGCTTACCCTCTTATGAAAACTGGTGCCTAAGGTAAGACGGTCGGACGGTAAACGTCTTAAGCGGGCTAGTGGTTTGGCATAATTAGGTCCCTACGAAAGTAGGGGGAATCTCCCACTACCCCACCCTTTACCTGGCCGGTGAAAATATTGAGGGTAAACTTAAGTTTCACTTTAGCCATTTTGTGAAACCCAATTTGTAGGTCTAAGTCACATCTAGGGCATTAAGTAATTTGTGTGACAACTTGTTTGTGTTTGCATAAAAAAACAAAAACAAAAACAAAAAAATCTAATCTTCTCTCTCTTCGTCCTAATTTGAGTCAAAACAAAAAAAAATTAAAAAAATCATAAAAAAAATTCTCACATCTCTCATCTTTAACCTTGGTTTATGCAAGGGAGAAGATCTCAACATCTTGACTTAGTTGAGCCCATTAATGAGATTGAGCGATTCATTTTTAATCAGGCCCAAAATCAAATCCAACCCATGGCTGAACAACACCAACTGGGGGTGCCCAAATAGATGAAAGAATATTTTATTCCTTCAAATTATCAGCCATCCACTTGTATCCAACTGCCTAATGTCCCTACTTTGCATTACAAATCTAGCACCATTCAGATGCTCCCATCCTTTTATGGGAAGACTAATGAAGATCCCTATAAACATCTGGATGAATTTCTAGAAATTTGTTCCACTATGAAAATTCAAAATTTCACAGATAATGCCCTCCGCCTGACCTTATTCCCTTTCTCACTTAAGGACAAAGCCAAATACTGGCTAGGGAACTTAGGGAAACCTATTGGCACATGGGCAGATATGCAGCATGAGTTCCTTATGAAATTCTACCCCATCGGTAGAACCAAGACCATGAGACGTACAATCACAGGATTCACACAACTCCCAAATGAACAAATACATGAATCATGGGAGAGATTAAAGGAACTCCTCAGAAAATGCCCAGATCATGGACTTTCCAAATGGTAAATAGTGCAAGCTTTCTATGAGGGCTTAGATGATCAAGTTAGGCAGATTGTAGATGCATCATGTGGCGGGGCCTTTATGAGTAAGAGTGAGGATGAGGCCTAAGCCTTATTTGGTTGAGTGAGAATTCAATCAACCATGCTTCCTTATCCTCGTATGAGAGAACCATTGGGCACTCTAAACGGGCTGGGATGTATCGTGTGGAACCTGAAGCTAGAGTGGATGTGAATTTCATCCATCAAAAATTGGAGAAGGTGGATATCATGGCCCAAAAGTTAGAACAGGTTGATATGCTGGCCCACAAGTTAGACCAGCTCCTGGCCCAAAACAAACAAGAAACCACCATCTCATCTATGTCCAACCCATACCCAGACCCAACACACCATGAGGTGTGTGCTTTGTGTGCTAGCCTGGACCATCATATGTCAGATTGTCCAACACTAGCCCAGTTACCACCTTTTATACAGGTGCAAGTCCAAGCAGCCCAGGGGTTCTCTAAGCCCAACTATGACCCATTTTCTAACACCAATAATCCGGGCTGGAGGAATCACCCCAATTTCAATTGGAGAAATCAACAATCTCCCAATGAGCCCACCATCCCCTCTGCGTCTCAAACTCACAAACCACCCATCCAACACCAATTTCAAGCACAGCCACCATTTCAAAGAAATGCTTATGGTCGGGGGCCGCAAGCCCAACAACCACTTCCCCGATTTAACCAGGGTCAGGTCCCATACCAACCTCCTCAGCCCAATTACGGGCAATCTTCCAATTCCCAACAAATCTATCAACCTCCTCCGCAACACCACCAAGACTCCCAAACTGATGATAGATTCCATCAATTACAACAACTAATTCTAGCCCAAAACCAATCCTTCCAACAAACCATGCAAGCCCAAAGTCAATCTTTCCAACAGACCTTCCATGCCCAACAACAAACTATTTCTAAGTTGGAAACCCAATTGGGCCAATTGGCTGAAGCCACCATGAGAAGGGAAATGGGCCAATTACCAAGTCAGCCCATTGCCAACCCCCACAATCAACAACCTCCAGGCTTCTCTTTAAGAGCTCCCATTCTTCCTCAACCCAATCAGCCCAATCAACCTCAGCCGCCCCCTCCTGTAGGTCCTCAGTTTGAGAATGCCAAAGCCATCTCTACCCTTAGGAGGGGGAAAATTCCTAATGATCCTTATCAAGCTAAGGATGTGGGTAGTAGTTCGGGCCAAGACGCCCACAAGGAGAGTAATAGTGAGGATGAGGAGCCTGTGATTGTGCAAGAGAAGAAAAAGGCAGAGGGTGGAGAGAAGAAACTGGATAAAGGGAAGGCGAAAGTTGATGAAGGACCCCAAGAATATGTGCCTAAGGTCCCTTTTCCCGATGCTCTAAAGCCGAAAACTCACAAGAAACCACCGGTACAATAGGAAGAATTAGTGGAATTGTTTAAACATGTGAATATCAATATTCCACTCTTGGATGCAATCAAGCATGTGCCGGCATATGTAAAGTTTTTGAAAGAGCTTTATACTTCAAAGAGGGAGCCAAGGGCGGTGACTCAAAAGATCCGCTTGTCTGAGGATGTGAGTGCTATTTTGATGAATCATTTGCCAAAAAAATTGAAGTACCCCGGAGCCCCTTTAATCTCATGTGATATAGGTGGAGTCACTTTTGATCGAGCATTGCTAGACTTAGGTGCTAGTGTGAATCTTTTACCCACCTTTATCTATGAGCAGTTTGATCTAGGAGAGTTAAAACCCACTTCAATCATCCTCTAATTGGCAGATAGGTCGGTTAAAACACCAAGGGGTCTGTTGGAGGATGTCATTGTTAAAGTGCATGAATGTTATTTCCCGGTGGATTTTCTCATTCTTGATATGGTCTCATCCCAAGATTTAAAGCACACACCTATTATTTTGGGACGTCCTTTTCTAGCAACTGCTAAGGCCAACATCAACTGTGTCACGGGAATGATGGATATATCATTTGGAGGTGAAAAAGTTTCTCTGAATGTTTTTAAGGCTTCTAAGTATCCGGATCAAGGAGATGAATGTAATGTCATTGATATCTTTGAGGATGTGATTCCGGATAATATTGAGGACACCCTAGAAGAGGGTAGCATGCTTCAGGATTCTCCTCTCTCTTCTGCACCCTGGTCTAGGGTAGAGTCACTTCCTCCATTACAATCCGAACCTGCTCTTCCATCTCTGGATCATCCGCCTACTCTTGAAGTGAAACCTCTACTAGACTCCCTTAAATATGCATATTTGGGACCTAACCACAGTCTACCTGTCATCATTGCCTCCAATCTCACTTCTGCTCAGGAATCCCAACTCTTAACTGTTCTTAAGGAGCATAGGGGGGCAATAGGTTGGTCGGCGGCGGATCTCAAGGGGATCAGTCCGGATGTTTGTATGCACCATATCTATTTAGAGGATAATGCCAAACCGAGCAGGGAGATGCAACGCCGGTTGAATCTGAACATGAAAGAGGTGGTTAAGCAAGAGGTGGTGAAGTGGTTAGATGCCAAAATTGTATATCCCATCTCTGACAGCAAGTGGGTCAATCCTACACAAGTTGTTTCAAAGAAATCTGGGCTGACCGTGATTCAAAATGAGAAGGGTGAAGAGGTGCCGATAGGACTATAAATGGGGTGGAGAGTCTGTATTGATTATAGAAAATTGAACTCAATGACAAAGAAAGATCATTTTCCTCTCCCGTTTGTATATCAGATTTTGGAAAAATTGGCTGGACAAAGATATTTTTACTTTTTGGATGGATACTCCGGGTATAATTAGGTTGCTATCTATCCGGAAGATCAGAAAAGACTACATTCACATGTCCGTATGGCACGTTTGCATTTAGAAGAATGCCGTTTGGGCTTTGTAATACCCCTGCCACCTTTTAGCGGTGTATGATGGCAATCTTTTCTGAAATGGTGGGGGATTTTTTGAAAATTTTCATGGATGACTTCTCAGTTTTCGGTGACTCATTTGATTGTTGTTTGGAGAATTTGCAGAAGGTGCTGGCACGATGCATTATATCCAACATTGTGTTAAGCTGGGAGAAAAGTCACTTTATGGTAAGAGAAGGCATTGTGTTGGGCCATGTTATTTCTGAAAGGGGAATAGAGGTAGACAAGGCTAAGGTTGATCTGATTTCCAATCTTCCTCCCCCTTCGTCTGTCAAGCAAATCCGCTCTTTTCTTGGCCATGCGAGTTTTTATAGAAGATTCATTCAGAACTTCTCTACCATTACTCGTCTGCTCACTAAGCTCCTAGCCAAGGACACTCCATTCCAGCTAGATGAGTCTTGTCTTGAGACTTTTCACTCTCTTAAAGCGGCCCTCACTCAATCCCCAATCCTACAGTCTCCTGATTGGTCGCTCTCATTTGAAATCATGTGCGATGCATCTGACTATGCCATAGGAGCTGTCTTAGGCCAGAGAATTGATAAGAAACATGTGGTAATTTATTATGCGAGTCGCACCCTCGCCGATGCTCAATTGAATTATACCACCACAAAGAAAGAACTTCTGGCTGTTGTATTTGCCCTAGAAAAATTTCGCTCAAATCTTTTGGGGGCCAAAGTCATTGTTTATTTGGATCACACTGCATTGAAATACCTGCTCACCAAGAAGGATGCTAAACCCCATTTGATTAGATGGATTCTCTTGCTAGAAGAATTTTTTCTTGAGATTAAGGATAAGAAGGGGTTAGAGAATGTTGTAGCTGATCACTTGTCTAGGATTGTGATTCCTGAAAGTGCTCCTATGTCTGATTCCTTCCCTGATGAGCAAATTCTTTCCATCTCTCACAACTCAACCCCCTGGTACGCTCACATAGTCAATTACATGGCGGTAAGATAGATTCTAGGAGGGTGGTCTAGGCAGGAGAAGGATCGATTCTTTTCAAAGGTTAAGCACTACTTTTGGGAGGACCCCGAATTATTCCATGTTGGTCCGGATCAAATAATTAGGAGGTGTGTCCCTGAGGAGGAACACCAAAGTGTTCTGAACTTTTGTCACACTCTAGCTTGTGGGGGATATTTCTCGGGAAAGAAAACAGCTACCAAAGTGTTGCAAAGTGGATTTTTCTGGCCCACTCTCTTCAAAGATGCCTATGAATTTAGCAAGATTTGTCTTAGGTGTCAAGCTGTGGGGAACATAAGCAAACGAGATATGATGCCACTTAACCCCATTCTAGTGGTTGAAATCTTTGATGTTTGGGGAATTGATTTTATGGGGCCCTTTCCGCCATCATTCGGACATGAGTACATTCTTATAGTGGTCGACTATGTGTCTAAGTGGATTGAAGCCATTGCCACTCGGACCAATGATCACAAAGTTGTCATGAAGTTTGTCCGAAAGAATATATTTTCAAGGTTTGGGTGTCCGAGGGTGATCATTAGTGATGGAGGTTCTCATTTCACTCATGCCCAATTTCGAGCTCTTCTCGGGAAATATGGGATCACTCATAAGATTGCCACCCCCTACCATCCCCAAACAAGTGGTCAAGTGGAGACATCCAATAGGGAGATCAAAAATATCATGTAGAAATCTGTTGGGCCCGATAGGAAGGATTGGTCTGAAAGATTGGATGATGCTCTTTGGGCCTATCGGACAGCATACAAAACTCCCATTGGCATGTCTCCATATAGGTTAATCTTTGGGAAAGCTTGTCACCTACCCGTTGAGCTTGAGCATAGGGCCTATTGGGCTATTAAGTAGTTCAATTTTGACTTGGCCCAAGCCGGATCTCATAGGGCCCTACAACTAAATGAGTTGGAGGAGTTGAGGAATGAAGCCTATGAAAATGCCAAGATTTATAAAGCCCAGACTAAAGCATTCCATGATAAATACATTTCACGAAAAACTTTTCAAATCAACCAAAAGGTCTGTCTTTTTAACTCTAGGCTGTGATTATTCCCCGGCAAATTGAAATCTCGATGGGATGGACCATATGTGGTAATTAAAATATTTGACCATGGTGCAGTAACAATTCTTGATCCTAAAACTGGTCAAACTTTCACTATCAATGGTCAACGTTTGAAACCTTACATTGAAAATCTTCCAATGCTGCAGGAGGACTCTCTCAGGCTGAGTGACCCATTGTGAGCTATATTACGTCTGGCTAAAGTCGTTAAACTTAGCGCTTCTTAGGAGGCAACCCAATTATCCTATCTCTTTTCAAAAAAAAAATTGTAATTAATTTTCTTCTTTTGTCTAAGGAGCATGGAGCGTGGAGTAATATTTCTTTGATGACGACATCTCTCTCTCAAGTCGTATCTATCCTTCCCTCTACTTTTTATGGCTTTATTTCATTTCTATATCTTATTCATGCCATTAGGGACAATGTCACCTAAGGTGGGGGGTAGCTTGAGCTCTAATTTTCTCAAAATAATTGCAACCTTTCATCACACCTCTAACAAGTGTTTCATGTTTATATTTCATGATGAGAAATTTTTCTTAGAATGATAGGACTTAGAGTCCTACTCGTGAAAGTTGCAAGTTAAAGGGATGAATTAATTGGTTATGTCTTTAGCCTTTTCCTCAGAATACACCTGAAAATTCTATTGAACTTGCACACAATTGCACAATAACAAGATTGGTGGATGACAAACATTAGGATGATGGGAATTTTGCTTGACACTTAGGTGATGATGGATATTATGCCCATTCGTTGAAAGTAATCGTGAGAAAAAAGCTACCTGCCAAAAAGAAAAAAAGAAAAAAAAGAAAAAAACACATGAAAAATGCCCCTGAACTTAGTAACCGGGCCTGCTTCTCCTAAGGTAAGAGTTGAGGTTCGTGTCAAACGGTAAAGGGATGTGTAGCACCGTGTGTCAAAAGAGAGAGAGAGAGAGAGAAAAAAGAGAATAAACAGGCAGAGTGAAGCTACCTGTAATTCGAGAAGCTTAATTCAAGATGTGGGCAGAATTGAAAATCATCTTTAAGTGAAAGGTAGAAGACTCATTCATCTAGACTGTTTGGTAGTCACTAGTCAAGTTATATCACTCATACACAAAGAGATATTTAATTTTGAGTGTATCCTGAGGAAAGGTCTAAACACATGGACTGATGAAATTTGTACCGAATACATTCTACTTGAACTTGTAATACTCCAAAGTCTAAATCATTATGCATAATGTTCTTGCCATGAACTGTGACACATGAATGTTTGCTAGTCCTAATTTTAAAATTATTTACATTGCCAAGGGACTAGCAATGTTCAAGTTGGGGGGTGTGATAAGTGTCCATTTTCTATAGTAATTCATTGTATATAAATCATTTTATGTGCATATAATTAGGCAATTATGCATATTTCATAGTTAACCTCAACTCATCATTTAAATTAGAGCTTTCACGTAAATTGATTAATTTGGTGATATTATTTGATAAATTAAAGTTGAGGGTCATGGGCATTAATTCTCCACTGCATAACTATGAACATTTGAGATTTATGTGCACATTATGGTAATTTTTATGGACTAGATTGCAATTATGTGTGTGCAGGACACTGAAGGTAATTGTAAAAGAAGCTGGGGGTAAAACTATCATCACCACTTTGACCAAGTCAAATAAAGAATTTAAAATATTTTGGTTAGAGGGAAAAGAAAGTTCAAAATTTTAAATTTAAAGTTTGAAAAGGAGGAATTCAAAGTTTAAGTTTGAAAAGGAGGAAAAGGACATTCAAAGTTTGAAATAAAGGAGAGACATGATGAGCCTTGGAAAATACCTCCTTTTCCTTTTCCCCATACATCATCTTCTACCTAAATCTCAGCCATCCATCTCCTTTTGATACAATCTCCACCCTCTATTGACCCAACTTTTCTTATAAATAGCCCATGACAAGGAGGAGAAAGGGAGTTCTTCTTTTGGCAATTTTCACCCTCTCTCACTCACATCTTAGGTCACCGATTTCTCTCACGTAAGTTCATTTTCTCCTCTTGTGTTCTTCATAAAAGTTTTTTTTTAAGTCCTCTACAACTTCTTCTTCTGCATCATCTTCCAATTCCTTCTGCTTTTCAAGCTATTTCGTGTTTTTCATTGTGCTATCATGTTCATCTGCGAACCAGTATTTCTCTCTGTTCTCCCCCTTGTTTATCACCCTTCTAGTCATTTTCTCCTCTTACTTTCTTCATAAAAGTTATTTGTTTTTAAAATATATTCAACTTCTTCTTCTGAACTATCTTCCAATTCTATATCATTTTTAAGTTATATCCTCCTTTTCAAGGTGTTGTCCTGTATTGTTACTGTTCATATGAGGCATTACACTACGTTCTTCCTCCATTTTGAAGCTCTTCTACTCTTCTTTTCTCTCTGAGTTATTTATTAAATTTTTTCCTCTCTTGTAGATCTAGATTTTCTTCTTCTATTACTTCTTCCAATTCTTCTTCGTTTATGAGTTATATTTATTTTCCCACTGTTTTACTCTCTCATCTTCTTCCTTCTTCATCTCCACACAAACCCTTCCACATTCCTCTCTCTATTTCTCTCCAAATTTTGTCCTCCACAACACTCCTTTCATGGTGGCGTGCACATCAAGGCGGGTGACGTTCCAAGGCTCATGACGTGGACGACGACGGCTTCTTCATCCACCTCTTTCCATGGTGATCTCCTTCAAGGCGGAGCGATCCTCTCCAAGACTCGGCGAGGAGGAGACGACGGCGTTCATCATCCTCTCATGGCTCTAGTTTCTTCACTTATCTCGTAGTTTATATTAGTTGTAATCTCAATTTTCATAGATTGTAATTTTCATGTCTTTAGCAATAAAATTTATTTTGGCAAATTATGTTCCCTTTTCTCCCTCCCTTTTCTAAATTTCTCTTCTCAATCCCTCTCATATTCTTTAGATAGATTTATTTCCATGCACTATTTCCTTTAAGCAAAGCAAAATCACAAGTGTTTTCTAAAGGACTCCAAAGTTTTTAGTCTAGAAATTTCTTCTTCTCTGTGGATTCGACCCTTCTCGCTACCTTATTACGTCTTACTTTCATCTAGTGCGAGTTGGAAATTTTAAGATTGATACGCATGTTTTAAACGATGAACTTTCGCGTTATCAGGGCCAACATGTGCGTGAACTTCAGTTGCCGGTCTAATCCCTTAATAAGGTCTTCCAATGTATCAACATGGTGAAAAGACTAGAAAGTGGTGTGGAATGAGTTGACGGCACTATCTGTAGTGCAGGGTCCATGGATGGGTAGCAAGGTGCTTTAGAGACCAAGCCTTTCTTAAGCCAGCTAAGTAGTGGCTCGTCAATGATTAGCTTCCCCGTTAGAAGTATGTGTGGCTCTGGCTGAGGTGGCTCAAAATAAGGTGGCTCCGAATAAAGATTGGAAGGTGAGGGTGGGGGCAAAGGAGCTCTCACGGGTGGGGAAGGAATGTCCTCCTTGAGGGGAAGAGGTCCTTGGGGTGGCACCAGGTTGAGACCATGGGCTACGACCTCCCTAGGCTCGGGTAGGAGTCCGTCAATCTGAGTACACATCCTATCCAACCGATTTGAAATGGTTTTGAAGAGTTCGGCAATGGTGGGGTTTGGAGTAGGGGCATCGTGATGGACTCGCCCATAATCACTCAGCCTAGTATTGGGCTTAGGATTATCGACATGTGGGGCTCTTTGCCTCCGACTATGACATTCCCGGTGGGAGGTGACTGGGTGGGATCGGTTGGAGGTGACTGGGTCGGGTAGGTAGACCCTTCTAAGCTCGCCCTTCATCTCATGCCATGACTCGACAGGCCATTGCCTTCTAACTTCCCTCATGCGTTCAATGCTCTCCCATTTCCAGGCGGCTTCGTGAATAAGCCGCTTTTAGGCAAAATGACTTGCATGGCATCGAACATAGTGTAACACTCAAAGTATTCGCCATAGCGGCTTCCCACTTTAGGTAGTCGCTCGGAAGTTTGGAGCCATAGAAGTCCGAGGCTTTGGGCCTACGGAAGTGGAGGGGATGGTTGCCAAGCCCTCGGGTATCACGCCACCATTCATATGAACTAGGCGACTAGGGATCCATGAGGAATTGGGGGAACTTATGGGTTGGACATGCAGACACTCAGGACAAGACAAACTGACTCCTTAATGGACTAGACACGACCCTATACAACAATACAAAGTTGGAATGCAGACTCGACTACAAACCTAGACTCAACCAGTATCTGGTACGTGGCAGAGGTTTGATCCGAAGATCGCACTCACGCAAGTGTGCTACCTTCCCAATAGGCGTAGTCTATCGTTCTGGGGACACCTTTTAATATACCGGGTAATGCAAATGCAACCTAGGGCAAAACTACCCAAGACTCAACCCACTCTGATACCATATTTGTTGGACTTTTGTGACTTCCCTAGTGTTTTGATGATGAGCATCACTATGTTAAATATTGTTAATTTTAATCAGATATCATGAGTAATGTTATGCATTCGAACTTTCCATGATTAACAAGAAAAATTGCTATGAGATAATACCCTGCATGTCCGTACTGTTCCTTTCATACTTCGTGTTGGTTGTGTTCACTTCACTTCGTGTTGTCTTTTTCAACATCGTGTTGTTCCAACAATGTTTGTTGGTTGTCTTCATGTCATGTTTTGTTCCAGCGCGTGCTGATCACTGCAGCACCTCGTGCTACTTTCTGTGCCACTTCGTGTCGTTCCATCTGTGTCACCCCTGTGTCTTCGAGTCTCTTGGTTTGGCCAAGTCTATACAGCCTCATCTTAACCTTCGCTCCAAGCTAAAGTCTACACATTGGCTTGGCGTCATGCATCAGTATTCAAAGTCCATACAATGCACTGTAGCATGTTCGAACCTAAGTCCATACACTGGTTTAAGCTTCCAAGTCTGTACATTGGCTTTCAAGCTTTCCAAGTCTATTCATTGGTAGCTGAACTTTGAAGTCTATACATTGGTCTTCACTTCAAGTATGTACAGCCATTGTCTTGCCAAAGTATATACGTTGTGAACCCTCAAGTCTGTACAGACTTTGCCTTGTTCAAGTCTATACATCGTCCAGTTCTTTGGCAAGTCTATACTTTGTGAAAGTCTATACATTCGATTGCGTTGCCTTGAAGCCGTTCCAGGTATATACATCCTGTTGAACGCAAAGTCTTCACTTCGCCTCGTGTCGTTTCACCTCGTGCCGTTCTCTTTGCTATTTGTTATGTCGTGTTGTTTTTGTATTCATGTCTTCGTGTTGCTTTTGTATTCGTGTCTTTGTGTTATTCTTGTGGTTATGTCCTCGTGTTGTTTCTTTCTATCTTCGTCCAGGTTCCTTCTGATCGCGTGTTTGTCTACCTTTTCACTCCGTGAGACTTCCTTCTCACCTCGTGCTGTTCTCTTCTGACTTCGTGTCATTTTCTTTGTAGTGTTAGCTTTTTTATTGTGTATCTCGTGTCGTTCTCTTCGCAGTGTTTGTTTTGTTACAGTGATACTTCGTGTCATTCTCTTTGTAGTGTTAGCCTTATTATTGTGTATCTCGTGTCGTTCTCAGTAAAGTGCATCTCGTATTGTTATCACATACCTCATGCAGTTTTAGTTCTTGTGGCCCTCAGTGTTATTGTTTTTTATCTCCTTGCAGGTCTGAGGAAGAACATTCACCCGTGTCTGGGCTGCACGTGATCCGATACCAAAGGAACCAATGCTATAAAGGTACGTGGCAAGAAGGTTCTGGATGGAGCGTGGGAGGCACACGCATTCTGCACCTGATCCACCTGCTGCTGCTGCTATATATATTGAAGCCTTCGTCCACAGATGAAGGTTGATCGAAAGGAAAAAGCAAAAAAGGAGAAGTGCAGAGAGTTCGATCCAGAAGAAAAGAAAGAGAAGAAGAGCAGAAGGAAAAGAAGAGAAAGAGAGAGTTAGAGAGCTCGTGAGGGTTAAGAGAAAAAGAAAGTGAGAGAGAAGAGAAGAGGAAGAGAAGCTCACCTGAAGATCTGTCTACTGGACCGTGGATCAGATCCAGGCCAGTCAGCTCCGTTGAGAGCCACATTGTGCATTTCATTTTTCAGTATTCTGTTTGCTGAAGTTATTTTCATTTCGTGTTTCTATTTTTCCCTTTCTTATTTGGTTATCCTTGTTCTTCCGATTCTCAGTAGTGAGGTCGGGTTCCTCCTGTGGATTTCTAGGAGAGGGGAGATCTGATCTCTGGTTGCAAGTAGCTGAGAGCTACTTGTGGGTTCCCTCTGGTCAGAGGAAGGGAGACGTGTCTCTGGTTCTTGGCTTGCGGGTTGCAAGTCCAGGGGTCCCTCCGGTTGGGAGGAAGAGGGGAGGCTATTCCCCTGGTCAAGCTGTGTGGCAGCAACTGTTTGCAGACTGAGTCTGCTTGTCTAGCATTAGCTAGTGAAGCCTCACTCCGGTTGGGAGTGAGGGGTGGACGTAGGTCTAAAGGACCGAACCACCTAAAAAGTCTATTGAGCAATGGTTTGCTTTGTGTGCTTGCTTTCGCTAGATGCTTGGATAGGCGCGCTCCTTGTGTTTGCTCATAAGTTTAATTGAATTCGTTTCATTCTGTGTTTGCGTCTAGCATCTGAATTTTTAATTGGCCATTATTCATAGAAGGATACATTCACCCCCCTCTGTATCCGGGCCTAGCACCCTAACACTTGGTATCAGAGCGGGTATTTCCCAATATGTGGTCCAACGGCCAGGGAAACAGATCCGCTGGTCCTCGCAGCTACATTGCTGAAGGGCAGTCTATCACCCATCCCCCTTTCTTCGATGGTAATAACTATTTTTTTTGGAAGAACAGGATGGAAGTCTTTATCAGGGCCCAAAGCCACAAGCTCTGGAGAGTAATTACAGATGGTCCGTACCAACTTCCACCGAACGAAGACATATGGACAGAGGAACAGGTAAAACTCTCTGCACTGAATTGGACAGCTCTTAGCATCATACAGTGCGCCGTCCACCCTGAAGAGTACTTGAGGATTTCAGCGTGCAAGACTGCAAAGAAAATGTGGGATGAATTGCAGTTAATTTATGAGGGCACATCTCAAGTGAAAGCTACCAAGATCAATATGCTTACAACTCAGTATGAGTTGTTTAAGATGAAGCCAGAGGAGTCGATCACAGAAATGTATGCTAGATTGTCTGTGATCATCAATAGTCTGAGAGGATTTGGAAAGGAGATTCAGCAAGAAGACATTGTCAGGAAGATCCTTAGGTCCCTAACTCCCATCTGGGATACTAAGGTGACCGTCATAGAGGAATCAAGAGATTTATCCACCATGTCAGTAACCCAGCTGATTGGGTCTCTCATGACCCACGAAATGAACTTCAGACAAGGGAATGATGGACATGACAGAAAGGGAAAGAATGTTGCTCTGAAGGTCTCACGACATACTAAGAAGAGCAGCAACAGCAGCAACAGTGGTGGTAGCAGCGAAGACTCTGACGGATTCTCAGACCTGGACAAGAGCGAGCAGGCCATGCTCACCAGGCAATTCAGAAAGTTCCTGAGGACTAAAGGGAAATTCTACAGGAGAAAGAGATTCAATGCTGCAAGGAAGTCTCCTGAACGAGAACTTGAGAAGAACCGGTTTGCTAAGAAGGTTACATGCTACCATTGTCAGAAACCTGGTCACATGGAAAGTGAATGTCCAGAGCTGCAAGCTAAGGCTCCCGGATAATAGAAGAAGATGGTGCACAAGAAGAAGAAAGCCATGCTGTGCACATGGAGCGACGAGGAGGAGGATCCAGAAGCCACCTCGTCCAGTGAAGATGAAGAGAAGACTTGCCTCATGGCCAACCATGAGGAAGAGGTAACGAACTTATTTGAGAATTTTACTTTGGATGATTGGGAGGATGCTTATGGCGATCTGTTAGCTAAATATAATTTTCTTACCAAGGAGCACAGAATGCTTAAACGAAAGTTTCACTCTATTTCTGAGGAACACTCTATTGCTGTTACGGACAACATGAAAATCAAGGAGATGGCCATTGAGCTAGATCAGGCTAGAAGTGAGATCGAGAAGTTTAGAATGGAAAGAGAAGAAAATCTAGCTAGGATGAATGTGCTGAAGAGTAAACTGAAGAGAGTAAAAAGGAGTTTAGACTGATTGCAGAAAAATATGAGGCGGTTAGAAAAGTTAATCAGGAACTCCTGGACCAATGTAATGAACTTCAGAAGGAGATTGAGGACAAAGGAAAAATGCTAGAAAAATTTACAGAGGGGAGAAACATTCTGGATGTCCTTCTGGGGTCGAGGGTAAACTTCAACAGGGAGGGATTATGATATAATCCCACAAGTAAAAACCCTTTGAATTCAAAACTGTCACGTTCTGCCCCGCCAAGGGCAAGGAAACACTGGAAACCCCATCCAGTTCCAAATCTGTCTCTACATTGAAGGTTTCGACCAGCAAATCTATTCAATCCACTGGTCAGCAGACTAAGTCAGGAAATCCTGAGACTAGAACTGTTCCTGTGCAACAGGTGTGTAACAAGGGTTTTCACACGACCATTCCTATTGATATCACTAGAAAGGTGAACAGTTTCGCTAAGAAAATTCAGCATGATAGTTATCAAGGAAAGCATGCGAACATGCATCACCTTCAGCACAATTTTCATTTGAATAAAAATGGCTACATGAATTATGCTCAGCACACACGAGTTTCCTCTAAGAGGCCAAACAACAATTTCTTTGCTCGGAAACAGCATAATTTTAATAGGAATAGGCTCATTCAACACCCACTGAGAATTGCCAAGAAGGAAGAATCAATTTACATGAAACCTCTGAAAAGAACAGTAAAACAAATGTGGGTTCCTAAGTGTGATTTGGATAAATTGAAAACTATCTTTGGACCCAATTTGAATTGGGTCCCACATCACTTTGTCTGAACTTTCATAGGTTAGCCTGGCAGCCGAGCATAACAAGTGGTATCTTGACAGCGGCTGTAGCAGGCACATGACAGGAGACCGGTCCAAATTTAGCAAACTGAAAATGAAGTTTGGGGGCTTGGTCAAATTCGGTGGAAATAACAGAGGAAGAATAATTGGAATTGGTACAATTGGTAAGTCCTCTACTAACTCCATTGAAGATGTGTATCTTGTAGAAGGACTTCAGCACAACTTGATAAGTATAAGTCAACTCTGCGACAAAGGACACAAGGTACTTTTTGACCACAATTCCTGTACTGTTTTTGAGCTAAATTCTGATAACGTCATGTTCAAAGGTCATAGAGTAAACAATGTATACATCGTAGACCTGGATGATAATCCTGAAACTCACTTGTGTATGTCTACTAATTCTGAACAGGTTACGTTTGACTGGCATAGGCGTCTAGGCCATGCTAGTTTGTCTACAATGAATAAACTGTCTAAGCATAACCTAGTTAGAGGTTTGCCCCGAATAAGATTTCAGTTAGGGTCCAAGCTATGTGATGCTTGTGCACTAGGTAAACAGACTCGTGCGGTTTTTAAGTTGAGAACTGAGAGTCTTTCATCTAAACCGCTGCAGCACTTACACATGGATCTCTTTGGTCCTACTCGCATACAAAGTTTGTCTGGTAAGAGATATGGATTAGTCATAGTGGATGACTACACTAGATTTTCTTGGTTGTTTTGTTTAGCAAATAAGAATGATGCTTTTGTTCACTTTGAAGCACTTTTCAATAAAATCAAACTGCAAGGTGAACATAATATCATTACTATTTAGTCTAACCACGGAGGAGAGTTTGAGAACTCTTCATTTTCTGAATTTTGCTCAAAAGAGGGAGTGACTCACAGATTCTCTTCTCCCAGGACACCGGAGCAGAACGGAATTGTTGAGAGAAGAAATAGGTCAATAATTGAAATGGCCAGGACTATGCTGATTGAAAGTGGACTTCCAAGGAGATTTTGGGCTGAAGCTGCGAATACTGCATGCTACATTCTAAACCGAGCCTTGGTAAGACCTACTCATAGGAAAACTCCGTATGAACTTCTCAAGGGTAAGCAGCCAAACATTTCTTACTTTAAAGTTTTTGGTTCCAAATGTTTTATCCACAATAATGGTAAGAATGGTTTGGACAAATTTGAAGCTAGGAGCTCTCCTGGAATTTTTCTCGGATATTCAGAAACTTCAAGGGCTTACAGAGTTTTCAATAAAGCTGACCAAACTGTTGAAGAAACACCGCATGTAGTGTTTGATGAAAATGATTTCTCTAACAAAGTGATGGATGATGACAGGGAGCCATCTAATGAGGGAGATTTCTTGGAGAGAATTGAAGTAGAAGAAATGCAGCCAGCTGCTCAACCAGAAAACTCACAGCAAGAAGGAGCAGCTGAGGTAGGTGAACCCTCAGGTGAGATAATATTTCACAAAGACCACCCTAGTGAAAATGTCATAGGAAATTTGCATGATCCTCCTAGGACTAGGTCTCATTTTAGAATTGTCCAAGAACAGGACTTAGCTGCATTGGTATCTCAGGTGGAACCCAAATCTGTGGAAGAAGCCTTAAAACATGATTCTTGGGTATCCGCCATGTGTGAGGAATTAAATCAATTTGAGAACAATATTGTATGGGAACTAGTTCCCAGACCTGATAACACTCATGTCATTGACACTAAATGGATTTTCAAGAATAAAGTTGATGAGAATGGAGCTATCTCTAGAAACAAAGCAAGACTTGTAGCTCAAGGCTACAGTCAGGAATTTGGTGTGGATTTTGATGAATCCTATGCCCCAGTGGCTAGGATGGAAGCTATACGAATTCTGCTTGCATTTGCATGCTCTAGGAACATTCGGCTGCAGCAGATGGATGTCAAAAGCGCATTCTTAAATGGGGTATTGAAGGAAGAGGTATATGTTGAACAACCTCCAGGTTTTAATTTCTCTGTTCAGCCTAACATGGTTTTTAGGTTGAATAAAGCCCTCTATGGATTGAAGCAGGCTCCCCGAGCCTGGTATGAGAGACTTTCTGAATTCCTCTTGAGCAAGGGCTACACTCGAGGTAAGGTTGACCAAACCCTCTTCACCAAAAATCTCGGAAAGGATTTAATAGTGGTCCAGGTATATGTTGATGACATCATCTTCGGATCTAACAATTCAAAATTGTGTAAAGAATTTTTTGAATCTATGTCTCATGAATTTGAAATGAGTTTAGTTGGCGAACTAAAGTATTTTCTTGGGCTGCAGGTCAAACAGATGGAGGATGGTTGTTTCATAAATCAAACCAAGTATACCCTGGAGATGCTGAAAAGGTTTGGAATGACCAACCTCAAGACTATCTCAACACCCATGGGCACCAACTCCTCACTGGATTCAGACGAAAAAGGTAAAGAGGTGGATGCTAAATTATATAGAGGTATGATCGGTTCACTCCTCTACTTAACAGCATCCAGGCCTGACATTCAATTTAGTGTAGGGATGTGTGCCAGATACCAGTCTAGGCCTACTGAATTGCATTTTGCAGCTGTAAAAAGAATCTTTAGATACTTATCTGCTACCCATGATCTAGCTCTTTGGTATCCTGCATCATGTAGTTTAGATCTCATTGCATATACAGATGCAGATTATGCAGGATGTAAATTGGACAGGAAAAGTACTAGTGGTCACTGCGAATTTTTAGGAGGGTGCCTACTCTCTTGGGGATCCAAGAAGCAACACTCTGTGGCTCTTTCTACTGCTGAAGCTGAGTATGTGGCAGCAGGGAGCTGTGGCACACAGGTTATATGGATAAAACACCAGCTTCTGGATTACTCAGTTGAGCTAGGTTGCACTTCCATCTTTTGTGACAATACTAGTGCAATAAACATTGCAAAGAATCCTGTACTTCATTCTCGAACTAAACACATCGAAATCAGGCATCATTTTATTCGTGATGAAGTAGCTAGGAAGACCTTTGAATTGATCCATGTTGGCACTAACTCACAAATTGCAGATATTTTCACTAAGCCACTGGATACTGAAAAATTTAGCACATTGCGCAGAGAATTAGGTATTTACAGAATTTCATGATTGAATAATTGATCTCTAAATAATCTGTCATGTGCTCTTATGTTTATCTTTTCTCATTATCTGTTGCTGAAAATAATCTCATTATGGGTGTTTGCTGATTCACTCGTACTGATTGATACCAGTTTGTTTTCTTTGAGGTGTTTTGAGGTTCGTCTTGGTTAAGTCTGAGTTGGAGTCAAGGTCTCAGGGGGAGCTAGATTAATAGTTGGTGTCATACTCTTTTGGCCAAATCTGAACATACTTTGAACGGACTTTTGCTGACCTTATAAGAGAATCAGTTTGAGTAGGTGGATAAAAGAAATTTTTGAATGTTTTATCCGTTAAGACTGTTCATCTAATTTCTTGTTGGAATTTCGGTTGGTAGTCCCACTGAGATCGAAATCTGAATTCAAGACTATCTTCCTACACTGTAACTGACTTCTGATCTAGCCAGTACAGCATACCTACTTAGTCTAAGTTGAGTCCGAAATGAGGTATATAGTGTTTTTGTCTGAAAAACTTTGGAACTGGTGTATTGTTCTCAAACTGAATCAAGACTAATTTACAAGGCTTAAAGTGCAGTTTAATGAAAAATTCATGAAAGAAGTTTTACAAATCTTGTTATCTATTCATTGAGAAACTGGGACTTTCATCAATGAAGTGAAAGAATTCCATGTCATGAGATGGCAGTAAATCAGGCTTAATTAGCTGTCTTGATCATACAGAGCTATGGTATATATCTGGTTAGTAACTGGGGTGTCTGGCCTCTGGTAAAGGTGTCACCTTAATGTCAACACCAGTTAGAATACTATCTCTGTCCTCTTGTCAGAAGGGGTAATGTGGTCTTGTCACCAAGTAACTGGGGATTCCTGCCTCTAAACAAGGTGTCTCCCTAATGTCAAAGGTGTACTTGACAGATTTACCTTTGATCTTGACCTTCTTCAAAATATTTTCTCCCTTTTGGTATCAAGATCCTGCTCACTTAGCATTTCGGTCTTGGTTTGTTTGTTCTCAATACCACAGGTCTTTGTTTTCCTGACTTCCTTGCTTTATACACTCTGAGTAAAGACTTACTCTGACCATACTGGTATCTTGTACCTTACTTGCTTAGAATCTGGTTCTGTGTATGGAGCAAATCTTCATTCACCATTTTGAAAGCAGTCTGACTAACTGATCCTCAAAATCCTCACATGAAATTAATGGCTTTCTTAATTGCTTAAACATCTCAATAACTCTACTTTATCAGCCATACTCTCTATTGTTTTCTCTCCAATGTCAGCAATTTTATTTTCGTAATATCTTCAGACCTGCCCCTAGTTTTTGATGATGTCAAAGGGGGAGAGTGTCTTGCTTGTGCTTTTGTGCTTTACTGAGGGGGAGCGAAAGATAAGTGCCGAAAGATAAGTGCCCTGAGTTATCTAGTCAGAGGAAAGTGGATGTTGTGTTCAGGGGGAGCTCTTGGGAGTCGTCAGAGGAGGCAAGTGTGTTGTGTGTCTGCATTGCTTATTTTCACTACGTATCTTCATGCACTTCATCTCTGTTATTTAATATAGTGTTGCCATTATCAAAAAGGAGGAAATTGTTGGACTTTTGTGACTTCCCTAGTGTTTTGATGATGAGCATCACTATGTTAAATATTGTTAATTTTAATCAGATATCATGAGTAATGTTATGCATTCGAACTTTCCATGATTAACAAGAAAAACTGCTATGAGATAATACCCTGCATGTCCGTACTGTTCCTTTCATACTTCGTGTTGGTTGTGTTCACTTCACTTCGTGTTGTCTTTTTCAACATCGTGTTGTTCCAATAATGTTTGTTGGTTGTCTTCGTGTCGTGTTTTGTTCCAACGCGTGCTGATCACTGCAGCACCTCGTGCTGCTTTCTGTGCCACTTCGTGTCGTTCCATCTGTGTCACCTCTGTGTCTTCGAGTCTCTTGGTTTGGCCAAGTCTATACAGCCTCATCTTAACCTTCGCTCCAAGCCAAAGTCTACACATTGGCTTGGCGTCATGCATCAGTATTCAAAGTCCATACAATGCGTTGTAGCATGTTCGAAGCTAAGTCCATACACTGGTTTAAGCTTCCAAGTCTGTACATTGGCTTTCAAGCTTTCCAAGTCTATTCATTGGCAACTGAACATTGAAGTCTATACATTGGTCTTCACTTCAAGTATGTACAGCCATTGTTTTGCCAAAGTATATACGTTGTGAACCCTCAAGTCTGTACAGACTTTGCCTTGTTCAAGTCTATACATCATCCAGTTCTTTGGCAAGTCTATACCTTGTGAAAGTCCATACATTCGATTGCGTTGCCTTGAAGCCGTTCCAAGTCTATACATCCTGTTGAACGCAAAGTCTTCACTTCGCCTCGTGTCGTTTCACCTCAAGCCGTTCTCTTTGCTGTTTGTTATGTCATGTTGTTTTTGTATTCATGTCTTCGTGTTGCTTTTGTATTCGTGTCTTTGTGTTATTCTTGTGGTTATGTCCTCGTGTTGTTTCTTTCTATCTTCGTCCAGGTTCCTTCTGATCACGTGTTTGTCTACCTTTTCACTCCGTGAGACTTCCTTCTCACCTCGTGCTGTTCTCTTCTGACTTCGTGTCATTTTCTTTATAGTGTTAGCTTTATTATTGTGTATCTCGTGTCGTTCTCTTCGTAGTGTTTGTTTTGTTACAGTGATACTTCGTGTCGTTCTCTTTGTAGTGTTAGCCTTATTATTGTGTATCTCGTGTCGTTCTCAGTAAAGTGCATCTCGTATTGTTATCACATACCTCATGCAGTTTTAGTTCTTGTGGCCCTCAGTGTTATTGTTTTTTATCTCCTTGCAGGTCCGAGGAAGAACATTCACCCGTGTCTGGGCTGCACGTGATCCGATACCAAAGGAACCAATGCTATAAAGGTACATGGCAAGAAGGTTCTGGATGGAGCGTGGGAGGCACACGCATTCTGCACCTGATCCACCTGCTGCTACTACTATATATATTGAAGCCTTCGTCCACAGATGAAGGTTGATCGAAAGGAAAAAGCAAAAAAGGAGAAGTGCAAAGAGTTCGATCCAGAAGAAAAGAAAGAGAAGAAGAGCAGAAGGAAAAGAAGAGAAAGAGAGAGTTAGAGAGCTCGTGAGGGTTAAGAGAAAAAGAAAGTGAGAGAGAAGAGAAGAGGAAGAGAAGCTCACCTGAAGATCTGTCTACTGGACCGTGGATCAGATCCAGGCCAGTCAGCTCCGTTGAGAGCCACATTGTGCATTTCATTTTTCAGCGTTCTGTTTGCTGAAGTTATTTTCATTTCGTGTTTCTGTTTTTCCCTTTCTTATTTGGTTATCCTTGTTCTTCCGATTCTCAGTAGTGAGGTCGGGTTCCTCCTGTGGATTTCTAGGAGAAGGGAGATCTGATCTCCGGTTGCAAGTAGCTGAGAGCTACTTGTGGGTTCCCTCTGGTCAGAGGAAGGGAGACGTGTCTCCGGTTCTGGGCTTGCGGGTTGCAAGTCCAGGGGTCCCTCCGGTTGGGAGGAAGAGGGGAGGCTGTTCCCCTGGTCAAGCTGTGTGGCAGCAACTGTTTGCAGACTGAGTCTACTTGTCTAGCATTGTCTAGTGAAGCCTCACTCCGGTTGGGAGTGAGGGGTGGATGTAGGTCTGAAGGACCGAACCACCTAAAAAGTCTATTGAGCAATGGTTTGCTTTGTGTGCTTGCTTCCGCTAGATGCTTGGATAGGCGCGCTCCTTGTGTTTGCTCATAAGTTTAATTGAATTCGTTTCATTCTGTGTTTGCGTCTAGCATCTGAGTTTTTAATTGGCCATTATTCATAGAAGGATACATTCACCCCCCTCTGTATCCGGGCCTAGCACCCTAACAATATTGATGCGGGACGGGATGCGACTTAATGCCAATTCGGATGTAGACCTTGGACTCTAGGCAAACTCGCGACTCGTCCCTAGCAAAGGAAACGTGCGGATGTGCGTGGTTGAGAAACCGACAATGAGTCAAGGGTATTTGGCTCTTCCATGCTCGAATCGAGTCACGGGACGGGCCTCACACTCACTCTCGCAGCGGTGATTAAAATTGAACGAGCTAATTTCCTATCACTCTAGCAGCGACATATGAATATATACGAGGAAAGCAAATGTCAAAGTGGGGAGCGGACACAATACCTCTATGCTCCGAGAGTGGGGAAGACGACCCCAGCCAAGACTCGTACTCCCAGTATAGTAATTAAACAATAGTTACAGTAGTGAATTTTTTGCTCACTCCACGCAGGGAAGTAAAGGGCTACAATGGGACCCGGGAGTAGCAAACTCAGGTTGACGGGCAGCATGCCGAAAGGGCTTTCGGCCGGAGGCGGGCTGTTGGTCCGACTCGGTACTATTCAAACTCGCTGGACAGCAAGTGAACTTGGCTACTGGGATGGTGACTTCCGGTCACCTTCTGGCTGCGATGGTTGGCTGAGATGTTGGCGAGAGGTCCCTCTTCGATCCCTGAGGTCGATGGAGGCTGACTCTGAGTTGGCGTATTTTGCAAGAATTAATCGGCGGACTGCTCTGCTGGCCTGTTCACGGAATAGATTTGCGCGCTTCCACGAAAATAATTATTGCACCCAGATCCGGAGGCGGATCGGACCGAAATTGGCACCGTTGGAAAGAGGACTCAAAGGGATATAACATATATTAATTTCACAACTATCAAGTAAATAGATTGCAAATGAAAAACTCTGTGGCACAACTATTGCTTCTAGGTTGGATTACTGACAGTCAAGACAGACAAGGATCTGCCTGAAAATGAATTTTGACCAACAGGGAAGTGGTGGATCTGGGTCTTGGGGATTTTATGGGGGATAGAGGGGGATGTGGGGGACGTGCAAAATTTTTGTGGTAATTTTCAGGAGTGGTTTAAGGGGTGGGAAAATGAAGAGTTTACTGTCTTTATCGATTTCTTACATCTATGAGCTCAGAAATAGAACTTTCGCAAGGCTGCCGCGTTCCAAGTCCGCGGGATTGGCATCCCTTCCATGGTGGATAGTCGGTATGCTCCTTTTTCGAGCGTCTCGATCACTTGGTAGGGGCCTTCCCAGTTAGGGGCTAGCTTTCCCACCGCCTCTAGTGGTCGAGAGGCTTCGGCCTTTCTGAGAATGAGGTCTCCTGGTTGGAACTGACTGTCTCGGACCCATGCGTTGTAGTATTGAATCATGCGCTGCTGATATTCCGTTGCTCAGATTCTTGCGACTTCACGTACTTCGTCGGTTAGGTCCAAGTTCTCTAACAATTTCTGGTCATTAGACTCAGATGGGAAGTGGATAACCCGAAGGGACGGGCTGCCGACCTCTAGTGGGATGACTGCCTCGGTGCCATAGACTAGTTGGAATGGAGTTTCGCCCGTGGCGGTTCTCAGAGTGGTTCAGTACGACCATAGTACGCTAGGTAATTCCTCGAGCCAATTACCCTTGGCTTTACTGAGCCTGGTCTTTATGCCTTTGAGGATGGTTTTGTTGGCATTTTCGACCAACCCGTTAGCCCGGGGGTGGGCTACCGAAGTGAAGTGGTTGCGAATATGTAGGTCAGTGCACTTATTCTTAAAATAAGCGCTATCAAACTGCCGATCGTTATCGCTCACAATCACACGGGGGATGCCAAAATGACAAATGATCATCCTCCACACGAAACTCCAGATCACCGCTTCCGTTATCTTGGCGGTAGCTTTGGCTTTGATCTATTTGGAGAAGTAGTCGATGGCGACGATGAGGAACTTTTTCTGAGCCCGGGCCACTAGGAAGGACCCAAGGATATCAATTCCCCACCGAGCGAAAGGGTATGGCTTGGTTAGAGTTATGAGCTCTGAGGCTGGCTGGTGGATCAGGTGGTCGAACCTTTGGCAGCGATCACATTTCTGAGTATATGCAGAGTAGTCTCGCTGGAGGGCGGGCCGCCAGTAACCTCGGCGCAGCAAGATCCTCGCTATCGACCTCCCCCCTTGGTGTGCTCCGTAGATCCCTTCATGAATTTCTTCAACGGCTTGCTGGGCCTCTGGGTGCTAAGGCACTTGCAGAGAGGGCAAGCGAAGGATCGTCGATAAAGATTTCCGTCAAATCAGATGAATTGCCAAGCTTGGTATTTGAGTCTCTTGGCCTCCCGAGGGTCAGCGGGCTCTCAAGAGTCAGTTAGGCAGGCTATGTATGGGGGTCTCCAGTCGTCAGGAGATGCCTGCACGGTAGCTATGGTTTCGATTTCCACGCTCAGCCAGTCCAACTCTTCGAGTAGGATGAACCTGGTCCCTTCTGTGGTATTGGAAGAGGCCAATCGAGAGAGGGCATCCACTCGGGAGTTTTCTTCCCGGGCTATTCAGAATACATAAAAGCTCTCGAATGATTGGGCTATCTCTTTCACCAGGTGAAGGTATTTGACTCTGTGATTCCCGAGCTTCGTAGTCTCCATGGATCTGGCTAGCAACCAACTGAGAGTCGGTGTAGATGTTGACTCGCTCAGCTCCCAGGCGCTTCACCATCCTAGCCCAAGAAATCGGGGCTTCGTACCCGGAGGCGTTGTTGGAGGCCTGGAAGTTGAATTTCAGGGCGTACTAGAGCTCGACACCTTCTGGGGATGTGATGAGGATGCCAGCTCCGCTGCCGATTGAATTAGAAGATCCATCCACGAAAAGATCCCAGGCTGGGCCAGCCATAGGTTCGGACGTCTCTCCCTGAGGGACAACGGTCTATGCGATAAAATCGGAGAGAGCTTGTCTCTTAATGGCGGTGCGGGGCCGGTAGGAAATGCCATAGGCCCTGAACAATATTGCCCACTTGACGAGTCGACCCGAGGCTTATGGATGGGCCAGAATTTTCTTCAGAGACTTGCTAGTCAGCACCACAATGGAGTGTTCCTAGAAGTATGGCCGGAGGTGCTTGGCCGAGGTAACCAACACGAGCACGAGTTTCTCGGTTGCGGGGTACCTCCTTTCGGCATCCAAGAGCACTTTGCTGGTGTAATAAATGGGCCTTTGTCTTCCTTATGTTGGGTTAGATGGACGCAGTCTATCTCCACAGATTGTGGATCTAGAGGGGGGTGAATAGATCAACTTGCCTAATTTAAAACTATTGTACGTTCTAAAGCGGAATTTAGGCAAACGTCAGTTAAGCTAAACAAAGGATGCTAAACAAAAGGTCGAAAGCTAGACATGAGCATAAGCGATGAAATCAAATAAGCTAAGCAAGAATTTCCCATCGCACACAGATCACACAAAAACACAAACACACTGCACACACAATTTTTAGGTGGTTCGGTCAACGACCTACGTCCACCCCACACTCAACCGAGTATGGCTTCCTGCTGCGCAGCACAGCTTGCGTCCGCTGGGCTTTACAGCTTGGCCAAACAACCCGCTGATACACAGCTTCGCTGGGCACTACAGCTTGCCGACCAGAGGATCTAATCCTCTGCAACCGCTGGGGAAATACAGCTTAACCCATCTAGTGGAGACCACCCCTGCAAGACCGCTGACACACAGCTTGAAGAAACAGCATTCGGAAATGAAAGACAGAATCAAAATGAAAATAGAAAAGCTCAAAAAAAATAATGTAGCTCTAAGAGCAAAGCTCAGCTCTGGTTTTGAACCACGAGACTGAGATACAACCACTCTCACTCTCACTCTCGATCAGCTCTCTCTCAACTCAATCTCTCTCGATCTCTTCCTCTCTCTTTTTCTCCTTCTTCTCTTCTTCTTCTTCTTCTTATCTGTATCTTCTTCTTCTCTCTTTTCTCTCTGTGGATCGAAGGCTCACTGCTGTATAGACTTTCTCTTCTTTTCTTTCGATCAACTTTCATCTGTGGACGAAGGCTTCAATATATAGCAGCAGTAGGTGGATAAGGTACAGAATGCGTGTGCCTCCCACACTCAATCCAGAACCTTCTTTCCACGTGCCCTTATAGCATTGGTTCCTTTAGTATTGGATCATGTGTAGCCCAGACACTGGGGAATATTCTTCCTCGGACCACCTTCTTCTTTCTATTTTTCTTCTTCTCCCACAAAGAGATTAAAACAATTAAACTCAGGCCCACAAAAACTAAAACTGCATGAGGTATGTGATAGCAATACGAGATGCACTATACTGAGAATGACACGAGATACACAAGGTGACTACAGCACGAAATAAAGAGAGAACAACACGAGGTACCATAGTAACAAGGCTATCACCACAATGAGAACGACACGAGGTCAGATGAAAACAGCACGAGGTGAGAAGAAAATAACACGGAGTAAAACGGTAGTAAAACACGTGATCAGAGGAAACCTTGACGAAGATAGAAAAGAAGTAACACGAAGACATAAACAAAAACGACACGAATACAGAAGACTCGAAGACATAGGGGTGACACAGATGGAGCGACACGAGGTGGCACAGAAAGCAGCACGAGGTGCTGCAGTGTTCAGCACGCGATAGAACAACTAACGACACGAAGACGAGGACAACACGGACTGAAACCAACTCGAAGACGAAAAACAGAACCCTACACGAAGTGTGGTCACAAAGCAAAAAGGACACGGGGTCTAAGAAAAACAACATGAAGACAGAAGACAGGAACGGCTACAACGACACGTGATAAAACAGTGAAAGCAGGAAAACGTCTCGAGTAGCTACAGTAAATGATACGAGAATAAGACTTGAAGACAGACGATGTATAGAGTTCTCAGTTCACCCGTCAGTGTGTAGACTTGAACATCATGAGGCACAGTATAGACATCAACTCTGCACATCGAATGTATGGACTTCAAGTGTGAAGACCATTGTAGAGACTTTGGTTTCGAAGACAATGTGCAGACATCAAGTTTGAGGACCAATGTCCAGACTTCAAGTAACAGTGTTGATGTACATACTTGATGGAGCGAAGCAGTGTGTAGACTTGAAGCTCCTGATGGGTGTATAGACTTCAAATATCAAGACGCTAAGGAAGACGGACAAAGTACAGACTTGCTATAACAGACCAAAGTACAGACTCTGAGGTTCAAGGCCAACGGCTGTACAGACTTAGAATATTAAGACTGATGTCCAGACTTCAAACGTTAACGCTGTACACACTTAACCAATTCAATTGAGATGCAGTGTGTGGACTTCATCTTGAGCGAAATGTAAGTGAAGAATGTATAGACTCAAGAGAGTAAGAAATTGCAGACAGCAGTGTATTAAATGCAAAGAGCACATAGTCAATCTGATAGAGCAGTTTCATCAAATCAAAAATAGTTGCCAATCAATCAAAACAATGGTGTTGCCAATGAAATAAAGCAAGTGTCAATATCATCAATCATAGAGGGGTCACAACAATCTCCCCCTTTTTGATGATGGCAACCCCATATGAAGTAGAAGAGCAACATCCTGTCATATAGATATATGTTTGATGAAAGACATGATGTGTTATGCAGATTGACATGCAGATGCTATGAAGACATGCAACTAACTACCTCAAACTCTCCCTTGGAATGAATTCAGAATTGACACAGATATGTATTCTCCCCCTAGACATCCCCTAGATAATATTCTCCCCCTTTGCCATCAACAAAGAGCAGAGAAAAGTTAAATACAATGGAGGAATCAAGAGAAGAGCTGACTGGCATTTTGAACAGGTAGTTCATGAATAAGCATTCTAAAGCATAGAGTCTTCAGTCATATGAAATTAGAAACTGCTGTCAGAAAGTGTTCTGGTTTAAAGATGATAAAATTTGGAGTTCATGCACTACAAGCAATAGATAAGGTCACTATGCATGATAAAACATAAACAAGAATCATATTTGCATGAAAGATTCAGTTTCATAATATCTTACTTTCATAGTCTCATAAAAATATTGAGGGAAATCAAGTCATGTATTGAAGCTAAAAAAATTGACACTCATGAACTTTTCTTTTGAAGGAGCAGCATTATCAATCAAGCCACACCCTCAGCGAAAAACCCTAGCGCTCTGGCGACTGTGAAACCCTAGCGCTCATCACCGGCCGCGGTGGGGCTCCCCTCCTGGGGGAGGCCATGGCTCCCCCTGGGGCCCCTTCAGGTGGTGAGGAGGATGGTCCCACCCTTCGTCAGTCTGGGGTAATTGAAGGAAGGTCGTTCGCGCAGGTGTTGGCGGCTTCCCTGGAGCTACCCAAGGTGGATATAGACTTGCACCCTCCATCGTCAACTGACCGGGGGGAACCTGCGTGTTTCTTTACCAAGGAAGAGATCGAAGCTTCCCTACAGCCCTTGATGTTTGCTGTTGTGGCGAAAATATCTTTTGGACGTCCGGCGTTCCTGGAGATCCGCTCGCACCTTGTAGCCAGGTGTGGGCTGAAGGATTCCTTTGTCATCAGCGCTTTGGACAATCAGCACCTTCTCCTGCGGTTCAAGACCCATGATGATTACCTTCGTGTTTTATTACGTGAAGCCCTGCATGTTAAAGGTAAACTGTTTCGGTTCTTTAAGTGGACGCCGTTATTCCGTCCGGAGGAGGAGCTGTCGGTTTGTCCAGTCTGGATTGAGTTTCCACATCTGCCTGTTAATCTTTATCAGAAGAGTTTCCTTACATCGATAGCAGCAAACGTTGGTCCTGTTCTTCAGGTTGCTCATGCAACGGAGTTTCTTATAAACACCAAGGCTGCTAGGGTTTGTGTGGAGTTAGACCTACTTAAGAGTCGGGCTGAGAGATTATGGATAGGCATGGGTCTAGAATATGGGGGGCTTTTGGCAAGATATTCATTACATTAATGCGCCTCTTTACTGCACTTCATGCAAGCGGCTGGGTCACAGTAATGATACATGTAGAGTGATCGCCAAGGCGGATGCAAGAACCTTCTCTATACCTGCTGGTAAGCATGTCCCTGATAGAACCTGGATCCCAATTCTGAGGGATAAAGAAAAGGAGCGTAATGATCTAAGTAATGTTAAGCATGATGGCAATCCTCATATTGGTCGTGGTAAGGAGGTTGTGGTCGACTGTGACTCTTCGCTACTAGAGAACTTTGATTCAAATCCACCAGTGGCGGGGGAGAGCTCTAACCCTGATATTCCGATCTATGAATCTATAGAAGGCAATAACACGACTGGTGATCTAGTGGCTAAAGAGAGAACAGCAGTGCGAGGAAGATTAAGGGATCTCCCTACCGGATCCCTGGAAGACGCAGATGGGATACTTGCTCGCAACCAGAGTCAGGATATGGAGGCCTGTGAGCCTATGGCTCTACGAAGGACCAATAACCAGCAGGAGAATCTGGAGTCGACTCGACCGGGTATTGTTATGTCCTCTAAGGCTACTACAGCTGATGTTATACCCTCGGGTGCTCCTGGAATTCTATCACGGGATGAGAACACGGAAATCTCCGTTCTAAGTCGGGGAGCGACAACCGAAAATCCCAGTCCCATGCCTACTATGATATCGTCTGAGGTTCAGGTATTCTCTGCTCCTATGGCTGCATCTATTGCTTTGGGCACTGTTACGCGCGCAGCTAAGGATAACAACTTAATGCCGCATAGTGTGATCCAAGCAAGCTCCAGAACCAGTGGAGGTGAAGGTGTTTTAACTAGATCCAAGGCCAGATCGGTGGATGGTAGTGTGTGTATCCCTCCCAGTAATTGATTATGGACTCCACATTAATTTGGAACATCAGGGGAGTTGGTAGTGCGGGTTCTAGAAGATCTCTTCGTCAAATGGTTTTCAAGATGCGACCGTTGATTGTGGCTATCAGTGAACCCAAGATTGATTTCTCTAGGGCGTCTTCGCTGGCCAGGCTGCTTCAACTGGACCAATATGCTGGTAATGATGGGGAAAGCTCTAAAATATGGGTGTTCTGGCATTCCTCTTTGGCTATTTCGGTGGTTGGTAAATCAGCGCAACATATAACCTTGGGTTATGAGGAAAGTAATTACTTTAATAAATATATTACTTGTGTTTATGCTAGCTGCTCTAGAGATCTCAGACGGACTCTTTTTGATGAGCTTAGCTCCTTTGCTTCCTCTGTCACTGTTCCTTGGTTAATAGGAGGTGATTTTAACTGTATCTCCCAATCATCTGAGAAGACTGGTGGCTTGCCCTATAATATTGATTCTATGTCAGATTTCAATTCCTTTCTGGGGGACGCAGGGCTCTTTGATGCTGGTTATGTGGGTTCTGCTTTCACCTGGACAAATAATCGAACAGGTGGGGCCAATGTTAGGGCCCGCCTTGACAGAGTTCTCTATAACCATCCCTGGCAGGTCAATTTCCCTCATACCCAGGTGACTCATTTGCAGAGAGGATCCTCGGATCATGCACCTTTATTTGTCTCTGCCATGGTACCTACAGTAGGTCCGAGTAGGTTTATCTTCCAGGAAATGTGGAGCTCACATCCTGGATTTCTGCAAACTGTTCGGAGCATTTGGGATGGGGTCTCTGTAGCACACCCTAATGCTTTTGTCAGGTTACAGCTGAAACTTAAAGAAACCAAGCGTATGTTACAAATTTGGAATAAGAATGTGTTTGGCAATGTTACTCAGAATGTCCGTAATGCGGAGGATCAGGTTGATAGATGCCAATCTAATTTTGATAATTCCCCCACTGATGATACTAGAATGGAGCTCAGTGAGGCCAATGCCAGATTGCGTATGGCTCTGAACCAGGAGGAATCTTTTTGGTGGCAAAAGTCCAGAATTGACTGGCTGAATAATGGTGATCGGAATACCGGTTTTTACCACGCTGTTGTCCAGGTCAACCGCAGGAGGAATTACATATCCAGGCTGAAAATAGATGATGTTTGGTGCTTGGAGCAAGAAGTGCTGAAGGCCAAAGCTGGCAAGTTTTACTTAGATCTTCTCTCCTCGGCTCCTCATTGTGTGGATCATGACATGTTGAACTGCCTTCCTAAGGTTATCAATGAATCCTGTAACTAGAACCTTTGTGCTGTCCCTTCTGGGGAGGAAATTAAAGAGGCCGTGTTTTAAGGGATCCAGTGCGCCAGGTCCAGATGGTTTCACTGGTATGTTTTATAAAACCTGCTGGGATATTGTATCTGATGACGTGGTGCGTGCCGTGTAGGGTTTCTTTCAGGGCTTCCCACTTCCACAAGGAATTACCTCCTCTATTATCACCATGGTTCCCAAAGTTAAAGAGCCCACTCACTTTGGGGAATTCTGCCCCATAAGTTTATGTAATTTTGCCTACAAGATTGTCTCACGTATCATTTGTGATAGACTGACCCCACTGCTGCCCCAGCTCATCTCAGAAGAACAAAGCGCCTTTGTGAAGGGAAGATCCATTCTGGATAATGTGTCTCTATCCCGCCAACTGCTGGCTGACTTAAACAGAAAGGTCCGAGGTCACAATATAATTTTTAAATTAGATATGGCTAAAGCTTATGATAGGTTGGAATGGGACTTCTTATTTGAGGTGATGAGGAGGTTTGGCTTCAGCAATAGATTTATCTCCTATATAGGTATGCTCCTCACTAATTGCTGGTTTTCCATCTCATTCAATGGAAGCTTAACTGGGTATTTCAAGTCGACCAGGGGCATAAGACAAGGAGATCCGCTAGCACCGATGCTCTTCATCATTGCTTCAGAGGTTCTTAGCAGAGGTCTGAAGGAGTTGTATTCGCACGGCACCCTTCAGTATTTCCATTCACCTCGCGGCTGCCAGGCGGTCTCACACCTGCTTTTCGCTGATGACACTGTGATCTTTACTAATGCGGCTGATAGGAATATAAGAAGGCTTCTATGCTTCCTGACCCGGTACCAAGGTAGTTCGGGGCAAGTAGTGAATGCAGGAAAAAGTTGCTTTATATTATCTACAAAGGCCCCTCGAAGAACTGCTGAAAGACTGCGTCGACGCACTGGATACAGGCAACACACGGGTACCATCACCTACCTGGGTGTCCCTCTGAAAGAAGGCAAGTTACTGTCAGCGAACTTTCGGCCTTTGATTGATAAGATTAGTGCAAAGTTAGCGGGCTGGCGCACGGGACTATTGTCCCAAGCTGGCAGAGCCGTCCTTATAAAATCTGTGCTGAGAAGTATGCCCATTTTCCTTGCATCCTCTGTGCATATTCCTGCTTCTGTGTGTAAACAAATTGATAGGATCTGTGCCAATTTCTTCTGGAGTGGCGTGACTGGGGAAAGAAGGAGGCATTGGATTTCTTGGTTGAATGTACAGAGCCCAAAGGCTGAGGGTGGTTTGGGCTTCTGAAGGATGGAGGATATTCAGCTGTCGCTATCTATTAAACAACTTTGGAATATTCTGTATGGTAGCTCCCTTTGGTCCAGATATGCTAGACACCGTTTCCTTAGGCTACATCTACTGGATACTGTTAAGCCTTTCCCACGGGGAATATCTAGTCGTAATTTCTTCAAAGCCAAAGATATTATCTTATCTAATTCGAGATGGATGGTTGGCAGTGGGGAGGGAATTGATTTCTTCTGGGATGTCTGGATTGGTGATCGGTCCCTTATGCATTTCTTGAACAATGATAATTGTGTCACAAGCCAACAACGAGTAACTGTCAGGGAGATGATGCTAAATCCCCAACATAATCTCTGGAATTGTCTCACTCTTGACGCTGATGATATTCAGGTTCAACTGACATCTGAACGGGATTTATGCTGTTGGACGGGTAGTAGCTCTGGTCTGTTTACTTCATTTTCTGCTCATAACCTTGTAGCCTCACAGGGTATCCGGCGGAGGGCTTGGCAGAAGATTTGGCACGATAAATTCAATCCTAGAGCAGCTATGTTTGTCTGGAAAGGCATCCACCGGGCAATACCTGTGGATGCCAGGATTGGTGACTGTGGTATCTCCTTAGCCTCCAAATGTGAATGCTGTCTTTTGCCGAAAAATGAAGATTTAAATCATCTCTTTATCACTAGCGATCTTGCAAAATCACTTTGGGCATGGTTGGCGCCCCTACTTGGACCAAGGGTCAATTTGAGCAATCAGATAACCATTAGGTGCTGGAGCTTCATTGAAAGCACTAATATGAAGTCAGCTTTTCAATTTGCTGCCCTCTATACCTTCATGCTAATCATTTGGGAGATATGGAAATCAAGGTGCACAGCTCGGTTTGAAGGTGTTGCTACTGACAGTGAAAGAATTAAAACTCGGGTCATGCACAGCCTGGCTACTGCTTGCAATGGTATCTATTTTCACCAGCCAATCCAGCAATGTGAAGCTATCATTCTTAGTAGGTTCAGCGTTCAGCCTAAGGTGCAGGTTCGTCAGCCCATTATTGTTTATTGGAACCCTCCCACGTCTGGGTATTGCCTGAATACAGATGGTGCATCCAGAGGCAATCTGGGTCATAGTGGAGGTGGTGGTTGCATAAGGAATATGAGGGGTGAATTTATGGCTGGGTTTTCTTTCTACTATGGTATTGGGTCTAGTGGCCTTGCTAAAGCAAGGGCTCTGCATGATGGCCTCAGTTTAGCCTTGGAATTGGGTTATACTATCTCCACTGTAATGACAGATTGCCAACCCTTAGTCCAGGCGATCCACAACGGTGCTGTAATGCACTGGTCCATATTCCCTTGGTGGAGGGGGATAACTAGGATGTTACAGCACCTCCGTTGCAAAATTGTGCATGTATACCGTGAAGGTAATTCGGTGGCAGATAGCTTGGCAAAGGTAGCTTGTGATTCCAATGTTAGGAGAGTTTTCAACAATACAAGGGAGCTTCCCAGCAATGCTAGAGGGGCTGTTCGGGTGGATAAACTGGGGCTCCCTAGCTTTAGACATGCAGCTTAGTGTGTTGCTTTTAGTGGAGTTGCTGGATGCACGGGCTCCCTCTCTTGGAGGTTATGCACAGGGCCAACATCTTCTGCACGGGTTGGAATGGTTGCGGCTGGATGTTGCACGAGCTAGCACTTACTATGTTGCACGGCTTCCTTCTATATTCTGCACGGCCTTGTCATGCTCGAAGTCGTTGGGGGTTGCACGGGCCCAGCTTGTGGCTGAATGCTGCACGGGGGGCTAGCAGGCTTGACCTTTGAGGTTTGCATGAGCTATGATTCTTTGCACGAGCTTGTCTTCAGCATGAGCTTTCCTCTTATGGCGTATGCTGCACGAGGTCTTACTATGTTGCTGCACTGGGTTCTCTGCCACAAGCACGAGCTTCTTCCACGGTCACCACGGGAAGTTTAAGCACGGTTCTGGAGACTTATTGTGGAGGCATTTTATTTTAGGACGTGGAGGCCTACTCCTCTTTAGCGTTATTGATAGTATAGGGTATACACTGTTATCTCTGGTTGCTTCAGAGGTTTTATTTTTGTGCTGATGTAACTATTCTTTATTAATGGAAAATAGCATCTAGTGGTTTGAAGGTGGAGTGAGAACATTCCCTTCCCCTGGAAGGGGGTGCGCTCTCCCTTTTACCTATTAGATGACTGAGTTTAATGATTAAAAAAAAAAATTAGATTATATTGAGCATTCAGGTACCACAAGTCTTTCTGCGTAAGGGTATACGTTTATAAGACGCCAATACCCCTAGATACTCAACAAGATGGACCATTCTGCATATGATCAGATTCAACAGAACTGAGTTACACCTTTTTATGTGAGGGTACACGTTTATCAGACGCCAGTTACCCCCAGGTACTTAGTGAAACCAGCCTGCTGTTTTGAACATTTTAAACAGAGATAGTTGATACACTTCATGATATGAGTGTTGTCCACTTCTTTGATGGATCACTCAGTTTCTCAGTGATTTATCAGTCATTACTCTGCCAATATTGATTTTCAATGATTTTTAATGTTTTTAATAGCTTTTTTAGTTGTCCTTTTTATGTTTCAGAATGACTTGTTCAAGAACAATACACATACTTAACCTTTCTAACATGATTTCAGATGAGTTTTCAGATTTCAGATATGATTAGCTTTGTCTAACATGAAATAAGAAAGAGGTTGAGAGTTTTATCAATTTTCAACTTTCTTATATACTGATTGCAATCTTTAAACTCCAACCATTATAAGATTTAAACCATTACATCAGTCTTTGAACAATTCAAATTCTTTTAAATGAAGAAGTCCATTTTCTACTGCTTAGAAATTAGAACTGACCAACAGATTACCATAATGTCAGAGACAAGTATTCAGAATTAAAGGTTGAATGACTTCAAGAAGGTTGAAACCACTCTGAATTTCTAGCAATACTCCCCATGTCTGTATGCATGCAACATGGCAAGAATTAATTGAGAGAGAGCTTATGCATAGGTCATGAATGAATGATTTGCAAAGACATGCAAAGACTCGACAAGCTCCCCCTGAATATATGCAATACAGGACAGTTCTACATCCGTATTCACATCCACATGATTTATCCAAGCAATCAAAAACAAGTCCACATCAGAGATTTTATTCACAACAATTAAACAATCATTCATCATGCTGAAATTTACATAAGCCAAGTTCTCTTCTAAGAAACTTAAATTATTCATTCGCAAGAGGCTTAGTAAAAATATCAGTAATTTATTTTTCAGTTTCTATGAAGTTCATTTCAATCTCCTTTTTATTTACAGCATCTCTAAGAAAATGATATTTTATCTCTATATGCTTAGTCCTAGAATGGTGAACAAGATTTTTAGCAAGGCATATAGCACTAGTATTATCACATAAAAGTGGAATGCATCCCAGATTTATCTGATAATCCGCCAGTTGGTGCTTAATCCAAAGTACTTGGGCTGCACAATTACATGCTGCAACATACTCAGCTTCAGCTGTGGATAATGCTACAGTGTGTTACTTCTTAGATGCCCAAGACACTAGACAGCCACCAAGGAATTGACAGTAGCCACTAGTGCTTTTTCTATCTACTCGACACCCAGCATAGTCTGCATCAGTGTAGGCTAGAAGCTCTAACTCACACTTAGCAGGATACCAGAGACCTAGTTCTTGGGTGCCTAGTAAATAACTAAAAATCCTTTTCACAGCTTTAAAGTGAGTTTCTTTAGGACTGGCCTGAAATCTAGAGCATAAACACACAGCAAATTGTATATCAGGCCTAGAGGCTGTAAGATAGAGAAGAGATCCGATCATACCTCTGTATAGCCTTTGGTCCACAAGTTTACCTTTAGAATCTTCATCCAAACTGGTTGATGTACCCATTGGAGTGGCTATTTCCTTGAGGTTGTCCATTTTGTACTTCTTCAATAAGTTCTTTACATACTTGGACTGAGAGATGAAGATGCCATCTTCTGTTTGTGTAACCTGCAGTCCAAGAAATAGTTTGACCTCACCCATTGAGCTCATTTCAAATTCATCAGTCATAATTTGAGATAATTCCTCACACAATTTGGGGTTAGTTGACCCAAACACAATGTCATCCACATAAATCTGAATGATAAGAATATCTGGATGGCTTACCTTGGTAAACAATATTTGATCAACTATACCTCTTGTGAAGTTCTTGTCGGTGAGGAATTTGCTCAACCTGTCATACCAAGCTCTAGGAGCTTGCTTTAAATCATAGAGAGCTTTATTGAGCTTGTAAACATGATTAGGGAAATCTAAACATTCAAACCCAGGAGGCTGTCTCACATATACATCCTCATTAATTTCCCTATTTAGAAAAGCAGATTTCACATCCATCTGCTGAAAGTTTATTCCTAGGGAACATGCATAACCCAATAAAATTCTTATTGCTTCTAACCTAGCTACAGGGGCAAAAGACTCTTCAAAGTCTATACCAAATTCCTGATTGTACCCCTGAGCTACAAGTCTGGCTTTATTTTTAATAATATTCCCCACTTCATCAGTTTTGTTTCTAAATACCCATTTAGTCCCTATGACTGTTTCATGATCAGGAGGTGGAACCAAATGTCACACCTTATTCCTGTCAAACTGATTGAGCTCCTCATGCATGGCATTAATCCAATGCACATCTTGGAGAGCACAGTCAATGGACTTGGGTTCTATGTTTGAAACAAAAGCATAAGCATTCAGTTCATGTTGAATTCTTAAGTGGCCTCTAGTCCTAGGGGGATCATTCAGATTTCCAATGACATTATCTACAGGATGATCCTTGAGATATCTAATATTTGCAATTGGACTATCATGAACTTGATTTACCTCCCCCTGAACTGTAGGTTCCTCTTCATTAAGCTCTTTATGTTCTTCTTCATCCTCGGATTTGTCTACAGGATCTCCTTCCTTCAGAATTTCTCCATTGTTTTCATTCCTGCATTGACTAACATTAGAATTTGCCAAGGATTCATCAAAAACTATGTGTGGAGATTCTTCAACAGTTTTAGAGTTCAGATTGTACACTCTGTATGCTCGGGTGTTTTCAGAATAGCCAAGAAAAATTCCTGGTTCTCCTTTAGGTTCAAATTTATCAAGGTCCTTTTTATCATTTATGTGAATGAAACATTTATAACCAAAAACCTTGAAGTGAGCAATAGAAGGTTTCTTACCTTTTAATATCTCATATGGTGTTTGCTGGGTAGAAGGTCTTACCATGGCTCTGTTAATTACATAACAGGCAGTGTTCACTGCTTCAGCCCAAAATTTCCTTGGTAGACCACTTTCAACAAGAAGTGTACGACCCATTTCCACTAGGGTTCTGTTCCTTCTCTCCACAACTCCATTCTGCTCAGGTGTCCTTGGTGAGGAGTACCTGTGGTTGATTCCATTCGACCTGTAGAATTCATCAAATTGTGAGTTTTCAAACTCACCTCCATGATCAGACAATATTTTTTCAATTTTCTGAGTTGTTTTAACATAGAACTCCTGAAATTCTGAGAAAGCATCACTCTTATTAGATAAGAAATAAACCCAAGTATACCTAGAAAAATCATCTACCATGATAAACCCATACCTCCTCCCTGATAGGCTGACAGCTCTAGTTGGCCCAAAAAGGTCCATATGTATCAGCTCATAGGGTTTGGAAGACAGATTTTCAGTTCTAGACTTAAATGATTTTCTAGTTATCTTTGATTGGGTGCATGCATCACAGATTTTATTTTCTTTCTTGAATGAGACTTCAGGAAGTCCTCTAACCATGCCATGCTTATTTAATTTGTGCAAAACAGTGTAGCTAGCATGACCTAACCTACGATGCCATAAAAATGCTATGTCTTCTCTACTGGCAGTAAGGCAAAGGTTAGTGTGTTGGATGTCATCTAAATTTATCATGTAAGTATTATTTATTCTTTTTCCAGTAAATTTGACAATATCAGAATCAGGTTCAAAAACCTTGCAGCATTGAGAATTAAATAGAACATTGTAACCTTTATCACATAACTGGCTGATGCTAAGTAGATTATAGGCTAACCCTTCAACCAGCATAACATCATCAATGCAGCAGGTAGAACACTTACCTACCTTACCTGATCCGATAATCCTACCCTTTGTGTTGCTTCCAAAGGTGACAAGGCCTTCTACTTTCTCAGTCAGTATGCAAAATTTGGCCTTATCTCCTATCATATGCCTGGAGCAGCCGCTATCCATGTACCACAAGTTGTTCTTGGCTGCCAGGCATACCTGCATACACAATTAGGTAGAGAAGTTTGGAACCCAAGACTGATTGGGCTCCAATGTAACTGAACTAGCAGCAAAGCAGGAGAGCAATTGTTTCGGAATCCACATTTGTTTAAATGAATTTTGTTCAGTGGATCCTACAGATTTTCTTCTGTTGTTGTTCCTTTTCTTTTTATTGTTCTCTTTCTTGTTGGCAGCAGCATGATTATTGACAATGTTGTTATTTCTGTGCCATTGCCTTGGCCAGGGTGTGTTCACAAAGTTTTGGCCATAGTTGTTCCTGGGCTGGCTATGAAAATATTGATTTCTAGATGTCCAGTAACCATACCCATTTACCCAATTTCTACTGTAAGGTCTTTGATATTGAGCACCCTGGTGTGCAAGACCTGTAAACTTACCCTGAGTTCTAGACCAATTTGACCTATAGAAGTAGGTTGGCTGTGCATTGTAGTGGGTCTGAGCTCTGGATTGATAAAAATAATTGGGTTGACTCCTAGCAGCACTTTGTCTCCCCTGTACTTTGGACCCTGCTGACCTATACACAGGTTTGTATTGGGTCTTCTTAAGAGGTGGAGGTGTTGGTGGAGACTGGGTTACCTTGATCTGGGGTTTACCAGACTGTGTAGGTTGACCCCTAACCTGAGTCTGAGCCCTAGGATTCTGCTTAGATGTGCTAGCTCTACTAGGCTCATTAACCTTTCGTTTGCCCTTCTCCTCAGCACTGGGCTTTTTCAGATTAGCAGTTTTGTTCATCAATTTTGTTGAGTTCATGCTAATTAGAGGTCCCTTTTCCTTTTGAGCAACAAATAAAATTGTTTTCATTCCGAATGTTTTTGTTGCACTAGAATTAAAACCTAGGCCCTCTTTTCTGAAATTAACCTTTGACCCTAACAAAGCATTTAAGTTATCTGTTCCTTGGGTCATTTTCTCAATGGTCTTCATTTTATCCTCATTATCTTTCTGAAGTTCATCAATAGCCTTTTTCAGCTCGTTGTTGACATTGAGGACAGCTTCATATTTTTCAGAGATAATTTTGACTTCACTTTCACATTTCTGAATCTTCAGCTTCCATTCATCAATTTCATCTTCAAGCCTGAGATTCTCTTCCTTAGAAGCTTTTAACTCATTTTTGATTTTATCTTCTTCAGAACATGTGAGTTTCAATTCATCAATCTCAGATTCCAAACATGCAATTTTATCAGTTAGTGTTTTATCATTTTGCATGGAATTGATTTTTCTTCTAAGATGCCTATTCTCTTTTCTAATATCATAAGCTCTATCAGCTATTTCATGATAAGCATCTACCCAATCAGCAATTGTGAAGTTTTCAAATATAGTGATTACCTCATCTGTATCCTCCTCTCTATCTTCGGAGCTTGTTGCCATAAGGCAAATGGGCTGTTCAGATTCGGCTTCACTATCTGAGCTGCTGAAAGAGCCTTCATCTTCATCACTCCATGTGGTGATCATAGCTCTTCCCTTTTTGGTTTTCTTCTTTGACCTGTCCTTATGTTTCTGATTATCTGGACAGTCAATTTTCAGATGCCCTGGTTTCCTGCATTGATAACAGACATTAGCTTCATTTTTCTTTGCAGGTGTAGATTTATACCTTTTATCCTTTCGGCCATCACTATATTTCTTCTGACCGAACCGTCCTGCTCCCTTTCTGAGAAATCACCTGAACTCTCTAGTCATCATGGCTATTTCAGATCGAGTCACATCTTCTTCTTCATTTAGGCTCTCCTCTGATGATGAAGAGCTGCTGGAGCTGGATTTTGTTGTTTTGCTGGAACTAGCCTTCAGCGCTATCGGCTTCTTCTTCCTCTCGGCTTCATCTGTCCTTGGCATGTTTATCTCATATGCCATAAGTGAGCCAATCAGCTCATCAGATTTTTTATTACGCAGGTCCCTTGACTCCTCCATCACAGTTGCTTTGGTGTGCCAATTGAGAGTCAGGGAGCGCAGAATTTTCCTTACTACATCATACTCTGCCTGAGGTTTCCCAAAACCTCTGAGGCCATTGGTTATGACAGTCAGCCGAGCGTACATTTCGCTGATGGACTCGTTCTGCTTCATCTTGAAGGCTTCATACTCAGATACAAGAAGATTGGCCTTCTGCTCTCTTACTTGAGATGTGCCTTCATGAATTACTTCCAGCGCATCCCACATCTCCTTAGCTGATTTGCAAGCAGATACACGGGAGAATTCTGTAGGATGCAGAGCGCACTGGATAGCATTAATAGCACTCCAATTTAGCGTGGACCTTCTGATCTCCTCCTTGGTCCATACATCTTCATTCGGGGACAGCTCATAAGGTCCCTTGCTGACAATCTTCCAAATCTCATAATCCTTAGCCCTGAGGAACACTTGCATACGGTTCTTCCAGTATGCGTACTTTGATCCGTCAAAGAATGGGGGCTTCGTTGTTGAGTGACCTTCGGCAGTCATCCCTCGAACATCCATCTCTGCCTATTCTCTTCGGGCGATGAGTCCCTGCAGAAGAGTTAGGCTCTGATACCAAGTGTTGGGTTAGATGGACGCAGTCTATCTCCACAGATTGTGGATCTAGAGGTGGATGAATAGATCAACTTGCCTAATTTAAAACTATCGTAAGTTCTAAAGCAGAATTTAGGCAAACGTCAGTTAAGCTAAACAAAGGATGCTAAACAAAAGGTCGAAAGCTAGACATGAGCATAAGTGATGCAATCAAATAAGCTAAGCAAGAATTTCCCATCGCACACAGATCACACAAAAACACAAACACACTGCACACACAATTTTTAGGTGGTTCGGTCAACGACCTACGTCCACCCCACACTCAACCGAGTATGGCTTCCTACTGCGCAGCACAGCTTGCGTCCGCTGGGCTTTACAGCTTGGCCAAACAACCCGCTGATACACAGCTTCGCTGGGCACTACAGCTTGCCGACCAGATGATCTAATCCTCTGCAACCGCTGGGGAAATACAGCTTAACCCGTCCAGTGGAGACCACCACTGCAAGACCGCTGACACACAGCTTGAAGAAACAGCATTCGGAAATGAAAGACAGAATCAAAACGAAAATAGAAAAGCTAAAAAAAAAACAATGTAGCTCTAAGAGCAAAGCTCAGCTCTGGTTTTGAACCACGAGATTGAGATACAACCACTCTCACTCTCACTCTCGATCAGCTCTCTCTCAACTCAATCTCTCTCGATCTCTTCCTCTCTCTTTTTCTCCTTCTTCTCTTCTTCTTCTTCTCTATATCTTCTTCTTCTCTCTTTTCTCTCTGTGGATCGAAGGCTCACTGCTGTATAGACTTTCTCTTCTTTTCTTTCGATCAACCTTCATCTGTGGACGAAGGCTTCAATATATAGCAGCAGCAGGTGGATAAGGTACAGAATGCTTGTGCCTCCCACACTCAATCCAGAACCTTCTTTCCACGTGCCCTTATAGCATAGGTTCCTTTAGTATTGGATCACGTGCAGCCCAGACACTGGGGAATGTTCTTCCTCGGACCACCTTCTTCTTTCTGTTTTTCTTCTTCTCCTACAAAGAGAATAAAACCATTAAACTCAGGCCCACAAAAACTAAAACTGCATGAGGTATGTGATAGCAATACGAGATGCACTATACTGAGAACGACACGAGATACACAAGGTGACTACAGCACGAAATAAAGAGAGAATGACACGAGGTACCACAGTCACAAGGCTATCCCTACAACGAGAACGACACGAGGTCAGATGAAAACAGCACGAGGTGAGAAGGAAATAACACGGAGTAAAACGGTAGTAAAACACGCGATCAGAGGAAACCTTGACAAAGATAGAAAAGAAGTAACACGAAGACATAAACAAAAACGACACGAATACAGAAGACTCAAAGACATAGGGGTGACACAGATGGAGCGACACGAGGTGGCACAGAAAGCAGCACGAGGTGCTGCAGTGTTCAGCACGCGATGGAACAACTAACGACACGAAGACGAGGACAACACGGACTGAAACCAACTCGAAGACGAAAAACAGAACCCTACACAAATTGTGGTCACAAAGCAAAAAGGACACGGGGTCTAAGAAAAATAACATGAAGACAGAAGACAGGAACAGCTACAACGACACGTGATAAAACAGTGAAAGTAGGAAAACGTCTCGAGTAGCTACAGTAAATGATACGAGAATAAGACTCGAAGACAGACGATGTATAGAGTTCTCAGTTCACCCGTCAGTGTGTAGACTTGAACAGCATGAGGCACAGTATAGACATCAACTCTGCACATCGAATGTATGGACTTCAAGTGTGAAGACCATTGTAGAGACTTTGGTTTCGAAGACAATGTGCAGACATCGAGTTTGAAGACCAATGTCCAGACTTCAAGTAACAGTGTGGATGTACAGACTTGATGGAGCGAAGCAGTGTGTAGACTTGAAGCTCCTGATGGGTGTATAGACTTCAAATATCAAGACGCTAAGGAAGATGGACAAAGTACAGACTTGCTATAACAGACCAAAGTACAGACTCTGAGGTTCAAGGCCAACGGCTGTACAGACTTAGAATATTAAGACTGATGTCCAGACTTCAAACGTTAACGCTATACACACTTAACCAATTCAATTGAGATGCAGTGTGTGGACTTCATCTTGAGCGAAATGTAAGTGAAGAATGTATAGACTCAAGAGAGTAAGAAATTACAGACAGCAGTGTATTAAATGCAAAGAACACATAGTCAATCTGATAGAGCAGTTTCATCAAATCAAAAATAGTTGCCAATCAATCAAAACAATGGTGTTGCCAATGAAATAAAGCAAGTGTCAACATCATCAATCATAGAGGGGTCACAACACCTTGGTCGTCTCGAATGAGGACCGAGCTTATTGTGGATGGTGTTGCCGAGAGATAAAGGTATAGAGTCTCTCCTGACACTGGCTTGGATAATACAGGAGGTGACACAAGAAGCTCCTTAAGCTCGATGAATGCCTTCTCGCCCTCCTCATCCCAGGTGAACGCGAGGGTTGCCAACTTTGGCCCTCTCAGCAACTTGAAGAAGGGCGGGCGGTGTTCTGCAACTCGGGACAGAAAGCTGTTTAGCGCGGCGATCCAGCCGGTCAGTCGTTGCACATCTTTGATGCAGGTGGGCGGCAGCATATCCAGGAAGGCCTGGACCTTGTTGGGGTTGGCTTCGATCCCTCGTTTGGTCACCAGGAAGCCCAGGAATTTCCCGGACTTAACCCCAAAGGCACACTTGGCGGGATTTAGCTTCATTTGGTACCTCTGGAAGGTGCTGAAGGTCTCGGCCAGGTCGGCAAAATGGTGCTCGGCCTCCTACGACTTTACTAGCATGTCGTTGATATAGGCTTCGGCGTTCCGCTCGATCTGATCCTTGAAGATCTGATTTACCAGCCTTTGGTAAGTAGCTCCGGCGTTTTTTAGTCCGAATGGCATTCGGGTATAGCAATAGACGCCGAAGTCGGTGATGAAGGCAGTCTTCTCTACATCTTCGGGGCTCATTTGGATCTGGTGATATCCAGAATACACATCCAATAAACTGAGAAGTTCGTTGCCCACGGTCGAATCGACGAGCTGGTCGATGCTTGGCAGCGGATAGCAGTCTTACAGGGTAGCTTTATTGAGGTTGGTGAAGTCGATGCACATCCGCCATTTACTCGAGCTTTTGGGTACCAGGACGACATTGGCAAGGCAGGTAGGGTAAAGGATCGGGTTAAATAACCCAGTTTTCTTCCCCTTGTTGATCTGCTCTTTAATAATCACATGTTTCTCAGGGGCGTGCTTCCTCTTTTATTGTTGTATCGGCCTTACCACAGGGTCGAGGTTGAGGTGGTGCACTATTGTCTCCATGGGAATGCCAGGGAGATCCTCGTCAGACCATGAAAAAATGTGCACATACTCCGAAAGAAAGTCTTTGTATTGAGCTTGTAGTTCAGGTGGTAGATCTGCCCCGATTTTTACTTCAAGGGCCAGATCATTTCTAAGGAAAATAGATAGTAGCTCTCCCCTGGGCTTGGTTGCCGTTTTATCTTCAATCGTTTCGAGCTCTTTTCCCTTGTCCTCTGGACTTACGTTTTCCACCAAGATCATGTAGAACCTTCTAGCCCTTGCCTTATTGCCTTGGACTTCCCCGGTGCCGTATTTGGTGGGAAACTTCATTTTTTGGTGGTATGTGGAGGGCACTGCCTTGATTCGACCGAGGATGCCTCGGCCGAAAATGGCATTATAGGCCGATATCTCCTTGACCACTACGAAGTTTGCCATAAAGGTTACGGCTTTGGGCAGGGTACCGAGGGTAACAAGTAGGCTTAGGGCTCCCTCAAGATAGGTCACTTCGCCATGAACCCACATAGGGGGGTTCGGATCGGACGTAGTTTTGACGAGTTTTCACCCATCTTTAGCAAACACTTGTACGATAAAATGTCGGGGGCACTGCCATTATCCACTAAGATCCGGTCCACGTTACAATGGTTTATCATGGCCGAGATAATAAGGGTGTCATCATGTGGGGTGACCACTCCTTCAAGGTCCTGGTCCAAGAAGACCAAGGACTGCTGGTTGGTCACCAAGGGAAGAGCTTTGGGCGGCTCGAAAGCTCGGCTGGCTCGCTTGGCATGACGCTTTCTCCCTCGGATGGTATCTCCGCCCGAGGCCAATCCACTTGAGATGACGTTTATGTGGACTCCTCGGGGGCGATTGTCAATTTCTTCAGGAGGAATTCCACGGTCCTCCCTCTACTCGGCCACGTACTTGGAGAGTTGGCCCTGGCGGATGAGACTTTCGATCTCGTCCTTGAGCTGGTGGCAATCTCCCGTGTGGTGGCCATGATCGTCGTGGAACTGGCAGTGTTTCTGGTGACTCTGAGGCTTGGGGTCGGCCTTCATCGGCTCGGGACGGTGGAGTAGTTCTGAGTCCTTTATTTCTTGATAAATCTGGTAGATGGGGGCAGATATAGGAGTATAGTGCTCGAACTTGCGTGGGGGTTCCTTTCAGTCGCCCTCTTGATTCCTCCTCTTCCCCCGCCCTGAAGATTGGTTAGATGACCTCTTTTTCTCCCCCTCTCACCCCGAGCTTGCGGGATCTCAATAGGCGTTGAGGACTTCTTTGCACTCCGCATGACGCAGAGCTAAGGTCACAAGATCGACGTAGGAGGAGGGAGGGTGAAGCACCAATTCTCGCCAGAGATTTTTGTCGCCGTTGCCTCCTGTTAGTGCGGTGATGGCGGAGGCCACATCTAGGTGGGGGATGCGCAGAGCTTCAGCTTTGAAGCGGTTAATGTAAGCTCGCAGCTTTTACCCCTGCGCCTGCTTGAGGGCAAGTAATCTCGCTATTGACCTTGGAGGGCCGCTGCCAGCGAAGCTTTCCTTAAATAATCACCCGAATTATCGGAAGCTGGTGACGCTCCCATGGGCGAGTGCTCGGAACCGTGCTTGTGCGCCTTGAACTAGAGTAGTCACGAACGCTCGGCATTTGACCGCGTCGGACGCCCCGTGCAAGGTCATCAGGGTGTCGAAGTTGTCGTAGTGGTCGGCTGGGTCACCCTGGCCGTCGTAAGGTTTGAAGGCCGATAGTGAAACTCTCCGGGAGACTTCAGCCATCAGGATTTGGTCGGCGAACGGGGATTGCTCCTCATCTTCCGGGGCGGCATTTTTCTGGAGGGCACGAAGGGTGCGTTCTTGCTCGGCAAAATGCCGCTTGAAGTCTCGCAGTCAGAGGGATAGTTCTACTTGTCGCCGAGATGGGGCCGGGGGGCTCCGAGTGTTCACCTTGCATTTCAGGTTTGGAACATCCTCCTTCGTGCATTTTTGATTGAGGTCAATCTTCCTCTTTCTTAGGCTGGAGGAGGCCTCTTGCTCCGGAGGTGGGGGCTACGAAGGTCCAGCCCGCTCGCTCCTAAGGATGCATCCTCCTTGATAGATGAATCAGCCCCCGGTTGTCATCCGGGAGGTCTTCGCGCGGGCGTGGTTTGTTCGAGGAAGCCGCGACCTCTCCTCTCCAGCTATCTAGGTCCTCATCAAGTCGACGAGGACATCCATTTTAGCATTGAGGGTTTGGAGGGCGTCCTGGTTCCCAGAAGCATGTTGTCCCCCTTCGGCCGACAGAGGTGGGTTGTTAGCTTGGTTGTTTGAGGGGGTGCCCGTCGGAGAATGCGGGGGCTCATGCTCCCTTTCTTCGACCTTCGGTGCCTTCCGTTTTCCCCTGGTATTTCTCTTACTAGAGCTTCTTCGCACCATGTTGGCTCTTCGTTCGTTTCCCACAGACGGCGCCAGATGAAGAGGGGTGATCTCGCACTATGTCTTGAGCCACACGATGTTGGGCAAGCTTAGGCTACTGGTACAACGAACGGGAATCTGCGAAGCAGGAAACGAGTCAGAGGAACCCAGGGTTGAGACCCCAGGGAAAACCCTCCGATGCCAAAGTCAGTAAAGTTATAGAGCGTAGGTGGAAGTGGAGTAGGAGAAGGAGTGAGGAGCACGAGATCGCTCTCCACCAGTGGGTGTGGTGTTAGGCGCTAAGGATCTACCTTTTCTTTTGGAGGGTTTCCCTTGGTTTATATAGTGTTCTTCTCCGTAAGGTGCTCGGAGGAGGCGGAGAGTATAGGGGGCGTTGCTCGACCGTTTGTGGCTTAGTCGCTTGGTCTCCCCTTTCATTGACTCCCGATCTTCCCTCCTTTCGTGCGATCAGGCAGCGCTCGGGCTTTCCCCGTTCGATGGTTGCTCGGGCTTCTGGGCCAGGGGCCGCCTAGGAAGTATTGGTCCGAGCGTCTTTGGGCTTCAAGCTAAATGGGCCCGTAAGTGCGGCGGTCGCTTGGAGAATATGGCATGTTTGGGTTGGGTTAGACCTGGTTGGGCCGCTCTCAATCGTATATTCGTTGGGCCGCTAATTTACCCCTCTCCAATTAGATTATCATTGTTTTTCAGCTTATCTTCATCAGACCACCTGGTCTTATCTAGAGGCAATTTGTGAGGACTATCATAAATCAACTTCCAGAGATTAGGATTAACAGAATTAATCAGCCCACACATTCTGCCTAACCATGAACTAAAATTTGAACCATCAAAAATAGGTAGGGAATTCATCGAGAACTGTTTGACAGAAAAATTCATGATTGAACAAGCACTGGGATCTCTCTGTAGATCGTTAGATCTAGGGACAACATAGTCTCGCTGTGATACCAATTGTTGGGTCCTGTAGTGCAGGAAGACAGATCTAGAGGGGGGGTGAATAGATCCCTCTATAAAAATTTATGTCCAATTTAAAACACAAACTCCCCACATCAGAAACTAACACAACACCTAAACAATTAGGCACGACGTAGATTTATCAAGTGGCAAATAGATGGACATTAAGAATTAAAAGTGGCTTGAAGAACAAAACTCAACTAAGCTCTTTGTGTGTGCAGATTAAATGTGTGTAGCAGTCTGATTATATTGAGTGTGTGATAGTGTCAATTTAACCTACGAAAAGAGATAGAGAAAATGGACAATCACACATGCATTCAGATATGGACACGATGATTTTTAAGGTGGTTCGGGATCACAACGGGCTCCCTACGTCCACCCCTCACTCAACTGAGTGAGACTTCACTGCTAGAAAATCAGCACGGGGATAAATCCCCACACACACGGAGCCAAGCTCCAACACACACATAGGACAACGCCTGCATACACACACGGGAGGTAACTCCCAAACACACACAGGGAACAACCCCAAACCACACGCGGATATCCTCCGCACAAAATGACGCACGCGCGTCAACACAAACACTCGGAGAACCCACTCTCCGAACATCCACACAAAATATGCGTCAGAAATTGATGAAGCGTTCACAAATGAATACAATAAACTTAAGATATAATCTAAAGACTAAAAAAAGAAAAATCCCCCAAGTGTAAGCCTCCCCCTTCACTAGATGTTTCGGTTCTTCTTGGCTCGTAGATGAAATAATACGATTTCAGCATCATCTCGATCCTCTCTTCATTCCGCTCCACTTTCTCTTCTACCATGAGCTCCAGAAATCCCTTGCTGCAGATGAAAACCCCTCCTCTTTCTCTTGTTCTCTCCTTCTTTTGCTTTCTTCTCCTGCAAGATAGAAAATATTAGCTCATGGGGTTATCTCTCACAAATTCGGAGTACATGTATATATATATCCAAGAGAGTGCAAAAGACCCATACATCCCTTCTAAAACATGTTAAAAACACCCTCATAGTCGTGGAAATCATTTGGGGGCAATATGATAATGTTTTCAAGGGTTTACAATGGGTTTTAGACACTTTCGAAAATCACGTCCGGAAAGAGTCGACTCTTGGAGTCGACACTTACACTCTGAATAGCCAAAATGCCAAAAAATAGAACACCTCCAGACAAGAGTCGACTTAGGGAGTCGACTCTTGTTGGGAGCTGTTCTGGACAGACCCAGGGCATGGTAGGAGTCGACTCCCTGAGTCGACTCTTGTTGGCCTGCCTGCCTAAGATAGACCTAAGCAGAAACCGGTCTAAGATGGGTCGACCTTGTCTAATAGGGTCAACAGACAACATGAACCTCCATTCTTTTAAGTGCAAAAAGTTGGTTAGATGTTACCATGTTCATCTAGATGTGAGAGGGTTTAACGACCATCTTTGAACCTTGCTAAACCAATTTGAATCATGGTAGCATGCTGCTACTAGAATTTCCATTGATGCTTGAACTGCCATGGTCTCTTCTGTTGTCTCTTGATCTGAGCAGCATTTGATCGAACATTTAATGTGCAGTTTCTACTCACTAACATGAGAGAAAGAAATCCTTTACTCCTGCTGCTTCTGAACATTTGCTAGCTTGAACGTTGCTGCTACATGAGTTGGGTTGGTGCCTTTGATGCTTGCTAGTGTTACTTGTGCTCTTGACTTTGAGTGATTTCTGCTGCGTCGGCTACTGCAGTTGATGTTGGTTGATCTTTGTTGACTAGCTTTGCTAGCATCCAGGCATGATGCTACTATGGCTGTAGATGGTGCTATTGTTGCTGAATTCCATTACCTCTAGGGCTAACTTTCGCTAGCTTGAGCTTGGCTTCCAAATAGGTCATCTTCCCTTGAGCTGGTAACCATATGCTGAGCTTTTGTTGTAGGCTTGAATTGAGATGCCTCAGATGGGTTACTGTGGCCTTTTCTGACATAACAGATGAGCCATGTACTCTAATATTATCTTACTGATCATAGCATCAATTCATCAAACACTTGCAATGCAATTTCTTCTAGACTGAATTTTCCTTCTTCACATGACTAGTGGGCTTAGATGAGATGAACCAGAGAATGTGCTGACCCTTTTTGAAGCTTCAGATGAGTTGAAGAGGGTTATACAAAGCTTTCAGTTGATTTGAAGAAATCTGACGGCACTTCGGTCGACCAACCGAAGGCACTTCGGTCGATCAAATTCTGAAAACATCTGTTGACCCTTGAAGGACTTTCCTCATGTTTTGCACATCTTGTAGGCATGCTTTGCCTTGACTTCACAAGTGCGTCTGAGATAGTAGACCTGCATGATTAATCACACTTTGGGAAGAAATTGTATCATAAGAAAAATATTCATTTAACAGATGTATAATGCAGAATTATAACTCAAACCCAAGACATGTATAGCCCATATGCAACAACACATATAAAAACACAAAGAACAAAGTTTTCTCATAATCAAAACATTCTTCAACAAGTCGGCATCTGGCATAGGGTTTTGTGTTTATTTACCGCATTGTTTCTCGCGTGAGAGCTAGAGTGGGCGGTGTTGGCGCTGTGAAGTCGGACTCGATTATTGTCAGAGTGTGGACGGGTGCCTGGGGAGTAAGATAGAGAGTTCTCTTTCCACAGTGGAGGTGGCCTGGTTGTGCTGAGATGGGCAAAGTTTTACCGGTAGGTATGAGTTTGTGATGCATCATTAGAGATACCAGTGACGAGGCCAATGGCTGGCGAGGATAGTTCGTGGCTAGGTGGCCATGAGTGTGTTTCAATGGCATTAAATGTCATTTTGGCCACCCCAGTTTGAGATTTACCCAGCCTCTGAGGCGTTGAGGTCATGGTTTGAGTTGGTGAGCGGATGTCTCGATCGAGAGAGTGCTCTGACGAGTGTAGAATCTTCCTGGTGAGCTATTGGCTGTTGAGCCCGCCATTCTAGTCATGCTTTGTGGTGTCGGAGATGACATGTCAGTCCCGACCATTAGGGAGGATTTTGAGGCAGGAATGGATAGAGATGTCCAAGTGAGTTTTAAGTCTTGCACGTCTATGTGTGAATGGGCTGTGTTCATTTTGCATCTGATTTGGGATAGTATGGCCGTGGCTTAATTCTGGGCCCAACTTGTGGAATTACGGCCATTATGCACTGCACTGGATGCGCCGAGCAAGGTAACAGAAGAAGTTTGGAGGTTCAGTGGCAGATTCAGGGCTTGAGGATAAGCTTTGGCATGTGCTGATCATGGTTCGTGCTGTGGTTCTCGGCATGGTGGCCCACGTAGCAGTAGTTCAGGAGGCAGATGTTTTGATAACTCGAGAGTTAAGAGTGGAATAGTGTCAGCAAGGACAGATCGGATGGAATGATGTCCTGTGGTTAGAGGTATAGTAGCCTTCGAGCCTGGCGTCTTCAGTGATTTCTTCGCTCCCCATTAAGCTTTTGATGGGTTAATGATTCCAGGATCAGAGACAGGTATAGGAAGGGAGTGTGTGGCAGCGGCTAGCTCAACCGCTATGGCAGGGTATGGCTGGCAATTAGCAGAGTCAGTGCTTGAGGAGTAGTGACTTATAGTTCGGAAAGTTGTGATGGTGTGCTAGGAGATGCTACCAGTGTAGTCTAGTGGGACCCTCGACAAGTGTTGCCAGAGAAGCTAACCTAATGGTAGCGGTGGTTTTTCTTAGTGCTGGAAGGTGAGGTTCCCAACATGCATGAAATTTAAGGTCGGGTCGAGCAAGAGGATCTCCCGCTTCGTAGGAGGTATGTTGGTGTCTCCTTGGTTGGAGAAAAATGTGTTTTGGTTGGATTTCGCTATTCTTCATTGTGTGTTCGATTTGGTTGACCTCCCCGTGTATGCCAAGTACTCCGTGTGAGGAGTGTTCTCTGTTTTGGCAGCATGACTACCTATGAGAAGTTATGCCCTCCTCTTGATGCGTAAGGGTGTGTTGGTGTTATCATGGAAGGATGAGTGCCAGCGGAGCTATGTGTGCGAGGATTCATGGCCGATGTTGTGATTCCCGATGGGATGTGGATCAGAGCCTGCGGTGTTACAAAGGATTGCAAAATCAGGAAAGAGAATATGCGCTATGGGTTCAAGGTAATTGAGCTTTCCTCACCTTATTTTCTGGAGTTAGCCAGCTGTATTGAAAAATGTTTGGATGGCGGATGCCGAGAAGTTTGTGATGATTGTGCGTGTTGTACAACGAAAGCCTGGGGGGCCCATGACCCACAGGTCCAGGATTGTGGTGTTGGCAGGAATGGAAGGACCCCAGAGATTTGGTAGAGTATCGGAGCATTCTGACCAATAAAGAGGATTGTCTCATCGGTGTGAGATTATTTTTGACTGTGTAAGCCATGTCGATTGCCGTGCCATTGCTTGAGGCATTGTGGTTTGTGGCACCGGTGGAATAGAGAGTTGGGGAAATATGACGGCAAGTGTGCCGGATGAGTAACCTATTCATCCAATAGAAGTGAAGTCAAGTAATTGGTAGTGGATCTAGATGGAGGTTCGAAAGGAAATAGCCTGAAACAGGACGAGGATGCGAAGATCGGAGTCGATAAGCTAGGTGCTCGACTTGTGTTGGAAGCTGTGTCCTCAAGATAGAATTGGGATCCAGAAAAGTGAATGCAAAGAGAGGATTTGTGGGTCCTAGTTGGTAGCTATGAGCAGTTGGTGAGGCTAGCCGAGTGATCGGCTGTGATATCTATTAGGTAATGTAGTCAGATCTAGAGGGGGGGTGAATAGATCCTTTTAGAAAACTATACCCAATTTAAAATCAATCCGACCACTTAATGAAATGTGAAATAATGGAACACTAATGTTCCCTAACAAGATATGTTAAACCAGAGTTAGATAAAACTCACAGAAGATAATGACAGCTCACAGTATAAAGGTGGCACACATTGAGCCTAGATCAAACACCCAATGGGTGTGTGTGTGATCACAGTGCTGAGAATGTTGGAGCTCAAAGACTGTCCCTACACAGGACAACAAGCAAACAATTGAGTGTGTGTGTGCAGTGAACAACTCAGAGTGTGCGTGTGCAGTGTGCGAACATATCAGAATGTGTGTGAATCAAAAACACGCAAGTCCCTGTGAATGGCGATAGAAGAAAGGGATCAAACCACAAGGACAAACCACTGCACAGTATCTTTAAGGTGGTTTAGTTGCAAACCCACAACCTACGTCCACCCCTCACCAAACTCGGTGAGGCTTCACTGCTTACTAACAGCTTGACACGAGGACACGGTCCTCACCGCTGATTCATAGCTTCACGGGAATGACTTCCCACGCACACACACACTGACACACAGCTTGGAACTCAAGGAACAAATCCTCAAACATATGCTGACCCATAACTTGACGGGGATGCAACCCCAGATTCCGCTGAACCACAGCTTAACCTGATCCCTAAAATAGGGTATCGAAAACATACACAAAAATGAAGATGCAAATGTAGAGAACAAAAGATGGAAAACAAGAAAATGTAGCTCAAATGAGCAATGTGGCTTTGGACTTGATTCACAAGCCTTTCTCTGATCAGATCTAGACTAATTCCTCCTTGGCTGCTTTCACTCTCTCTCTTTTCTCGAGCTCAGATATGGAATTCTAGTGCTTCTCTAGAAGGGACTCTCCGATCTTCTCTTCTCTTCTCTCTTTTCTTCTCTTAGGTTCTCTCTCTGATCAGGCTCTCACTCTTTCTCTGATCTCTTCTAAAATCTTCTACTCAGCTCTCTCTTTTAGCTCTCGTAGCCCCTCTTTTCGCAAGGAACTTGGGCGGTATTTATAGAGTAGAAAATAGATGATATATGGATACTGTGAATTTATCGAGCCAATATCATATTGGTCCAGGTCAGATGGAATATTCTCTAGTAGAGGCCCTTCTAGAACCTGGGACCATCGATTTGAATGCCTGCCCAATCATTGGGCCTTGGTCTATGTGCCCAAGAGGGCCCCACTTTAAGTTCGCAACCCTCAGCTGCCGTGATGAGTCGACTTGGTGTAGATATCAAGTTGACTTGTTCTTTGAGCTTTGCAGGATCTAACCTTTTGGAATTCTGTGAGTCGACTTGGTTATAGCCTTGAGTCGACTTGCTTGGTGCTTCGACAGATGAATTCTTAACTTGAGTCGACTTGTTGCTCAGGCCAAGTCGACTTGGCCTTCGTTGCTGCTGCTGCTTAATGTGTGACCAAGTATGTTGACACACTGATGAAGTCAATTCCATAGCTTCATTGAGTTGACCCAATCTTCTTGTTGTCTGAGTAATGGCTGGAAGGCTTGATGTGTCGTCCCCATAGCTCCATTACGTCAACTCAGCCTTCATGTTGCCTTTCCTACTGTTGATGCTGTTGGCTGCTGGCTATTGCTGGATGACAGTTAGGTTGACCCACCATGAAGGTTAGGTCAACACACCCTGACCACTGATAGAGCAATTTGATCTGATGAACCAAAGTAGGTCGACACACTTCTGATGTGTGTCAACACAGTCTGACCTCTGATAAAATTGAATTTTTCTGGTGAACCATTGTAGGTCGACACACTTCCAAGGTGTGTCAACACACTCTGAACACTCTGACCAAGCCTGCTTGTTGAAGGACCAAGTAGGTCAACAAATGTGTGAAAATAGGTCAACTCATCTTGAAGTAAGTCGACTCATCTTGCTGAAGAAGGTTGACTCATCTTGTGAAATAGGTTGACCATCTGTTGAAGTAGGCCGACTCATATATAAACCAAGTCGACCCATCTATGAAGTTTTCTCTCATCTGTCGACCGGCCAGTCATATCAGTCGACTTGAGTTCATTTCAGTCGGCTGAATTCACCTTATTCTTGAGAAGATCTGACTTGATGGCTTCATTCACTTATGACATGTATCAAATGACTTTGAACACTAAGTCATTTTCTTCACATTTATCCAATCATAACAGGAGTTATTTCATGTGTTCTCAAATTGACTTGCTAATGACTTATCAGTCTGACATCATCAAAGCATAATGCACACAACATTCTTCCCCCTTTTGATGATGGCAACTATGAGTCATTTTTTACATAAAAATCAACATTCAAGTTAGGCAAGTAAACATGATGAAAAATCATTTGAGCAATCGAGGCACAATTTCATTCAAGGCACAATTTCTTTCAAAGCTTGAGCAGCAACAATGATTGAGATAGCAACTATAATTCCAGATTGACTTTATGTTCTCTCCAAAATCTCTCCCTTTTTATCTCGAAATATTTTCTCTCCATTCTACATTCTCTCCAAAAACTCAGCTCAATAACATAATGACACCCAATGACACACATTATTATTAATGACTCCACATTGTCTCCCCGTTTGACATCATCAAAAACTTGAGTAGACAGGCAAGGTAGGAAAGGTACAATATGTAGAGATCGTTGAAGGAACTGAATAGTAGAGGAAGTGGGGGTGCAAAAAAAAAAATCACGAGGCATCTGACAAAGCTCACATACCAGGGTTTTCATTTCTAAAAAAATTAACATTCTCCTTTTAGAGCAAGATTATTCAAGACCATTATTTACATTAATGGTTCAAAGTTTATAAGCCCAAAGTCTGAGTGTAAAAACCTTGAATATATGTTCTAGTATATCTAATAGAGCTAAAACAAATCTTTTAAGACCAAAGTCCTTACCCCCATTCCTTTTCATCTCACTTAGTTATTTCAAGAGACACCCCTGGAAAGAGTTTTAACTAGCATTGAAGATAAACATTTTAAGGTACATAATTCTTTTTAGGGTCAACCTTTTGAAATTCATTTTCTTTCTCACAGATTTTTATTTTGCTCATTTTTTAAGGACAGTCAGGTTCAATTTACTCCTTTGACATGAGGAGACGCATTGATTAGATGCAAGACTCCCCAGTTACTCAGAGTTTTACTCACCATCCTGTCTCAATCATGAACAGAGGTGGCTTGTCACATCATGACATAGTCCACGTCACGTCTTGGGTGAAGGGACATGGTTTCTCAATAAACTTCAGCCATTGCTCTGCCTTTTATTTTTATTTTTCTTAGAATTCTTTAAATAGAGTTAACTAGACCTTTACTTTATGACACGGTTTCCATCGCTTCTTTGGTGAAGGGTCTATGTTTTCTCAGTTAGTCATAGTCATTACTCTATAGATTCATGTTTTAATTTTCTTAGGCCTTTTCCCTTTAAATTCATTAGCCCATTTTCAATGTTTAAAAACAATACTCAGTGTAAAGCTCTTTAACCAAAGTGACCTCAATACTCTCAATTTTCATATTTCAGGAAGAGGTGAGGTCACAATTCTTTATGTCTGTTTTAAATCTATTCCATACATTGAGATAGTCATTTTCAAGACCCTTAAACCTAGATTTAAGGTCTATACACTCTAAACTATCAATTTATATAGGGTTGGTTTGAAATATCAACAAGGAACTCTAAGAAGAGAATATTGAATTTAAGCTCCCCTTGAGTATGTAAACTTAGTCAGATTTAATTAGAAATACTCCCCCTCAAGAAATAATTTTCAATGAGTGTAATTCAAGAGAATGGGATGAAAGACACATACACAAAATGATGTATCAAGCTAAAAAGTGTTCTGTTTGACAATGGGAATGCAGACAGAGCAGACAGTAAGATAGGTCGACACATGCAACAGAGTGAGTCGACCTGTTCTTCAAACAGAGTGTCAGATAGAAATCAAAGATAAGCTTTAAGTAGGCTAGGTTGACATAGAGTGTGTAATGGGTCGACCTATATGACAAGCAAAACACTAAACAGAAGCAACTTTTCACCAATCTAGGTTGACACAAGATGGACAGTGGGTTGACCTATTCTACATCCAGAATGATATTCAAAAAATTTTCAAATCCAGATTACATAAGTATTGCCAAGGTTTCAATTTCATTCAGCAATTTTTAAAATTTTTGTCATGGCAAAACTTTCATTTAGCAACATAACAATTGAATCTTTATTTACACATCAATAAGGCAATTTCAATTATGCTTTCAATTTTATTTGAAACTGAAACTCATCCTTAATTGAACCTTTTTATTCAAGAAGCATAGAAAGGAGGCACAAAATTTTGAAAGGGAACAATTTTTCCAAACAAATTAAACTCCCCCTGACTATTTCAGCAGATGAAGTCATGTGACTAAGAACACATTCTTCAACACAGCTAGACTAACTCAACTCAGCTCCCCCTCAATCAATACTCATGAAAACTAGGACACACTGACAACAGAACAAGTGTCCACATGATTGATGAACTAGATTTCAATGCTCCAAGATAGACATCATCAATAGTAGTTGTTGATAATGATAAACCAAAGGCTCATATGCCAGCTAAGAGTGAGACAATATAGAGCTGAACCATAAGCATTGCAAATCATTAGCAATAAACTCATCAGTAGATTAATTCCATTAGCATAAAAAATTCTTCATGAACCAAACATTTGAAATCTCTGATTTCTAGTACGGGACGGAGTATAGACTCACGCATGGTGATAGTTTTTAGCTGGACCTAATCCAACCTTCTACAAATCACCATTTGATATACCAGGTAGTCATTAATCCAATCAAGACTGATGTAGGATGTAATCTTTTGACTTGAACGTATAGTTGACCTATGGTACCAGGCGGAGGCATATTCTCACGCATGGTGATAGCTTTCAGACAGACTTAACTTGCCCTTCTTCATGTCACCATTTGATATACCATAAGGTCATGAGATGATGATGCATTGAGGGGTTCAAAAATGATTGCAATGAAGACTCCCCCTCAACTTAACACTATATGCAATGTAATATTCAAACTGCTATGCAGACTTATTTTCATGCATGCAGACCCAGACACATTCAGTCAAACAAGAATTTTCTCAGATAATAACAATTTGAATTATTTTTCCTAAAAATAGTTCAGATGCTATTGACATCGACATAGAATTTATTCTACTGATAATGAGAGGGATAGCACCTGAGTTCTTTGCACGAGAGTTTTTATTTTACCTTCAAAGTATGCCACAACATCCAACATACCCCGTGTACCTTGACTTCCTTGATTGAGTGATCGCTTCATGCTTTTTATTTTCAAGGCACACATGCAAGGCAACATTCTCATTTGATATTTTTAGGTACCCAAGTCTTCTTGGGTCCCTGAGAGTTAGTAGCATTTCTACCAAACAAGTTCTTTCTCATTTTTATTGCCTCCATATCATCAATTTTCATACAAAGACAATTATCAACTACATGTCCAAATTTTTCACAATAAAAACAACACATGGAAGATTTCACATTCTTATTCTTCATGAATTTTGTGAATCTTTATCTTTGAATAGAGAATTTCACATGCTCAACATTAGAGTTGTTTTCTTCTTTTAAGTACCAGCAATTTTTCATGATATGTCCCGTCTTTCCATAATGATAGCAACACTGAGAAGGATTTCTTTTAACTGAGTTTTTATTGTTTGGATTATATTTTCTGGACATGTTTTTCCTGTCTGAAACCATTCTTTATTTTTCAAAAAACTTTTTACTTCTACATGCTTTCAGATCATCATTCCTCATCATATGGCAATCATCCATAGCATGACCATGCTTACCACAGTAAAAATAGGAAACATTTTTGTTGATTAAAATTTTCTTCCTTGGATGATATTGTCTAGACATGTTCTTTTTATTTGAGGGCAATTTTTGTTTATCAAACATAGTTCTACCCTTGCAAGCACTCAAGTTATCATTTTTCAACGCGTGACAATCATTAATAACATGTCCATGTTGTCCACAATAAAAACATGAAAATTTCTCTTTCTTGGAAACATGGTGTTGTTGGCGTTAAAAAAATGCGGGCTATTGTCTACAGCCGCATAAAAAAATAATTTTTTTAATGGGAAAGAAAAGAAGAAGAAAGGGCCAAGCAAAATAGAAGAGGAAAAGGAAAATAAAAGGGGAGAAAGGTCAAAACGAAATGAAGCAAAATAAAAAAGGGAGAAATAAAAAAAAGGAGGGGACTTCTCCTGAAGAACAGAAACACGGACGGTTCCTTCCCTCGCGTACATGAGCATTCAATGCTCGAACGGCGCCCCCTCCCGCGTGCAAACAACGCAACGGCAGCAGCGGCGGGCCTCTCCTCGGCCACTCTGCAGGACTCCCGCGTACGAACCGACAGTGCGACGATAGCAGTGGTCATCGGTAGGGTGACCCATATGACAACGATGGGGCTGCCCCTTGGCAATCCCGTGAAGGTGTCCCACGAAGAGAGGATCCCAGTCCCCTATACATATAGCCATCTGAAGAAGAAGGAAAGAGAGAACGCTGAAAAAAGAAAGGGGGGATGAGAACGCGTGAAGGAGAAATCTGCAAAGGGGAGAGAGCTGAAGAAGCGGGAGATCTTGCAAAAAAAAAAGTGGGAGAGAGCCAAAGGGGAGGAAGAGAGAAACAGTGTGAGGCACACCTGTGAAAGGGTGGGTTCTTATTCTTTTTTCCTTTTCTCTTCTTTGCAGGAGACTTGGCCTTGATGTAATTCCTTTTTTTCAAGGATGAATGAAATGTGGGGCCCTCGGCCCTAATTTTCCTATGATCTTAATTAATGCTCTCCAATATGTGCAATGTGTTTGTTTCGTTCTATTTGTTCTTCCGTTCCGAATAGGTAGGACGGTTTCTCCCCGACTCTGGCATGCCATTCGCATGATAATCTAGCTCTTATCACGGTGGCCATCGCATCGGAGTTTACTCAACCTTATGAGTGTGATTCCGGGTTGCCAACCACTGGTGGCTCACCTCATTTTCCTTTTTCCTTCGTAATGATTCTTCAGGTTTATTTTGCCATGGGCAGTAGGTAGGCCCGGTAGGGAGACTTTCTCTTCTCAAAGCCCCGCTTTGGGATTTGACCAATTCCATGGTCATTGGAGAGGGGGGAAAATCAACCATCCGAGAGCACGGCCCAACTAGGTCGAATTCGACCAAACCAGGCCCAGCTCCCCAAAGTGACAACTCCATTTTGGGCCCACTTACTTCAAGCCCAAAAACCCACTCGGAGCAACACTTCCTAGGCGGCCCTCAGGTCCGGATGTCCGAGCGATAGAACAGTCGAGAGATCCCCTGCGGGGACCCGATATGGCCTACCCGAGCTATACACTCATCGCTCGGGACAAAATCCTGAGCGAACGCCTCTAGCTCGGACCGACTGTCGGAAGCTCATCCCAACGTCCTTTGCGCATCCAGCAGGAGCAAGGAACTCCAAAGGATAGGGGAGGGCAAAAGTCCTTACGCCATAATGAGCCCACTATAAGGACATAACCCCCCGAAGCCCCCTCAGCTCCTTGGACTATTATGTTAAACGGATTGCTATATAAACTCCAGGTAGACCCCCTGAGAAGGTAAGGCAATGGTCCTGAGAGAAAACCACCACACTTCTTGGTGGAGAATAATCTCGTGCCCCCTCTCTCCAACCCTCCCTCTTCACCTTCAAGCTCTATCGCACTTGCTGACTTAAGCATCGGAGGGTTTTCCCCAGGGAATCCTTCCTGGGCACCTCTGATCCATTTCCTGCCTTACTATTCATACAGACATGGTGACCGTGATCAAAAGATTCCTCCCGGATCTCACGACTCAGGATCAGCGTGAGATTACACCTCTTCATCTGGCGCCGTCTGTGAAAAATGAATAAAGAGCCATCATGGTGCGAAGAAACTCTGGTAGGAAAGTCGCCGGTGGCAAAGGAAAGACCGTAGCGGCGGACGGAGAACATGTGCTCTCCCACACCACAGAGAACGCCCCCGCCGATGATAACAATCCAGCCGACGAGCTGCCTCCACCACCCGCGGAGGTGCAACCCCCTAACGGGAGTCCTGACGCCCTCCAAACCCTCGACGTTAAACTGGATATCCTCGTAGAGCTAATGAGGACCCGGGCGGCTAGGGAAGAGAGGTCACGACTCCCACGGGAAAGCCCTCCCCGGGGAGAAGCTTCCCAGCACACGGCTGGAGGCCGTTTCTGATGCGGGACAGACACGCGACCTGGGACTCTAGCTCGCGGACGTCCCTATGCGAGGGAAACATGGGACTGGGTGTGATTGAGAAACCGGCCGTGAGTCTCGGGTATCGACTTTTCCGCGTTAACTCGGATTGAGTCACGGGACGGTCGCACTAACTCTCTCTCGCAGCGGTGATAGCAATATATAGCGAGCTAATTAACCTATCACATGCTCTCTAGCTGCGGCATTCAAAAATATACGCGATAAGCAAATGCGATAAAGAGAGTGGCAAAGGTACCTCCACGCTCCTGGCGTGGGGAAGATGATCCTGGCCAATTACGGTAACTCCCGGTAACAACAGTAAAATTTAGTTACAACAGTGAAATCTATTGCCCACTTCACGCAGGGAGGTAAAGGACTACAAGTGGGGCCCGGGAGGATCGACCCTGGGTTGACGGGCAGTAATCTGGAGGTGCGTTCGGGGTGAACTCGGCCTGCTGGTCCGACTCGGTACTGTGCCGACTCAGTTCTGACTCGCTAGACAGCAAGGCGCGGTTTCCAAAGGAACGTCGCCCTCCTGAGGTCTTCCGAAGGCGCCGCTTGGCTGGGACGATGGCGGGATGTCCCTGATCGACTCCCTGAAGTGGCGGTTCCAGAAGTTGACTTTTGATAATTTTGAACGAATTATTTTCAGACTTTAATTTCAGACCTGCACAGGGAACAGATCTACATGTCTCGGCTGCAAGAATTATGTGGCTCAGATCCGGAGGCCGATCGAGGCGTGGCTGGTACCATTGGAAAGAGCACTCAAAGAACTACAACATATATTTTTCACAACTCCATCCACCAAATGGATTGAATATGAGAATGACTGTAACACTGTTTTGTTTTCTGACCTGGACTGACAGACACACAGGGCAGACTGTGTTTTTCCTTAGACTGACCTTTGACCAAAGGGGAAATGATTTTTCTAGACTCCACGAAAATTATGGTGGAAGGGGGTATATGTGAGGAACACTGAGGAATTTTTTGGGATTTTCTGAAAATTGATAAGGGGGTGGGAAAAATACAAAAAGATGACTCTGTCCCGTAGATCTGTAGAATGACAGATTACAGGGGGAAGAACAATAAATGCGGGAAAAATACCAAATGAAGTCCAAATGACACGAAATTTGAACTGAAGGTTAGGGGAGATGGACAGAACAAATCCTAAAAATTAGGGCTTGATCAGACAACAAGAACCAGAGATGAAAATCCGAAGATGAGCTTCTGTCCTGATGTAGATAGAATCCGACGATGGTGGCGGTGGCGCGACGGCGGTGCGATGGCGGTGCGATGGCGGCGGCGGCAGAAATGGATCTCAGAGGGGATAAGGAGAATGGGCTTCACACCCTAGAGGGCTGGAGGAGGAAGAAGAACCAGGGAGAGAGGGAGAGGGGCGCACCCTTCCTTGGAGCAAATGCCAATTTTTCACTTCATTAATTCTTGAAATGGGAAAATACATAGCATTTATAAGAAATGAAAAATGACCTAATCTACTCTTAGATCTAGGGTTAGGGTGGGATACATAAGGGATAGAACTAATTAGTTCTAATAGGTTGTTTAACAAAAATCAAAAATCCCATAAAAGGGGGGGGGGCCCCCTTGACCAAGGGACAAGGTAGGTAGCCTCCTTTTGAAATTTTCAACCACTTGTCTCCCATGTGTCCAATTGACCTTCTAGATGCCACCTAGGATTTTGACCAGCCCCACATGGACCCATATGACTTATGTGGACCAATGGGGAAGGAGTGAGGGCCCCCTTGCTGGACCTACTGACAATTTGCATAAAAACCCAAAGAATCCAAGGGAATGACACATTAGCTTATAAAGCCTTACAATTGCACATATGCTTTCCCAAGGATATAAAAATAAACTAAAGGACACAAATGTAAATAAAATGTTAGTGCTCTTACCCTGATGTCCCCATCAGTTTCACCCTCCGAGGATGACGGCTTATTCGCAACAGGTCAGGGGGACCTTCGCACGCCCCCCCTCCAGAACAAGAAGCCTCCTCCACCCCGAGGAGAGAAGGAACCAGAACGCGTCGACAGCACTCGGAGATTGATCCCCCCGAGGGACGACGCGGCAGCCCGCAGGGACGCCCCCACAGTATCTCGGACTAGTGACATCCGGAGTTATCCCTCCAGCTGTGAGATTTCGAGCGACGATTTGCGGAGCAAGAGCGCGCCCTACAAAAAATGTCCACCAAGGAAGATGAGGAGCAATCCCCATTCTCCAACCATATCTTGAAGGTCGAGATCTCCCCCAGAATCATGCTGCCAACCTTCAAGTCGTATGACGGCCAGGGAGACCCGGCTGACCACTACGACAGCTTCGACGCCCTGATTACCCTGCACGGAGCCTCCGACGCCGTCAAATGCCAAGCGTTCGTGACCGCCTTGGTCGAGGGCGCTCAGGCTTGGTTTCGAGCACTCGCCCCCAGCAGCATTCACGACTTCAGACAATTCGGGCAAGTCTTCAAGGAAAGCTTCGCAGGCAGCGGCCCACCAAGGTTAGTAGCGGGGCTGCTGGCACTAAAGCAGGCACAAGGGGAGAAACTACAGGCCTACATCAACCGATTTAAATCGAAAGCCCTACGTATCCCCCGCCTGGATGTCGCATCAGCCATCACCGCACTGACCAGAGGCACCTGCGATGAGAACCTTCAACGAGAACTAGTCCTCCATCCCCCCACCTCCCTCGTCGATCTGGTGACCCTAGCCTTGCGCCACGCAGAGTGCGAGGAAGTCCTCAGCGCCTGTCGCGGCCCAACGGGCTCCGGTCGGGAGGGGGATAAGAAGCGACCATCCGAGCAAGGCTCGGGCCAAGGAAAACGGCGGAATCAAGATGGGGACCGAAGGGAGCCCCCGCGGAAATACGAGCGGTACACTCCTCTATCCGCTCCCGTCTACGAGATATACGAAGACATCAATGGCTCGGGCATTCTCCGCCAACCCGAGCCTATGAAGGCCAAGCGTCGCAACCGACGCAAACATTGCCAGTTCCACAACGACCACGGGCACCATACCGAAGATTGTCACCAACTCAAGGACGAGATTGAATGTATTGTTCGCCAAGGAGACTTATCTCGGTACGTGTCCGAGTGCCAGAAGGAATTCCTTCTTTTCTCTTTTCTTCGAATGTTTTCTGTTGTTGCCTTCTCGTAGCTAATCCTCCTCCTTTTTAAGCTCAGCCTCTTCTCTTCATTCTTTCGTGCACTTGATACCTTTTTCTCTTCAAGCTTTTCTTTCCGTATCTTTGAACGAAGCCCACCTACTACCTTGAACTCGATGTGCCATATGCTTTTTGTAGAGTATGTGTAGCAACCCAGATAAAAATAAGATTTTTAAATAAATCAAATTAAAAATAAAAGATAAGTGAATGGATGACAAAGAGCCTAAATGAGTAAATCATTAATCAAAGGAAAAATAACGCCTTTTATAAAGGCGCTGATTCAAAAGGAAATGCCTCTGTCTAAGGCGTTAATTTAAAAAGGGACGCCTAGACAATAGGGCGTCAAATTTCAAACGACGAAAGATAAAATTTAGGAAAGGAAATGAAACGCCCTCTTCCTGGGCGCGTTTTACATAAGTAACGACGCTAGACAAGGCGTCAATTTAAATTCGACACCCTCGCTTAAGTCGTTAATTCAGTTCGAGTTTCGTTCGACCCAGGAGTCTATCCAGAGCAAGTTATGGATAACTACGTCGAGGGTAGAATATAGTAAGGACTCTATCAAGGGAATACTACCCTTAATCAAATTCTAACTCTATTAGGATGCCAAAATCCTATAAATAACCCTGTCCGATCAAACCCTAAAGCTGTTGCTGCTGCGTGAAGAACAGGTGGTTCTTCGTACCGTTTTCTTCCTCTGTCCATAATTCTTAGTCATGAAGGATACTAATATTCTTCATGTGTTCTGTAGGTTGACGTGCTGAAGAACGAAGGGTCTTCATCATCGTCTACATCTTCTTCAAACTACCGAATTGTCGGAGGAGTTTTTCCTTATCATCTTCCTCTGCTTCCGGAAGATCAGAGCATCGTTATTATTGAACCTTCATCCGTTCGTCGGTCAAAATCTTCATAAAGGTAGGTTTTCTCAAGATCATAGCCCACACTAGCTTAATATCTTAATAATATCATCGGTCGTGCATGCATATAGTTCTTTTGTGGTTTCAAGATGTTTTCTATATAATTTCAAAAAGAAACGCCCTTGACCAGGGCGCTAGTTTGAATAAGCGACCCACACTAGGGCGCTAATTATTGTTTGACGCCCTTCACAGGAGTCGTCAATTTCACATAGTTAATACCCATGTTCAATAATTAATATCGATGTAACCATGATTAAAATATATTGCATGAGAGTACATGTGGAATCATGTTATTTTTCTGGTCCCTCTCTCCTGAAATTTAATCATTTAAAAATTGATAAATTCTTGAATTCACGACCTTGTCCAGGTCGTCTCATGTTTAACTGACGCCCCAGACCAGGGCGCATATTGAAGAGTCACGCCCCTGTCCAGGGCGCGTTTCTATTAAAATTCCAGATTATTAATATTCTGTAAATTAGAAATATTGAAAGGACGACTTCTATGTACGTCGTCAAATGTAATATAAACGCCCCTGATTAAGGCGTTAATTTCATGAAAAAAAATGGCTTTACCAAAGTCGCTATTTTCCTGCATTACTGTTTCACTGATTACTGTTAACCGAGAGTTTCATTATATATATATATATATATATCGGCACTATATCTCCACTCCGTGAGTATAGTCCCACGTGTTGAGTTCGATGCAGTATTCAGAGGGGGGTGAATGAATATAGCCCTTTAAAAACTTTCACCCAAATTAAAACTAGAATACTAACAAGACTTTCGCTCAATATAAAATTTCGCCCAAACTAGAACAATGATGCTAACTAGACAGATTTACCAAACCTGAAAGCTAATCAACTATTCAGTTCTACCAGTTAGCAAACACATGGAGTACCCCTATGCATTCATCTAGCGGAAGCACAAATGAACAAATCAAACCACAATGCACAAGGGGTTTTTAGGTGGTTCGGTCCTTCAGACCTACATCCACCCCACACTCAAACCGAGTGTGGCTTCCACTAGCTCATGCTAGAAACAGCAGACTCAGTCTGCAACAAACGCTGCCAAACAGCTTGACCAGGGGAACAACCTCCCCTCTTCCTCCCAACCGGAGGGAACCACTAGTGAGACCAGTCACTAGCAAACCAGAGACACAAGGTCTCTCTTCCTCCAGACCTGGAGGGAACCCCTGGACTTGAATCCACAAGCCCAGAACCGGAGACAAGTCTCCCTTCCTCCAAACCGGAGGGAATCAACAAGTAGCACCCAGCTACTTGCAACCGGAGATAGCAATCTCCCTTCTCCTGAACAAACAGGAGGAACCCACAAGTGACACCAGCCACTTGGAAACCAGAGACACACGGTCTCTCTTCCTCCACACACGGAGGGAACCACCGGACTTGCTACTCACAAGCCCAGAGCCGGAGGAACAAGCCTCCCTTCCTCCAACCCGGAGGGAAACCTAGAGACCCAAGTCTCTCTTCCTCTGAACCCCAGAGGGAAGCACAACCGGAGATAAATCTCCCTTCCTCCAACCCGGAGGGAAACAACCGATGACACCCTGTCAAAGGCAACCAGAGACGCAAGTCTCTCTTCCTCCACACGGGAGGGTACCAACCACAAGTAGCACCCAGCTACTTGCAAACCGAAGACACAAAGTCTCCCTTCTCCTGAACCCACAGGAGGAACCCCGACCTCTCTACAAAGGATCGGAAATACAGTAAATGGATAAAACCAAAAACGAAACCAGCAACAGAAGGCTGAGAAGATAAAAACAAATGTGGCTCTCGCAGGAGCTGGCTGGCCTGGATTTGATCCACGGTCCAGTAGACGAATCTTCAGGTAAGATCTTCTTTCTTCTCCACGAGCTCTCTCGCTCACTCTCTATCTTTCTTCTCTTTCTTCTGCTCTCCTCTCACTCTCTATCTTTCTTCTCTTTCTTCTGCTCTCCTCTCACTCTCTGCTTCTTCTTCTCTTCACACTCTTCTCGAGCTCTCTACCTCTCTTCTTCTCCTTCTGCTCTTCTTCTTTCTCTTTTCTTCTTCTATCTGGATCGTGGCTCTCTGTATACGCTTTTCTTCTCGCCAACTCGATCACCTTCATCTATGGAAGAATGCTCATATATATAGCAGCAGCAGCAGCAGCATCAGCCACGACGTGTGACCTCCACATTTCCAGCCCTAAGAATTCGGACCACGTGGCAGTCTCTCAGCAGACTTTATTCCAGCCTCGGATCACGTGCCCTCCTTAAGCTTCACGATCAAAGCACCTGTAAAACAGGGTATCGGATAAGTCATCAGTTTAAAGAATAACTCTGTATAGACTTATCAGAAGAACAGCGTTTTAGAAGAAACCTGGACGAGGTTAGAACGAAACAACACGAGCTAACAAATAGCAACAACACGGAGACAACACGAAGACAGAATAAGGAAACGACACGAGGTACATACGAAGACAAGACAGAAACCAATCATGAAGTATGGTTTCAACAAACGAAAGACACAAGGTCTAGGAAGAACAACACGGGGTGACAGCAGAAACCGACACGAAGTGTTTGCAAACAAAGTAAGACACAAGGTCTACGTAAAGCAACACGAAGTGTGGTTAAAGCGAGAACGACACGAAGTGAAGTTATAAAACAACACGAGGTAAAAAGAAGAACGACACGAGATACATGGAGACAAAACAGAAACCAACACGAAGTGTGGTTTCAACACAAGAAAGACACAAGGTCTAGGAAGAACAAAAACGACACGAAGACACAGAAACAACAGTAACTGACACGAAGTAAGTACGACACCAAGATGAGGTTGACACGAAATGAAAACAACACGAGGTGAAGTTGACACGAAATGAAAACAACACGAAGTGAAAACAACAGTAACCGACACGAAGTACATGAGAGGAAAAACGACACGAAGTCATGAAAACAACAGTAACCGACACGAGGTGAGGTTACTAAAGCGACAACGACACTCGGTGTGGAAAACACGACACGAAGACCTGAGACGGAGAAACGACACGAAGTGTAACAGGAACGACACGAAGTAAAAATAGTGATCGACACGGGTTGAACACAACACGAAGACGAAATACAAAGAGACGACACGAAGTGAAGTTGCCACGAAGTGAAAACAACACTAAGTGAAAAATAATAATCGACACGCGGTGAAAACAACACGAAGACGAAGTACAAAGAGACGACACGAAGTGAAGTTGACACGAAGTGAAAACAACACTAAGTGGAAAACAATAATCGACACGCGGTGAAAACAACACGAAGACGTAAACACTAAAACAACACGAAGATGAAGACAAGGGAAACGACACGAAGTCTAACCTCATACAAGCTTTCCTGTCACGCATGGAAATCAACACGAAGTGTTGTATGGTTATACAACACGAGATCTTTTCGTGTTAGTGAGGGGAAACAACACGAAAACTCAAGTACAGAAACAGCACGAAGATGATGTACAATCTGATGTACAGACATGAAGAACAGTCCAAGGTATAGACTTGCACGAGCAAGCTACAGTGCCAAAGTATAGACTTCACGCTGTACAGACTACATGACCAGTGCATGATTGTACTTGACAATGTAAACACTTAGCCTATGCAGACCAATGTACAGATTTTGGCGAAGCAAAAGGCTGTATAGACTTGGAGACCCAAAGCCATTGTATAGACTTTGTCTAAGACAAGGCATGAGCTGACGTTGTATATACTTAGCCAATGCAAACCAGTCCGATGTATAGACTTTAAGGAAATGCATGCTACAGTGCAATGTCTAGACTTGCGATGTGTTCGCCAAATGCACACTACAGTCCAATGTATGGACTTGGACGAATGATGCATGTGCAGTGAATAGACTTAGGGCATAAACCCCACGATGCACTGTATAGACTATGCACATAACATAAGTCTAACATACACAATATATCAGTTGTACCAGTCACAGTCATGATGCAATCATCAAGGCACAATGTCATGAAAACACTATATCATTGCTATCATCAAAATACAATATCAATCATCAAAACCACAACAATGAATGCTTTATGCATCAGTTTAACATGTAACAAGACTGAACATCAAATATGTTAATCTAAACTGAGCAGCAAGATGACTGAACCTTTGATTAACTCACATCAACAACCAATCATCAAAGCCATCATTAAAACCATCATCAAAACCAAAACCACATGCATGGGCACAACAATCTCCCCCTTTTTGATGATGGCAACACTTTCAATACATTGAGTCATTCTGATGATGTGAGGCATTCTGAGGTAATCGATGTGAGGCATTCTGAGGTAATCTGAAGACTCAAATTATTCTCCCCCTTTGACTTCATCAAAAAGAAAAATAATTTGAGAAATTATAGCATGTATAAAAGTTCAGTCAATTTCTCCCCCTAAATAAAAGCTCCCCCTTTGAGAAGGAATATGAACAGATAACACAGGTAGAAAAGGTAGGAGGATCACTTGATAACAGCTGAATCATAGGTTCAGAAAGGAAGCATGATTATAACCAACTGTTAAAGTATAAGAATCATCAACATACAATTTTTCAAAAAATTCAGGTTTAACAGTGATAAATCTAGAGTAAAACACCTGACCCCTGAAAAAAGAGTTTTAGATTCCATTTATAGCAATGAATCTAGGGCACATGGTATTAATAGATAAGTCTGAAATAATACCCTTTTGTGTTTAAACAAGGAAATTCAAGAGAGGCAACTTGAATATGTATTGATAAAAATAATTTTCACTCATTGACTTTTGATTTTTCGAAGGGTTACAGCAGTTTGATTTTCATTTTTTTTTTCAATTTCTGAAACTGAACTAAGTGAATAGACCTATGGCATTTATGCTGTTGACATTAAGTGTACACCTTGATAAGAGGCAGGTACCCCCAGTTACTAGGCATAAACTACAAGATCTACTTCAGATCAAGACCCACAAGGAATAGTCTTCACTTTTGACATTAAGGGTACACCTTGATTAGAGGCCAGTACCCTCAGTTACTTGGTGAGGACTCCCCCTATAGATTTGACCCTATGAACAGAGATAGTCTAAAGCACTTCATGACATGTGAGTTCTCCTGTCTCTTTGGAGGAGTTCACAGTTTCTCAGTGCAATCAGCCATTGCTCTGTCACTATGTTCAGTTCTTAACATTAATGATCTTATATACTGCTGCCCTTAATTCTTTTAGAGTGATTGATTGAAAAACATTACACACTCTTGTTCACCTGTTCTAGACATTTCCAGATTAACACATTTAGGCATTAAAAAAAACCTTTTTCTATTTTAGCCATGAGACAAAGATTAAGAGCTATAAAAGTTTTCTTTTATCTCAATTTCTGAAGTGCAGACACTTAACTCTCCAAATTATAAAGGTTAAACCTTTAGTTCTTTTCAATTTGTAAGAGTGATTCTTATAAGTGAACAATTGCAATAATCATCATTCAATGTACTAAACTAGATGCAAAGCTGTTGTTTAGTGAAAATGATGGGGAAAGGATAGCAATTGGCAATATGATCCATAGCATCTGATGACAGTGAATATGAATGAGTTGAAAGGGGACAAAGAGAAATACCAAGGATTCAATGAATTGAATAGAACTCTCAGCTCCCCCTGACACCATGATGCAAAAAAAAAGTATGCTATGCATTAGACTGTTCTACATGCAGACAAGACCCATGGTACTAGGCGGAGGACCTGGTCTCAAGGACCATCTCACACATGGTAGGAACCTCCGGGCAGATTTCCCTGCCTTTTAGTAACATACCATTTGATATACCAGGGTTAACGAGGACAATGCAACATAAATCAGTCCTTCATGCATTGAACGGCATTATTAACACATGCAATGACAGTGTACACTAAATGAACCATTCACACTTAGTCCAAGTATGCATTCAAATACAAGCATGCAATGCGTTGACACAAAGCATATGTAGTGCATCAACTGAATATGCTTAGCGAAGCATTCAATTTCAGTTCAACATATAGTAAGAGAAGAGCATCAGATATATGCAAAAATGAATTCAATAGCTGAGTCTGGAATACAGACTGATCAGCTAGACATGGAGAGATCATCAACAATCAATCAAGCAAATCAACATGAAGCACACATTTTTCATGCTCACAGTTTCAGATAATGGAATTTAAAACACATTACAGAACTGACCTGAAAAGTTCAATCATGGGGTTTTCATTCTTGAGCGCCTTGGTTAACCCCCTTTTATTTCTCCCTCCAAGGCACACCTGCAAGATATTTGATCATCTTGATCCTGCAGGGACCCAAGTAGCTTTGGGTCCTGCGTTAGCCCTAACAGGTTTTCTAAACATTTTCATAGCAACATTATCATCAAATTTCATCAGTGAACAGTCATCCATAGAATGTCCAAATTTTCCACAGTGTCTACATGAACTGGCTGGTTTTTGATTCTTATGATACATGTTAACAGCAAGGTGATGTTTATAAGCATGTTCATAAGATTTTCTGTTATATGCATGAACAGTTTGATGCTTGTTCTTAACCATCCAACATTCAGCAGATTTATGGCCTGGCTTCCCACAGTTATAGCATGAAATTTTCACAAAAGGTTTTGCAGGGAATTTGACAAAATGGGGTTTAACATAGTTCTTTTGACCATACCAACAGTCCTTGACTGTATGCCCATTTTTCCCACAGTGGGAGCATGCAAAAGAATTTCTTCTATGAAAACCATTTTTACCCCAAGTAGATCTAAACCAGCACTCAGCAGCCTTGTGCCCAGGCTTATTACAGTTGAAGCACACAATGTGCTGACTAGAATTGTGTTTAGATCCATATGGATCATAAAAGTGCATGGAAGACCTGACATGTAGTTTATTGTCTTCTTTCATGATAAAACATTCATTCATGAGATGACCATGCTTCCCACAATAATAACATGAGGCATCAGGCTTCCTAGCAACATGGTTTCTATCAAAAGAATTTCTAGAATGTAAAGTTCCACTAGCATGCTCATCCTTTAACATCAATCCACAGTCCTCCATTATGTGACCTCCTTTCCCACAATAATAACATGACCCCTTTGTAATATGAGTGTATGTGAGATCATGTGCATTGTGTTTAGCCCTTTTTATAGCAACAGGAGTGCCTTTTTCCTTTTTCTGTGAGTTTTCACCATTTTTCTGTTTTGGAGTTTGTTTCACAGTTTTGGGTTTCACAGTTGATTTTTGTGCAGTGAATTTGAAGACAGAAGGAGCAGAGGTTATGTTCTGATTGGTGGCTTTGACAAAAACCGTAGATGTTTCATTCCCATTACTCCTTTTATTTGTCGGACTATAGCCCAGTCCCTTTCTCTCAAAGTTATCACTCTTTCCAAGAAGCTTATTCAGATTGTCCTTACCTTTGACAAATTTTGATAGAGAATTTTTCACGTCTTTAATTTCAAAATTCAAATCAGCAATTTTAGCTTCATATTTGGACAGATCTGTTTCACAGGAAATGACTTGTTGATGCAAGGCATCATTCAGACTCTTGAGTTTTTCAACTTCCTGTTTTAATTCTATTTCCTTGTCAGTTTTAGATAAGGACTTGTAAAGATCATCAACTTCTTGTTGAAGGGATGTGATAGTAAGCTCATATCCAGCTATTTTCTATTCACTGCAACTGACATTTACATTTAACATTAAGTTGATGGTTTTTAGACTCTCAATTTCTTGTTCAGCATTCATCAACCTATCAGAATTATCCACACTCACACACTTGCCTTTTTCCATTGTCATTAGCCTATTTGTCAGCTGTATGTTTAGGTGTTTCAACTCATTGATTTCCTCTTTCAGTTTACTATTCTGCTCTAGGATTTCATCATCAAACACCCATTTATCTGTTGAAGACTGACATTCATAAAACATTTCTCTTAGTTCTTCAGATTGAAATTTGTCAAGATTTTTCTGAATCTCTGAATTCATTGTTCTTTCAGCCTCCAATTTCTCAGAGATTAAACCATTTTCTTTTTCAAGGTTTATTGATTTATGTTCAAATTCTTTGGATTGGTTTTTGAGCTTTTCATTTTCAGATTTCAATTCTTTCAATTCAGAATTGATACATTCTAAATCTCTCACCAATCTTTCATTTTGAACAACATCAATGTTATGAGTCTGAACAACGAAGCTAAGCCTTTCCTTTAGTTCAACAATTTCACAAACAAGCTTTTGACTCTCCTCTTTGTGTAGACCAATTTGTTTCATAAAAGTTTGTTTTTCAGATTTCAAATGATCTAGATTTGTAGTAATAGAGTCAAAGTCTTGTAGTTGTCTTCTTAAGATTTCATTTTCAGTTTTCAGAGTTTCAAGTTTTTCACCTCCTAGATTTTCCAGCTTCTTTTTCAGACTTTTATATTTCTTCCCTAGTTTCTTACGGGATCTTAACAGATTTGCATAGGCATCTTCCCAATCGTCTAATGAAAAATTCTCGAAAGGGTTTACCTCCTCATCATCACGTTCTTCGAATTCATCTTGATCACTACCATGGTTGCTCTCGTCAGCCATCAGACCGTTGTCGACATTTCCCTTCTGAGCAAGCTTCAGCTCATCCATAATGTCCTTGGCAGACCTGCAATCATGAGTACAAGACCATAAGGCTCTGTCAATAGCAGCTCTCATCAGGTTAAAGGCCTTCTGATTTTCTTCATATTTTGACTTGTGACTTTTAGTCCATTTGGACTTTTCCTTTGGCAATCTGTGGGGACCTTGTGAAATTAACTTCCACAGATCCGGATTAATCATTTTCACATAATTGTGAAGACTGCTAATCCATGAGTTAAAGTTAGAGCCATTGAAAATCGGTGGAGAACCCATTGAGTAAATCCGTAAACAGATTAATGAAGCAAAGGGTAGAAACAGATAAGCACAAGGGACACCAGGATCCTCTGCAGATCGTTGGATCTGAACAATCAGAGAACCGCTCTGATACCAATTGTTGAGTTCGATGCAGTATTCAGAGGGGGGGTGAATGAATATAGCCCTTTAAAAACTTTCACCCAAATTAAAACTAGAATACTAACAAGACTTTCGCTCAATATAAAATTTCGCCCAAACTAGAACAATGATGCTAACTAGACAGATTTACCAAACCTGAAAGCTAATCAACTATTCAGTTCTACCAGTTAGCAAACACATGGAGTACCCCTATGCATTCATCTAGCGGAAGCACAAATGAACAAATCAAACCACAATGCACAAGGGGTTTTTAGGTGGTTCGGTCCTTCAGACCTACATCCACCCCACACTCAAACCGAGTGTGGCTTCCACTAGCTCACGCTAGAAACAGCAGACTCAGTCTGCAACAAACGCTGCCAAACAGCTTGACCAGGGGAACAACCTCCCCTCTTCCTCCCAACCGGAGGGAACCACTAGTGAGACCAGTCACTAGCAAACCAGAGACACAAGGTCTCTCTTCCTCCAGACCTGGAGGGAACCCCTGGACTTGAATCCACAAGCCCAGAACCGGAGACAAGTCTCCCTTCCTCCAAACCGGAGGGAATCAACAAGTAGCACCCAGCTACTTGCAACCGGAGATAGCAATCTCCCTTCTCCTGAACAAACAGGAGGAACCCACAAGTGACACCAGCCACTTGGAAACCAGAGACACACGGTCTCTCTTCCTCCACACACGGAGGGAACCACCGGACTTGCTACTCACAAGCCCAGAGCCGGAGGAACAAGCCTCCCTTCCTCCAACCCGGAGGGAAACCTAGAGACCCAAGTCTCTCTTCCTCTGAACCCCAGAGGGAAGCACAACCGGAGATAAATCTCCCTTCCTCCAACCCGGAGGGAAACAACCGATGACACCCTGTCAAAGGCAACCAGAGACGCAAGTCTCTCTTCCTCCACACGGGAGGGTACCAACCACAAGTAGCACCCAGCTACTTGCAAACCGAAGACACAAAGTCTCCCTTCTCCTGAACCCACAGGAGGAACCCCGACCTCTGTACAAAGGATCGGAAATACAGTAAATGGATAAAACCAAAAATGAAACCAGCAACAGAAGGCTGAGAAGATAAAAACAAATGTGGCTCTCGCAGGAGCTGGCTGGCCTGGATTTGATCCACGGTCCAGTAGACGAATCTTCAGGTAAGATCTTCTTTCTTCTCCACGAGCTCTCTCGCTCACTCTCTATCTTTCTTCTCTTTCTTCTGCTCTCCTCTCACTCTCTATCTTTCTTCTCTTTCTTCTGCTCTCCTCTCACTCTCTGCTTCTTCTTCTCTTCACACTCTTCTCGAGCTCTCTACCTCTCTTCTTCTCCTTCTGCTCTTCTTCTTTCTCTTTTCTTCTTCTATCTGGATCGTGGCTCTCTGTATACGCTTTTCTTCTCGCCAACTCGATCACCTTCATCTATGGAAGAATGCTCATATATATAGCAGCAGCATCATCAGCCACGACGTGTGACCTCCACATTTCCAGCCCTAAGAATTCGGACCACGTGGCAGTCTCTCAGCAGACTTTATTCCAGCCTCGGATCACGTGCCCTCCTTAAGCTTCACGATCAAAGCACCTGTAAAACAGGGTATCGGATAAGTCATCAGTTTAAAGAACAACTCTGTATAGACTTATCAGAAGAACAACGTTTTAGAAGAAACCTGGACGAGGTTAGAACGAAACAAGACGAGCTAACAAATAGCAACAACACGGAGACAACACGAAGACAGAATAAGGAAACGACACGAGGTACATACGAAGACAAGACAGAAACCAATCATGAAGTATGGTTTCAACAAACGAAAGACACAAGGTCTAGGAAGAACAACACGGGGTGACAGTAGAAACCGACACGAAGTGTTTGCAAACAAAGTAAGACACAAGGTCTACGTAAAGCAACACGAAGTGTGGTTAAAGCGAGAATGACACGAAGTGAAGTTATAAAACAACACGAGGTAAAAAGAAGAACGACACGAGATACATGGAGACAAAACAGAAACCAACACGAAGTGTGGTTTCAACACAAGAAAGACACAAGGTCTAGGAAGAACAAAAACGACACGAAGACACAGAAACAACAGTAACTGACACGAAGTAAGTACGACACCAAGATGAGGTTGACACGAAATGAAAACAACACGAGGTGAAGTTGACACGAAATGAAAACAACACGAAGTGAAAACAACAGTAACCGACACGAAGTACATGAGAGGAAAAACGACACGAAGTCATGAAAACAACAGTAACCGACACGAGGTGAGGTTACTAAAGCGACAACGACACGCGGTGTGGAAAACACGACATGAAGACCTGAGACGGAGAAACGACACGAAGTGTAACAGGAACGACACGAAGTAAAAACAGTGATCGACACGGGTTGAACACAACACGAAGACGAAATACAAAGAGACGACACGAAGTGAAGTTGCCACGAAGTGAAAACAACACTAAGTGAAAAACAATAATCGACACGCGGTGAAAACAACACGAAGATGAAGTACAAAGAGACGACACGAAGTGAAGTTGACACGAAGTGAAAACAACACTAAGTGAAAAACAATAATCGACACGCGGTGAAAACAACACGAAGACGTAAACACTAAAACAACACGAAGATGAAGACAAGGGAAACGACACGAAGTCTAACCTCATACAAGCTTTCCTGTCACGCATGGAAATTAACACGAAGTGTTGTATGCTCATACAACACGAGATCTTTTCGTGTTAGTGAGGGGAAACAACACGAAAACTCAAGTACAGAAACAGCACGAAGATGATGTACAATCTGATGTACAGACATGAAGAACAGTCCAAGGTATAGACTTGCACGAGCAAGCTACAGTGCCAAAGTATAGACTTCACGCTGTACAGACTACATGACCAGTGCATGACTGTACTTGACAATGTAAACACTTAGCCTATGCAGACCAATGTACAGATTTTGGCGAAGCAAAAGGCTGTATAGACTTGGAGACCCAAAGCCATTGTATAGACTTTGTCTAAGATAAGGCATGAGCTGACGTTGTATATACTTAGCCAATGCAAACCAGTCCGATGTATAGACTTTAAGGAAATGCATGCTACAGTGCAATGTCTAGACTTGCGATGTGTTCGCCAAATGCACACTACAGTCCAATGTATGGACTTGGACGAATGATGCATGTGCAGTGAATAGACTTAGGGCATAAACCCCACGATGCACTGTATAGACTATGCACATAACATAAGTCTAACATACACAATATATCAGTTGTACCAGTCACAGTCATGATGCAATCATCAAGGCACAATGTCATGAAAACACTATATCATTGCTATCATCAAAATACAATATCAATCATCAAAACCACAGCAATGAATGCTTTATGCATCAGTTTAACATGTAACAAGACTGAACATCAAATATGTTAATCTAAACTGAGCAGCAAGATGACTGAACCTTTGATTAACTCACATCAACAACCAATCATCAAAGCCATCATTAAAACCATCATCAAAACCAAAACCACATGCATGGGCACAACACCACGTTTCTACGACGATTTATCGCATTACCCTCTCAATTCTCATTGACATACAAGCTCTCCATTGGACATTCCGTTCCTTTGGACTGGCGAGTTAGTCATAGAGACCTCCGTAAGTCTCCTCGCAGCCTTGGATTCCCTCAAGGCCGACTGAGCTGGTTGTACCATAAAAACCCATTTCATTATTTGATTGCCATGTCACTCTAAAGAAATATGGTATACCGGCCCTCATGTTATGCAAAGTGTGTATCATGAGAATTCTCTTAATGGGATGAGGTTATCATGCCCTTTGATGCTGTTCTTGTAAACCCCAATTCTATATCAACATTGTCATGATGTTCTTGTAAACCCCAATTCTATATTCAACATGATGTTCTTGTGGACCTCAATTCTATATTAAGAATGAGGACGTCTTGCCATTGATGTGCTGTTCATGTGGACCTCAATTCTATATAAAGAATGTCCATACTTATTGATCTTGGTACCCAAGTTAGGGAACCAATTCCACCTAGTTTTATCGATAATCATGATTATACCGTTATTATCGTCATTCTATGTCAAGTGTCATATTTTTGGACTCTATTCTATCCAAGTTATCCTACGTATCTACAAGCTTTACTCTTGAAATTCCATATTGGCTATACACAAAAGTGGATGTTAAAATACATGATTAATGCCTGCGCATATAGGGCCCGATCTTGTCCTGGGAGGAGCACCCGAAAGTACTTGTTCCCATGGGAGTTGATTGATCATGGTATTGGCATTATACCGAAGTGCATGACTAGCTTGATTGAACATTCCACAAATCTTGTACTTGTGCTTGACTTGATATTACATGACTTGCGTGGCCCGAGAAAGGGTAATTGCATACTTGCTTGACTTGAAACAAAATAGCCAAATTCCAACATAACATGATAAGTTTACCTGCTTGAATATCTTGATATCTTTTGATATAAGTTCTTAAAAGTTCATGACTAGTTCTTCTTGCTATCGTATTGTTATACACTCTCTCAATCTTGTCGTTTTATGCGAGCATGCATAGCTATAGTGCATTCATGAAAGATGTAATCACTTAAACCCCTTGCTAGATCTTGAGATATAATTTACTACTGAGCGTTCGCTCACCTAGTGTTTTCCCTACTTTTCAGGTAAGTCCGACGATGAGGGAACTCAAACGGATGGGGATGGTCAAGAGTGAAAGAGTTAGAGCTACTCAAGCATCCATTTAGTCCTGTCTTTTCTCTATTTTTTTGTTAAGTCAAGCATTGTATTTTTGTTTTATTGAGTCTAGTATTTGCAAGGGTTTGTAATAGATGTATTCTTATTAAAGGAATTAATGGATTGGGTTATCGTTATATTTGCGCACTCTGTCTTTATGTCGAATACACTACTACTCTGATTGACATGATTGATATAAACTCGTCACGCGTCTCCGGGTACCTTCCGCTCTCGGGGCGTGACAGTTTTTGTGATATCAGAGCCTAGGATATTCAATTCCTAGGAAACCCAAGTCCAAGGATAGGTTTAACCTTTAACCGGTGAGATTGGGTAGAACCAAGGGTTAAAGTTAACATAAAAATGCTAGCTTCTAAATGAAATCACGTATTAATCTAGTTATTGTAATTGTAGGACGATGGCTGCCGAACGTGTTCAGTGGCGCAACATGCAGCGTACACTTCAAGGCATGACTCAAGTGCTGCAACAAGTAGCACAGGGAGGTGCACAACGAGCCGGAAGTCTCCACCAAGTCTTCAAGAACATGAACCCTCCCAAATTCATGGGTTCTACTGATCCGGATGACGCAGAGCACTGGATCAGGGAGACGGAGCGTATATTCCGTGTTATGCAGTGCACGGATCAAGATAAAGTCTTATTAGCTACCTTCCAACTAGAAAGGGATGCCCGATGCTGGTGGGAGTCAGTCGAAGCTACTATAAATCAAGACCAAATTACTTGGGAAGAATTTGTTGAACATTTCAACAATAAATATTTTTCAGACCGAGTCCAAGAAAAGAAAGCTACCGAATTTGCCGCACTCAAGCAACGGTCATTGGCGGAGTACGAGGCACAATTCTCTAGATTGTCTCGGTATGCTAAGCACTTAGTTAGCACCGAGAAGATGAAAGCTAGGAGGTTCCTAAATGGGCTCAGGCCCTAATATATTACCCAGCTGGCACCAATGGATATTCAGGTCTACTCAGAGATAGTACGCCGAGCTCAATTGTTAGAAGATGCCACGGAGCTATCAGATAGAATCCGTGGGAAGGATAAGAAGGAACAAGTTACAAGTTCGGGTTCCTTTAAACCCAACTTCAAGAAGAGGCCTAGCACTGGAGGTACTTCTTCTCAAGACCAAAAATTTAAGAAGACCAAGCCCTTCTCTATCACTACTACACCTTTGAATATAATATGCAAGCATTGTGACAAGGCTGGTCATAAAGCCGAAGAGTGCTGGAGGAAACTTGGAGCATGTCTCCGTTGCGGGAGCCGTGAGCATCGGATTCTCGATTGTCCATTACTTAATGATCATACCAGTGACGAAAAGCGCCCGGTAACTAAGAACGCTCGTCTTCACGCAATTAAGGAGACCGAAGAAGAAGAAGGCGGACTAGTAGAAGGTACACTGAAAGTTTGTTCCAAGTATGCACATGTCTTATTTGATACGGGTGCATCACATTCTTTTATTTCCAAGAAGTTTGCTAACCCACTACCTATGGAACCGGAATGGATGAAAATAATTTTATCTACTCCTCTCGGAAACGAAACCGATATTACTCACCATTATCAAAACTGTGAAGTCTTGGTAAAAGGAAGAAATCTTCCTATCAATCTCATATGTTTAGATCTAAAGGAGTATGATGTCATACTGGGAGCGGATTGGTTATCCAAATACCAGGCAACAGTCGATTGCCATAACAGAAAAGTTACCTTCAGAAACTTTCCAGAACTAGTCTATTCTAGCCCCAAGAGTCAGAGCGAGTCACCTCTTATTTCGGCTCTCCGAGCTAGCAAGCTAATAAAGAAAGGATGTGTATCTTTCCTTGCATTTGTCACGATTAAGGAGAATAAGGAAACTAAGATAGAAGATATCCCAGTTGTGCAAGAATTTCCGGATGTGTTTTCGGAAGATCTGCCTGGATTACCCCCACAAAGAGAAGTGGCCTTCACCATCGACTTAGTCCCTGGTGCTGGTCCAGTTTCTAAGGCACCTTATAGAATGTCCCCTGCCGAACTCAAGGAGTTAAAGGAGCAATTGATGGAACTTCTTAAGAAAGGATTCATTAGACCGAGTACTTCCTCGTGGGGAGCGCCTGTATTATTTGTAAAGAAGAAGGATGGATCTATGAGACTATGCATCGACTATCGACAGTTGAATCATCTCACTATCAAGAACAAGTATCCACTGCCGAGAATCGATAAGTTATTTGATCAAATATCTGGATCCAAGTACTTTTCCAAGATTGATCTTAGGTCAGGATATCATCAGTTAAGAATCAAGGATGAGGACATTCATAAGACTGCATTCAGAAGTAGGTATGGCCATTATGAGTTTGTTGTTATGCCTTTCGGATTAACGAATGCCCCTGCTGCCTTTATGCAGTTAATGAATAGTATATTCAGGCCTTATTTGGATCAATTCGTGGTGGTCTTTATCGATGATATATTGATTTATTCCGAGACCAAGGAAGAGCATGAGGAGCATTTAAGGATTGCATTACAATTATTAAGGGCAAACCAATTATATGTAAAACTCAGCAAGTGTGAATTCTAGCTTGAGGAAGTGACTTTTCTTAGACATGTTATATCAGAGGATGGCTTATCAGTAGATCCATCAAAAGTTGAAGCTGTAAGAAATTAGGAAAGACCAACCAATGCTAGCGAGATCCGAAGTTTCTTAGGTCTTGCCGGCTATTACAAGCGATGCATCAAAGATTTCTCTAAGATCGCCGTACCACTTACAAGGTTAACTCGCAAGGAGATCCATTACGAATGGAGTGAGGAATGTGAAAGAAGCTTCCAAACTCTCAAGGATCATCTTACTACAGCTCCTGTCTTAGCCTTACCAATGGAAGGAGAGAAATTCGAGGTATACACCGATGCTTCTGGCATTGGCCTCGGATGTGTTCTAATGCAACAAGGAAAGGTTATAACTTACTCTTCTCGTCAATTAAAGAAGCATGAAGAGAACTACCCCGTCCATGACTTAGAATTAGCCGCGGTAGTATTTGCACTAAAAATCTGGAGACATTACCTGTATGGGGTGCAGTTTACTGTATACTCCGATCATAAGAGTCTCAAGTATCTCTTCTCTCAAAAGGAACTAAATATGAGGCAAAGGCGTTGGCTAGAATATCTCAAGGACTTCGACTTCAATATACAATATCATCCCGGAAAGGGTAACCATGTAGCAGATGCCCTTAGTCAAAAGCCGAGAGCACTGTTAGCCAATTGTATGATTCAAGAATGGAAATTACTGGAGCAATTCACTGAACTCAATATAAGCATGGACACAGACTGCAAAAGTGTCACATTGTCTCACATAAGCATTCGTCCAGACCTATTAACTGAAATACAAGCACTTCAGGATGATGACCCAATATTAGTGGAAATCAAGGGCAAACTGGAAGGATAATCTGATTTCCAAATAACTTGTGAAGGAAGATTAATGTTCAGGAATAGAACTTGCATACCGGATTGTCCCGAGTTAAAGAAGAAGATCTTAGATGAAGCTCATAGATCAAGGTACACGATTCATCCAGGATCAACCAAAATGTACCAAGATGTGAAGAGGAATTTCTGGTGGCCCAACATGAAAAGGGAAATAGCAGACTATGTATCACGCTGTCTCACTTGCCAAAAGGTCAAGGCGGAACACCAAAAGCATGCTGGAAAATTACATCCTCTAGATATTCCCAAATGGAAGTGGGAGAATATTAGTATGGATTTCATCATGGGTCTATCTAAATCAAAAGGAGGACATGATGGAATATGGGTTATTATTGACCGATTGACTAAATCGGCGCATTTCTTGCCAATAAAGAGCCGATGGTCAGTGGATGTTTTGGCTGCATTATACATCAAGGAAATAGTAAGATTACATGGTATTCCTGTTTCAATCGTGTCTGACAGAGATCCCCGTTTTACTTCTCATTTTTGGAAGGGACTACAACATTCGTTGGGAACAAGGCTTAACTTTAGTACAGCTTTTCATCCTCAAACGGATGGTCAGACCGAGAGAACTAACCAGGTGGTTGAAGATATGCTCAGAGCTTGCATCATTGATTTCAATGGAAGCTGGCATGATCACTTGCCGTTGGTGGAATTTACATACAATAATAGCTACCAGGCAAGTATACAAATGGCACCTTTCGAAGCTTTATACGGAAAGAGTTGCCGATCACCCTTATGCTGGGACGAAGTTGGAGAAAAACAACTATTAGGTCTAGACATAGTAAAGGATACCACTGAGAGGATACAATTGATTAGAGAAAGACTGCGAGTTGCTCAGTCTAGGCAAAAGGCTTATGCCGACACGAGAAGGAGAGATCTTGAATTCCATGTTGGAGATCATGTATTTCTCAAGATATCGCCTGGACGTGGCATACGGAGATTTGGTGTTAAAGGTAAGCTTACACCAAGATTCATCGGACCCTTCGAGATACTGGAACGAGTTGGCGAGGTTGCTTATCGCATCGCATTGCCTCCTCAACTGTCTGATGTACATAATGTATTCCACATATCTATGTTGAAGAAGTATGTACACGATCCATCACATATTATTGATCATGGAGACTTAGTGATCCAGAAGGATCTCACATATGAGCAAAAGCCTATGAAGATACTAGATCGTGAAGTACGTACCTAAGGAATAAGGTTATTCCCATGATTAAGGTACAATGGAATAAGAACTCCGAACATGAAGCTACATGGGAAACTGAGGAATCCATGAGGAAACGATTTCCAGAGTTATTTTAAGAAGGTATGTGCTCTACGCTCTCCACTTATACATACTATTGAATTTGGGGACCAAATTCTTTTAAGTGGGGGAGGGTGTAGCAACCCAGATAAAAATAAGATTTTTAAATAAATCAAATTAAAAATAAAAGATAAGTGAATAGATGACAAAGAGCCTAAATGAGTAAATCATTAATCAAAGGAAAAATAACGCCTTTTATAAAGGCGCTGATTCAAAAGGAAACGCCTCTGTCTAAGGCGTTAATTTAAAAAGGGACGCCTAGACAATAGGGCGTCAAATTTCAAACGACGAAAGATAAAATTTAGGAAAGGAAATGAAACGCCCTCTTCCTGGGCGCATTTTACATAAGTAACGACGCTAGACAAGGTGTCAATTTAAATTCGACGCCCTCGCTTAAGTCGTTAATTCAGTTCGAGTTTCGTTCGACCCAGGAGTCTATCCAGAGTAAGTTATGGATAACTACGTCGAGGGTAGAATATAGTAAGGACTCTATCAAGGGAATACTACCCTTAATCAAATTCTAACTCTATTAGGATGCCAAAATCCTATAAATAACCCTGTCCGATCAAACCCTAAAGCTGTTGCTGCTGCGTGAAGAACAAGTGGTTCTTCGTACCGTTTTCTTCCTCTGTCCATAATTCTTAGTCATGAAGGATACTAATATTCTTCATGTGTTCTGTAGGTTGACGTGCTGAAGAACGAAGGGTCTTCATCATCGTCTACATCTTCTTCAAACTACCGAATTGTCGGAGGAGTTTTTCCTTATCATCTTCCTCTGCTTCCGGAAGATCAGAGCATCGTTATTATTGAACCTTCATCCGTTCGTCGGTCAAAATCTTCATAAAGGTAGGTTTTCTCAAGATCGTAGCCCACACTAGCTTAATATCTTAATAATATCATCGGTCGTGCATGCATATAGTTCTTTTGTGGTTTCAAGATGTTTTCTATATAATTTCAAAAAGAAACGCCCTTGACCAGGGCGCTAGTTTGAATAAGCGACCCACACTAGGGCGCTAATTATTGTTTGACGCCCTACACAGGAGTTGTCAATTTCACATAGTTAATACCCATGTTCAATAATTAATATCGATGTAACCATGATTAAAATATATTGCATGAGAGTACATGTGGAATCCTGTTATTTTTCCTGTCCCTCTCTCCTGAAATTTAATAATTTGAAAATTGATAAATTCTTGAATTCACGACCTTGTCCAGGTCGTCTCATGTTTAACTGACCCCCCAGACCAGGGCGCATATTGAAGAGTCACGCCCCTGTCCAGGGCGCGTTTCTGTTAAAATTCCAGATTATTAATATTCTGTAAATTAGAAATATTGAAAGGACGACTTCTATGTACGTTGTCAAATATAATATAAACGCCCCTGATTAAGGCGTTAATTTCATGAAAAAAAATGGCTTTACCAAAGTCGCTATTTTCTTGCATTACTGTTTCACTGATTACTGTTAACCGAGAGTTTCATTATATCTATATATATATATATCGGCACTATATCTCCACTCCGTGAGTATAGTCCCACGTTTCTACGATGATTTATCGCATTACCCTCTCAATTCTCATTGACATACAAGCTCTCCATTGGACATTCCGTTCCTTTGGACTGGCGAGTTAGTCATAGAGACCTCCGTAAGTCTCCTCGCAGCCTTGGATTCCCTCAAGGCCGACTGAGCTGGTTGTACCATAAAAACCCATTTCATTATTTGATTGCCATGTCACTCTAAAGAAACATGGTATACCGGCCCTCATGTTATGCAAAGTGTGTATCATGAGAATTCTCTTAATGGGATGAGGTTATCATGCCCTTTGATGCTGTTCTTGTAAACCCCAATTCTATATCAACATTGTCATGATGTTCTTGTAAACCCCAATTCTATATTCAACATGATGTTCTTGTGGACCTCAATTCTATATTAAGAATGAGGACGTCTTGCCATTGATGTGCTGTTCATGTGGACCTCAATTCTATATAAAGAATGTCCATACTTATTGATCTTGGTACCCAAGTTAGGGAACCAATTCCACCTAGTTTTATCGATAATCATGATTATACCGTTATTATCGTCATTCTATGTCAAGTGTCATATTTTTGGACTCTATTCTATCCAAGTTATCCTACGTATCTACAAGCTTTACTCTTGAAATTCCATATTGGCTATACACAAAAGTGGATGTTAAAATACATGATTAATGCCTGCGCATATAGGGCCCGATCTTGTCCTGGGAGGAGCACCCGAAAGTACTTGTTCCCATGGGAGTTGATTGATCATGGTATTGGCATTATACCGAAGTGCATGACTAGCTTGATTGAACATTCCACAAATCTTGTACTTGTGCTTGACTTGATATTACATGACTTGCGTGGCCCGAGAAAGGGTAATTGCATACTTGCTTGACTTGAAACAAAATAGCCAAATTCCAACATAACATGATAAGTTTACCTGCTTGAATATCTTGATATCTTTTGATATAAGTTCTTAAAAGTTCATGACTAGTTCTTCTTGCTATCGTATTGTTATACACTCTCTCAATCTTGTCGTTTTATGCGAGCATGCATAGCTATAGTGCATTCATGAAAGATGTAATCACTTAAACCCCTTGCTAGATCTTGAGATATAATTTCCTACTGAGCATTCGCTCACCTAGTGTTTTCCCTACTTTTCAGGTAAATCCGACGATGAGGGAACTCAAACGGATGGGGATGGTCAAGAGTGAAAGAGTTAGAGCTACTCAAGCATCCATTTAGTCCTATCTTTTCTCTATTTTTTTGTTAAGTCAAGCATTGTATTTTTGTTTTATTGAGTCTAGTATTTGTAAGGGTTTGTAATAGATGTATTCTTATTAAAGGAATTAATGGATTGGGTTATCATTATATTTGCGCACTCTGTCTTTGTGTCGAATACACTACTACTCTGATTGACATGATTGAATTAAACTCGTCACGCGTCTCCGGGTACCTTCCGCTCTCGGGGCGTGACAGTATGTCTCCTAGCTGATGTACTTATGGGGTAGACATTCTTTTCTTCTTGTCTACAATGTACAAGGTTGGTAGCCCCTGATTTGGTAATAGGTAATCTGGGCCATCCATCTTCTTCGGAGAGGACTGAATGCCAGACCAGGGTGGCCTCTGATTGGTTCAGAAGTGATAAGGTTCAGTGGGTTCTCATTGGCTGCTCAGACTGCCTCAGCGGTACTCTGCAGTTTCCATTAGATGCCCAACAGATCTTTGTCAAGTACAAGACTATCTCCTCAAGGGTTGACCCCTTTTCGGATGGAGATCCTTTCTAGGTGATTTGCCATTGGTCCACCTAGAAAGTAAAAGGCTTTTCTGCCAACTTGTCTTCCAGAACATTGTACTATCAAAGGTGAAGGCACCCTTTTAAGTAAAACAGGGCCTCTGTAAGGGTGAGATGAGGCAGAAGCTAGAGCTCTAATTGGTCCACCTGGCACTTGAAAATCCTTCTTTGGAACTCTCTGAAGAGCATGTCACTTCATATAGGATCACTTGCCAAACTATCGCTGACCTGGGTTTCTTAATCGGGTCTAATTCTGGGTCACAGAACTAGGATTTGGATCTTCTGTTTGATGAAATGTCTATCCTGAGTGCACCGACTTTGCACTAAAGCAAGCTCAGACCTTGTAAGGCTGGAGGCAGACACTGCATAGGCCTTGTGAAACTGAAGGCAGACATTTCGCAGACCTTGATTTTATATGTGCTCAGACCTTATCTTGTCAGAAGGTAAACATGCACAGACCTTGTAGTGTTGACGAAAAATGTGCACGGACCTTCACTTGTGCTGGCATGATATGCATCGACCTTGATTCAAAACGTGCACAGACTTTCTAATGCAAAGAGCATATGTTCATCGACCTTCATTCAAGATGTGCACAGACCTTCTAGTGTTGAAGGAAAACGTGCACCGACCTTGATTTGTCAAATAGTGAATGTGCACAGACCTTATAGTGTTGAAACCAAAACATGCACCGACCTGATGTTGCCAGAGGGCAAACGTGCATCAACCTTGATGCACAAGGTATGTGTGCACTGACCTTGCTTTGCAGATGTGCATCGACCTCTGGAGCAAATGTGCATCGACCTTCATGCACAAGGTATACGTGCACATACCTTGTAATCAAATGTGCATTGACCTCGAGAGCAAATGTGCATCGACCTTCATGCTCAAGGTATATGTGCACAAACCTTCCTTTCAGATGAGCATCAACCTTTGATGTGCATCGACCTTGTTCAGCGTTGGTATAGGTGGATGTGCATCGACCTTTGTTCAGCGTCGATGGATGTGCATCGACCTTGGTCCTGTGAACATTGACATGCTCGGACCTTGGTCTTCAGGCAAGCGAGAGGTGCATCGACCTTTGTCTGTCAAAGAGCTGACTCTTAATTGATCAATAGCGTGGACCTACTTTCAGTTCTTGAACAGTGGCGTTTGACCTGCGTTGGCCTACGTTGACCATTTGTGAACTGCGTTGACCTGCTGTCACTTTTCCTCTGGTCTGCAGTTGCCTTGAATTCTATGCATTTGATTTCTTCTTATTCATTTGAGTCTTTTGCTTGAGCAATCTGAAGGATCTCAAAGTACCATTAAAAAAGATAATGACTCACGGTGTTAGACAACATCAAAATCGCTGAGACACAACAAGTCATGTAACGAGAATGTACTAGCAAGTATGTAATTTCATAAGATTGCCTCGTGGATCTTCACCCGTTTATAAAAAAATACTCCCGATGCAATGTGACGCCAGTGCTCATCATACCCCATGGTTTATAGTATGTTTCCAACTATCTGCCGAGGGGACTAGAGTTGAGCCCTTGGACACTGTCCGTGCCCGCTCTTACATCTTCAAGTTATAAATCAAGCTACTTTCACGAGAAATATAAATATGGCCAATAATGTAACAAGTTCAAATAAATGATCATAATAACCAAGGTAAGAACGTACCAAATTGAATTTATGAGCTTCAAGGAAGGTTTAATAACTAGGTTATGCCATGGAAGAAATCTAGTAGCATAACAGTATATTCCTTAACTTTCACAATTCATTAATAACTTATTGAACAATGTGTTAGGTTCTATATAATCATTAGACCATCTAGGATCATATGAAAATCAACCCTTGGGTCAAACCCCGGGTTAAGAACATTGAAGACACTAGTGGTCATGACTGGACCGTTTATAGACTTTAGCGGTCAGTGCTAGACCATTTATTGACAGAGTCGACGCATGAAGAAAGGGAGTGTCGATGTAGTGAAATCTCAGGAACCTTGCGGTCATGGTAGGGCCGCTAGGTGTCTTTGGCGGTCAAGTAAATGGCCGCTACTAGACTCTTACGGTCTACTGGATGGCCGCTAAGATCCAGAACATAGAAAACTCCGATAAAGTGCTTTCTAGACAATTGGGCTTTGAGGGTACAATCAGCTCGGCGTCATAGTGTGAATCCTAGGCTCGCGGAGTCTTACAGAGGCCTTGAAACAAGATCACCTAGTCTGGTGAAAGGAATATCCAACGAAGAGGATCATGAGTCCAAGATTGTGTGCTTATAGTGCAAAGTGTATCTAATGGCCACGCACCAGAGTACGCACCATGTACTTAAGAAAAGACTCTAGATAAGAAAGGGATCATTGCAAAACATCAATCAAAACATCATTTAAACAAGCCTGTGAAGCATATAGAATTAACTTTAATACAAACTATAATTGTTTTGGCATGAAATTAACATAAGTTTAAAATAAGTCCAAAGTGCATAAAGAATATGAAATCTACTAGGATGAACAATTAACATAACCAAGTTTATGAATACGGTACTTAAAACAGGAGTAAGACCTAATTAGCTAGGCTTATCATATAATAAATAGGGTTGTTCAACATTATGTTTTGATTTAACAATAATACAGAACTCAAAAAACTAAAGCGATCTCGGGAGGACCGTTTATGGGCTTTAGCGGTCTATCGTAGGGCCGCTAAAGGACTCTGGTGGTCTCAAGAAGACCGTTTCTTCCTGTCTATAGCAAATAGCAATAAAACTGAAATACCTACTACTCAAGGGTAGTAAAGCATAGAATGCATGCTAGACATAGAGAGAAAACGTCCCTACAATAAAGATAACTCATGGAGATGCATAGGTTGCCATGAATTAAACTAGAATTATCATTTTCGTTATTAAGGGTAGGAACTATGCATGTAGGAATAGCCTAGATGCGCAGTGATAGTAAAACGTTAAATACTCCTTGTGGAAAGCATGAAATTTCATGAAATGAAAGGGCTTTTACTCTTGACATGTTATTCTAGCCATCCACAAGATAACCTACCTTTGATTCGATCCCTAGACTTTGGATTTCTGACTGGAAGTAGACCTTAGTTCCTACACGTCTTGTGCCAAACCAGCAACTTCCTTTCCCTCTATCTTCTGATTCTCTTGACCTAAAATCGTGAAATTTGGAGGGTAGGTAGAAGATACAAAGGGTAACAAAACATTCTAAAGGACCAACTTGAACTAACCTCGTTTAGTGCTTCTAATCTCCTGATCTTTACTGGACCGACGCTCTGGTTCCTGTGTAGACTACAACGAACCAGTAACTTTCAGAAGCTCTATCTCTCCAACGGCCGGGTCTTCTAGCACGAAAATTGGAAGTATGTTTGATAAAACTAAGAAGAACATAAAGTTCTAAAGAACCAACCTGAGATAGTGTTTTCTTACCTTCGAAATACGCGAGCCAACATTAGGGTTTGCATGAGTCGAAGTTAGGGTCTATTTATAGGATTTTGAGTTAGGGCTGAGGATTTGACCGAACTTAGAGTCCCACTTATGGGCAGGATCTATCCCCAAGAGTCCTAGACATGTTTACATGTCTACACACTTTGATCCATGAGGATTTGGATGCCAAAGATCCAAGTTTTTTCATGTTTCTTCCATTCACGAAATCAGGAGAGCTTAGCAGTCATGGGAGGACCGCTAGGGTGGTTCTAGCGGTCGCGCGATAGACCGCCAATCGCTGGTAAATCTGAAAATTTCGAATTTTGGTATTATCTCCTATTTATCCCCTAATTTATGTATATATCCCATTTTAAATTCATAAATAACCAATTTACGTTTCTATTAATGGGCTTGGGCCTAAAGGTCTTAGAATTGGGTCTTTGGGCCCATTTGAGTTGGGCTTATCCCTTTGGTTGATATAGGGCTTTTAAATGGATTTAATAAATCCTTAATTCTTATTAATAGCCCTTTATGCCTTTTAAATTGCTTAGTAATTATGTTTTAATCCTAGAAAATTCTTAGAAAATTCTCAAGCGTTACAGCTGGCCCAGTTTCTAATGGCCAATTTCATCTTAATGCGCCTTCTCCTTCTTATGCTGCTGGCCCAGTGTCCAATGTTCAAACACATCTTAATGGGTCTTCTCCTTCCTATGTTGCTGGCCCAGTTTCTAATGGCCAATTTTGTCTTAATGGGCCTCCTCCTTCTACCCATGTTGCTACTGGCCCAATGGGTCCCCATGTTAATGTCCCTTCTAGGCCTGCATATCCTTCCACTCTTGTGATGGGCCTTCCATATTCTTCTCAGCCCGGATCCCCTTATCTGGCCCATTACCATGATCCAAGTTCAAATTCACAACCTCTTGCTCAAGTTGGCCCACATTGTCCTCGATCTCTCCCTACCCAGGAGATGATTGCTCAAACTCAATGCCAACTTGATGAACTCCAACGCCGAATCGATCCCAAACCCTCCTTAAGTGTCCCTTTTCCTTTCCCAAATCTTAAGCTCCCGCCTCCTTCACAAGCTCCCACTTATCGCCGCTATGGTGGAGTTGGTGATCCCTTTGTGCGCTTGAAGGAGTTCGTTTATGAGTTGGCCGAATTTTAACATGACTAACACTTGATGGCTTATCTATTTGGTCTGTCGTTAGAAGGCCCGGCTTGGGATTGGTTCTTCTCCCTCCCGCAAGATCAAGTTGTGAACTTTCAAATTGTGCAAGAAAGATTCATTCAATAGTATCAGGATCAGGTTGGGCCCAAGTACTCCGTCGTGGATCTAGCCCATGAGAAGATGAAACCCGAAGAGGAGTTTTGCGCCTTTGTCGACCGCTGGAGTCACCCTGTCGCGCAAGTCCCAAGGCATACAGAGGGAGAGCAAATCAAGATGCTTATTTCTAATGCCACGCCTGAGTATCGATTTGTCTTGGCCCTAAACGGCATTACTTCTTGGCAACAACTTTATAGTCGAGCCCGCTTCGTTCACCAACAACTCTACAATTCTCTTGATCCCGAGTCTTCTCCACCTTCCACACCAGCATATACCACGCCATCCACACCTGCCTCTTACGCGCCTTCCACGAGTTGGCCTTCCACTCTCGCTCATGGACCCTCCACCTCTCAGCCTCCCGCTCCTACATGTTAGGACAGGTGGTACGCGGAAATAGATCTAGAGGGGGGGGTGAATGGATCTTTTGGAAATATCGCCCACTTAAACTATAAACACACTCTAAGAAACGATTGAAGAAATCACCACCGAAGACAACTAGAAATAAAGGATTCTATTGAACCAGTGGGCAAACACTTATCATGCTAACACAGGATCAACGAGTGACAAGACATAATCCATAGCGTTCAGGCTCAAGCAAGTCGGATATCGAATTGAGTAAATAGCGCTCAAACAGATGGTGAATAAAACCTGTGAAGAAGGGGGATAAGGAACAATTTCACCAATGCAAACCACAGCTCACAGGATTTTTAGGTGGTTCGGCCAGACACCAGTCTGCCTGCGTCCACCCCACTCCAAACCGGAGTGAGGCTTCCCTTGCAAAATGCAAGACGCAGACTCAGTCTGTAAACAAGACGCTGCCTAATAGCTTGACCCAGAGGAACACTCTCCTCTCTTCCTCCAAACCGGAGAGGAACTACTAGTGACATCCCGTCACTAGAAACTGGAGACACCAGCCTCACTTCCTCTAAACCAGAGGGGAAACTGTGAGTGACACCCAGTCACTCACACCGAGAGACATTAGTCTCCCTTCCTCTGAGTCCTCAGAGGGGAACCGGAGATAAATCTCCCTTCTCCTGAATCCTCAGGAGGAACCCGACCTCAATCCAGAGAATCGGAAGAACAAGGTGGAAATGAGAAAAACTGTAAAAGAGAAAAAAAAGCTAGCAGAAAAAGTGAAACGAATATAGCTCTCGCAGGAGTAAGTTGGACTGGATTTGATCCAGAAACCAATAGATAACAAATCTTCAATTAGCTTCAGCCTCTTCAACGTCACTTCTCTCTTCTCTCTCGAGCTCTCTCTCTTTCTCTCAGCACTCCTTCTTCTTCTGCTATCTCGTCTATTCTTTCTTTTTGGCGGCCGCTTCTTCTATTCTTCTCTTCTCTCAACAGCAGCTTTTCCGCTTTCTGCAGCCCTCTACTTGCCTCATCGAAGGATGAGGCGGTCTTTATATAGAACAGGGCCTCCGTATGGATGAGGCAAAAAAGACCTATTGAAGACCCATTGGTCCACGTGACAGAGATGAGAATGTTCCTCTGTCATTGTGCCTTGGATCACGTGCAATTTAACCTAGTACTTTAATTCCATGTGAGGTAAGTTCACAGGTTGCACGTAGGATGCTCGAACATTGTCTGGCCTGGCAAAATAACAGACAGAGTGTTAGCTTTTTGATAATATGCACAGACCTTACTGAAAGGTGCACCGACCTTGACAGTTAATCTTAAACATGCATCGACCTATATGCTGGTCCTTGTATCGCATGAAGGCAGAGATGCACCGACCTTGCATGCTGAGCGAGTAAGTATGCACCAACCTTCTATATGAACGATGAGAACTATGCACCGACCTTGTGTGTGTGCAGGCAAAGTATGCACTGACCTTGGTATGTGCAAAACATAACCTGCACCGACCTGACTATTCGGTCAATAGAGACTAGCACCGGCCTGACTTATGCAGATAGGTAACTAGCATCGACCTTGTGCAGACTTCACTAAAACTAGCACTAGCCTAGTGACAAAGCACGACAGGCTAGCATAGACCTTATATGCATGTGACACAAACCTTAGCTTGCATGTAACAAATGTGCAGTGACTGTGCGTGCGGTTCCACAGGAACCTGCACCGACCCTATGTGGAGACAAGCAGAGTGTGCACCGATGTTAGATGTGCAGGATGGCATAAATGCACGGACCTTCTATTGGATGAACAGTAACATGCACCGACTCCATACGGCATGAATCAAAAGATGCACCGACCCTAGTATGCATATGAGATGTGGCTATCACCGACCTCAACCTTTTGACAACTAGACCTGCACCGACCTTGGACCATTAACACAAGCATGCACCGACTTGCTACAGTGATGTGCTCCGACTTGGCCATGCATAAGGCAAGACATGCACAGACATTATATGCAACAACTAGTAACATGCACCGACGTTAGCTGAATGTGCTACAGTGCATGCACAGACCTGAATATGTATGCACAAACCTGAACAGTGTATGCACAGACCTGGGCTAGCATGCAAGACTACTAACGTCGACCTTAGTTTCTTGAGAGCATAACTTGCGTTGACACTAGTTGTTTGGCTTCACAACTAGCACCGACCTTATGTATGAACCCGAATGAACATGTTATGCACTGACCTTGTCTAAGCTGGCTAGTATGATGTGCACGGACCTTGTATGCAGTTAAGTAAAATGTGCACCGACTTTGTGCTGTGCTGGCTTAAAGGTGCTCGTGCCTTGGCTGACCAATAGGAGACATATGCACAGACCTGGGTTTGCACTAGCTGGAAACATGCATTAACCTTAGTGTGTGCATATGACTTAACAACCTGAAAGAAATGTGTGCACACAACCTGTTCGATGAAATGACTGTGCATTCAATCTTATGAGGTTCTATGCAGCGTGAAAATGCATCTATCTGAAAAAACATATATCATGCAAATGATTATGATGACAACATTAATGCGCAAAAATCAATGCCTAGTAAACAATCCTCATTAATGCACAGTGCAATGACCAGATGCATAATCAAACGCATATTTCATCATCAATCAATCTTTCATGCAAACACATGATGACTTATAGTGTTTGCTATCATCAAAATCACAGGGACACAACAATATCCCCCTTTTTGATGATGGCGACACTAGGAGTCATAAGGATAAGATGCAGACTCATGTCAAACTATTCTCCCCCTTTGACTTCATCAAAAAGAAAATAGTTTGATACGAGAAATACAAACATGCATGATATGATTGAATCAAAATCTCCCCCTGAGACAGATGGCACAATAAGATGTTTTCTCAAGAACTCTCCCCCTGGATGAATGAATCAAATCAGCAAAAAATACAGGGGTAGCCATACACAATCAGACAAGCCAAGAAGTATGGCAGTGAGGAGTGTAGTCACGAAATATGACAGTCAAGATAAGCTCAGAATTTCAGTTGAAAAAGAATGAGAGCAAGCTAGCAAGAGCTTTTCAGCAATAGACCAGACTGAAGACCCAAAGGATCAAAATATGCAAGAACATTTTCAATGAGATAGCTATGCCATAAATCCAAAAGGTGAAGATATTTCAGATTCTTCTATTATAAAGACTTATGAAATGATCTCTATTTGACAGAATGGTTTAAATATAGTGTATTCAAGGGTTGTTCATGAAAGTTTCTGTACTCATATCTAAAAATAGGTTTTAATAAAAATGAACTAGTTGCTCATATAACTTTCTAGTTCAACCTCCTTCCATCTTTACTCAATTACTTTCAATGACTCATTTAGTAGTTACACAAAGTAGTATTGAGATTAAACATCTGTGAATGCATCTAAATTTAACATTGCTTGCAAAAACTTTTCTGATACACCCATTTTTTAGATTTTTGTTTTTGAACATCAATTTGTTTTTCAATGAGCAATTTTAGTTAATCAGCACCTTTTTACATGATGCACAACACGTCTTAGGTGAAATGACCCAGTTACTCAGTGTGATTATCGTATTGCTTCTCAATTAAGAGAACAGAGTTAGCATTAGAAGTATCTTTTTAACGTGAGGAGACACCTTGGTTAGAGGCATGAATCCCCAGTTACTCAATACAACCATGCCATTGCTCTGTCAAAATTTCACACAATTTTTAACCAATTTTCAGCAGAGTTAACCATGGTACTTCATGACACAGTCCTTTGGACATGTTTCTCAGTAGCCATAGTCATTGCTCTGACCATAGTTTTTTTTAAGATAATTCAGACATATTAAATGTTTAAGAACAACACTTACATTATGTATCTCAACCAAAGTAAATCATGGTTTCAATTTTCAGATTTAAGGAAGTCTTACATGAACTTACATGAGGCTGTCAGTTAAGGTTTATTAAAAGACTAATTCAGATATTTTCAAGACATTCAAAGTCAAACTCAATGACTACATTAAACTTAAACCAGCTGAGTTATTGCAGACATTCATAGTTTCATATAATGGAAGATTCCTAATACAAATGTTTTCAGATTTATGATCAAGATATGCCCATTGAAATCTTCATGAATAATTGACAGAAGAGTTCCAGCAAGAATGAGTGATTTTGATACCAATTGATTTCAAATTTGATCAAGGTTTATCAATAGAATCAGTAAAAAGGATATGCACCACAAGCAAAATAACTGAAGGTCAGACAATTCAGGATCTTCAAGGTGTAGCAGATATACAGTGTTTTGAAGACAAGTTTAAGAACATGATAAGTATTCCAGTCAAGAGAGTAAGAGCATAAACATGACCAGAAGAGCATCCACGAAGGTGTCAACTCTTTGTGTCGACATCTGCTCACAAGATCCACACTTCAGAACAATTAAAAATGACAGCTCATGGTGTCAACACTTCCAAAAGAAGACTATCAAGAAGTGAAGCAAAGGATGTGTCAGAGAGACCATCAGACAAATTGATTCACAAAATAGCCAGCTCCCCCTCACTAAATGCATTGAAACATCAAAGATGCAAATTTTAACACTCACTTAAGATGTCGACATGAATTCAAATTATATGTAGCACAAAATCTTGTTAAACGCTCCCCCTGACAGAATGCACTCAAGGAGTCTTTTTGCTATTTTCAATATGAGTGTCATGCAATCGATTCTAAAATCAGTGTATGAATGAGGCTAATGTTTATTCATGCAATGGACATAATATGGACTTGTTCAACTCCCCATTTCTATATGCAACTTATGACTAGACTATGAAGGGAGTTATTCTAACTAAACATGCATGAAGCACAAGAAATTACCTAGTCTGACTCCCCCTATCTATATGCATATATTAACTGGACTCTGAATGCAGCATATGCAGAACATTAGAATCATAAGAAAATATGCTCATGAAGGTCTAGACTGCTCTATGTGCAAATTTTTGACTAATGGTACTGGGTAGAGGACTTAGTCTAAAAACCACCTCATACATAGTAAGAACCTCCAGACAAATTGCATTTGCCCTTTAGTAACTTACCATTTGATATACCATGTTGATCATGCATGACACTAAAGTGCAAATGCAGTCTTATCAGATTTTCAATGAATCATGCCAGACAAATGTGAGAACATGAATGCATGCAGATTGGAAATGAATCCAGCATATCTTTAATGAATATGTGCACACACATCTCAAAGTATGAGCAAATAAACTCATGTAGCTCAATGCAAATGACAAAACATATAAGGATATTGTCTGCATGACACTTTCAACTGAACAGATTTAACATGATATGCAGTTAAAGCAGATTTCTAAGAACTTCAATTGAACAAATGTTAAAGGTGCAGAACATTACCTGAATGTGATTTTACCAACTTGGGTGCCTTGGTTTATTTACCCCTTTTTATTCTCCATCCCAAGGCACTCCTGCAAATAGCATCTCATTTTGCATTCATAGGAACCCAAGTCTCCTTGGGTCCTTTAGTGACAATAGCACCTCTGAATGGTGCTCTCCTCATTTTCAACACTTGAAAATCATCAAACCTCATCAAATAACAGTTAGACATGGAATGTCCTAACTGTCCACAGTAATAACATGAAATAACAGATTTTAAAATCTTTTATGCACATTATTATAAGCATAGAATCTTTGTGCATTAACATGAAAATTTATATTATTTGCATGGATATTTTATTTTCCATAACCTGCCAACTAGCATTCAGAAGCTCGGTGGCCAGGTTTTCCACAATCAAAGCATCCAACATATTTTTCCTTAGACACAAATTTGTTTCTGCCAAATTAATTTTGTTTACAGGGAATTTAACAAATTTAGAATTAAGTTTCTTTCCCTGAATATGTCAACAATCCTGGACTGTGTGGCCATACTTCCCACATTCAAAACAGGAAGAGAAATTTCTTCTCTTAATCACTGACCAGCACTCACTAGCCAGATGGCCTGGCTTGCAACAGTTGGAACACATAGAAGCTTTTCCTTTGAAAGCAAATTTATCTTTACCAAAGGCATTCTATTTTGCAAGGAATCTAAGGTGTTTATAATGAGCTTTTCCCTGGGCATGCCAGCAATGGGCAGTAATGTGGCCCATCTTGCCACAATGAAAACATGAAATTTTCTTATTCTGAAATGCATGATTTTTAGGATAAGTTTTCCTAGCATGCATTTTACTGGCATTTAGATCATCCTTTTTCATCAATTTGCAGTCATTCATCAAATGGCCGAGCCTACCACAGTAATGTCATGAAATTCTCTTCTTGTGTGCATGAATATGTGTGTTGGTGTTGTGGACAGCATGCACATTTTTAACATGAGTGTGTGTAGGCTTGTTTTGCAAATTTCCATTTCCTTCAGCTTTTTCAGTAGGTTTCTGACTTTTCTGAATAGTAGCTAGATTTGGATTTTTCTGTGCAGTGAACTGAAAAACCAATGGAGTTTTGATGCTGAATTGTTCTGAGCTACTTACAAATGATGTATGAATTTTGTTTCCAAAGCTCTTCTTATTTAATGGATTATACCCAAGCCTCTCTTTCTGAAAATTCACTTTCATCCCCAACAGTTTATCCAAATTATCTTGACTTTCAACAAATCTAGATAAAGAATTCTTTAAGTCATTAATATCATCTTCCAAGGATGCAATATGTAATTCATAACCAACAATTTCTTGTTCACTGTAATTCACACACTCTTTTAACACTTTGTTTGCAGTTTTATAGTTCTCGACTTCTTGTTCGAGATTGTGCAATTTTTCTAACTCTTTTATACAGATAGTTTTTCTTTTTTCTATGGTTAAGAGTTTTTCAGACATAGCAGAGTTGAGATGTTTGAGTCTCTCATTTTCTAATTTTAATTGTTCAATCTGTTCACTATTGTTATTAGATTTGGAGTTCGACTCTTCACTCAGCGTTTCCTCTCTTTGATCAGTTTTCAATTTTTCATCCAACAATTTTTTGTTCTCTTCCCCCAAGGATGCAATTAAGTTTTGATGCCATTCTAAATCACAGTGAAGGCTTTCATTCATTTCCTTCAGAAATTCACATTTATTACAAACTGATTTACCAGAATACTTTGATTCAGCTTGGAATTTTTATTTTTCAGTATCATCAAGAGTTTTCTGAAGTTCTGCATTTACACTTTTAACAACTTCAAGTTTTTCATGAAGCAAGTCATTTTCCTTCACATAATTCTCAAGTTTCTTTTCTGCCTATTCAATTTGATTTCTGAGATCTTTATTTTCAGATTTCACTTGTTCTAGCTCTGAATTAACATAATCAAGATCTTTCAACAATTCTTCCTTCTGAACTAGATTATTGACATGAACCTGATCATCATTAGTCGAGCTAAGTTTTTCTTTTAGTTTAGAGACTTCACATGCAAGTTCTTAATTTTCCCTTTTGAATAAACTAATTTGTTTCTTAAGCATTTGGATATCAAACAAGCATGTATCATGGGACTGTTTCAGTTTTAAGCAATTTTCACATGAGGACTCTGAACTATTCAGATCAATTTTCTTTTTCAATTTTTTATATTATTTTCTGAACATCTCATGTGACTCTAATAGCTCACCATATGCATCCTGCAAATCATCTAAAGTATAGTTCTTGAAAGGGTTTACCTGATCATCTTCCTCTTTTTCATTTTGGCTGCTACTTTGATTACCTTTCCCCGCCATTAGACATTCGCCTTCATTTCCTTTATCAGCGGTCTTCAGTCTATCCAGTATCTCTGTTGCAGATCTGCAATCATAAAAATAAGAATGGAATGCCGTGTTAGTAGCTGCCTTCATCAATTCCAGGGCTCCTTGATTTTCATCCCACATTGATCTATGTCTATCAGTCCATTTGGACTCGTTCTTTGGTAGACTATGTGGACCGTGAGTAATGATCTTCCATAGATTAGGATTAACAGACTTGACAAATGTGTACAAGTTGTTAAGCCATAAGTCAAAACTAGTACCATCGAAAACCGGTGGATGAGCCATGGATCTAAGCAACAGACAGAACAAAAACACAAGCGGCGACCAAAAATGTACCACAAAAATGTAGGATCTACTGCAGATCGTTGGATCTGGGCAATCAGAACCCACTCTGATACCAATTGTTAGGACATGTGGTACGCGGAAATAGATCCAGAGGGGGAGGGTGAATGGATCTTTTGGAAATATCACCCAATTAAACTATAAACACACTCTAAGAATCGATTGAAGAAAGCACCACCGAAGACGCCTAGTATTAAAAGCTTCTATTGAACCAGTGGGCAAACACTTATCATGCTAACACAGGATCAGCGAGAGACAAGACATAATCCATAGCGTTAAGGCTCAAGCAAGTCGGATATCGAATTGAGTAAATAGCGCTCAAACAGACGGTGAGCAAAACCTGTGAAGGAGAAGGGGGATAAGGAACAATCTCACCAATGCAAACCACTGCTCACATGATTTTTAGGTGGTTCAGCCAGACACCAGTCTTCCTACGTTCACCCCTCACTCCAAACCGGAGTGAGGCTTCCCTTGCAAAATGCAAGACGTAGACTCAGTCTGCAAACAAGACGCGGCCTAACAGCTTGACCCAGAGGAACATTCTCCTCTCTTCCTCCAAACTGGAGGGGAACTACTAGTGACACCCCGTCACTAGCAACCGGAGACACCAGCCTCCCTTCCTCTAAACTAGAGGGGAAACTGTGAGTGACACCTAGTCACTCACACCTAGAGACATCAGTCTCCCTTCCTCTGAGTCCTCAGAGGGGAACCAAAGATAAATCTCCCTTCTCCTGAATCCTCAGGAGGAACCCGACCGCAATCCAGAGAATCGGAAGAACAAGGTGGAAATGAGAAAAACTGTAAAAGAGAAAATAAAGCTAGCAGAAAAATTGAAACGAATATGGCTCTCACAGGAGCAAGTTGGACTAGATCTGATCCAGAAACCAACAGATAACAAATCTTCAATTAGCTTCAGCCTCTTCAACGCCACTTCTCTCTTCTCTCTCGAGCTCTCTCTCTTTCTCTCAGCACTCCTTCTTCTTCTACTATCTCTTCTATTATTTCCTTCTGGCGGCCTCTTCTTCTATTCTTCTCTTCTCTCAGCAGCAGCTTTTTCGCTTTCTGCAGCCCTCTACTTGCCTCATCGAAGGATGAGGCGGTCTTTATATAGAATAGGGCCTCCGTATGGATGAGGCAAAAAAGACCTAGTGAAGACCCATTGGTTCACATGGCAGGGACGAGAGTGTTACTCTGTCATTGTGCCTTGGATCACGTGCACTTTAACCTGGTACTTTAATTCCATGTGAGGTAAGTTAACAGGTTGCACGTAGGATGCTCGAACATTGTCTGGCCTGGCAAAATAATAGACAGAGTGTTAGCTATTTGATAATATGCACAGACCTTACTGAAAGGTGCACCGACCTTGATAGTTAAATATAAACATGCACCGACCTATATGCTGGTCCTTGTATCGCACGAAGGCAGAGATGCACCGACCTTACATGCTGAGCGACTAAGTATGCACCGACCTTCTATATGAACGATGAGAACTATCCACCGACCTTGTGTGTGTGCAGGCAAAGTATGCACAGACCTTGGTATGTGCAAAACATAACCTGCACCGACCTGACTATTCAGTCAATAGAGACTAGCACTGACCTGACTTATGCAGATAGGTAACTAGCATAGACCTTGTGCAGACTTCACTAAAACTAGCATCGACCTAGTGACAAAGCACGACAGGCTAGCACAGACCTTATATGCATGTGACACAAACCTTAGCTTGCATGTAACAAATGTGCACTGACTGTGCATGCGGTTCCACATGAACCTGCACCGACCCTATGTGGAGACAAGTAGAGTGTGCACCGATGTTAGATGTGCAGGATGGCATAAATGCACGGACCATCTATTGGATGAACAGTATCATGCACCAACTCCATACGGCAGGAATGAAAAGATGCACCGACCCTAGTATGCATATGAGATATGGCTAGCATCGACCTCAACCTTTTGACAACTAGACCTACATCGACATTGAACCATTAACACAAGCATGCACCGACTTGCTACAGTGATGTGCTCCGACTTGGTCATGCATAAGGCAAGACATGCACAGACATTATATGCAACAACCAGTAACATGCATCGACCTTAGCTGAATGTGCTACAGTGCATGCACAGACCTGAATATGCATGTGCAGAGACTTGAACAGTGTATGCACAGACCTGGGCTAGCATGCAAGACTACTAATGTCGACCTTAGTTTCTTGAGAGCGTAACTTGCGTCGACACTAGTTGTTTGGCTTCACAACTAGCATCGACCTTATGTACGAACCAGAATGAACATGTTATGCATAGACCTTGTCTAAGCTGGCTAGCATGATGTGCATGGACCTTGTATGCAGTTAAATAAAATGTGCACCGACTTTCTGCTGTGCTGGCTTAAAGGTGCTCGGGCCTTGGCTGACCAATAGGAGACATATGCACAGACCTTGGTTTGCACTAGCTGGAAACATGCATTGACCTTAGTGTGTGCATATGACTTAACAACCTGAAAGAAATGTGTGCACACAACCTGTTCGATGAAATGACTGTGCATTCAATCTGATGAGGTTCTATGCGGCGTGAAAATGCATCTATCTGAAAAAAATATATCATGCAAATGATTATGATGACAACATTAATGCGTAAAAATCAATGCACAACAAACAAGCCTCATTAATGCACAGTGCAATGACCAGATGCATAATCAAATGCATATTTCATCATCATTCAATCTTTCATGCAAACACATGATGACTTATAGTGTTTGCTATCATCAAAATCACAGGGACACAACACTACATACTCGTACACTTCTGCATACTAACCCTCCGTGAGTCTGCCTACCGCCATTCACAGTTAGCCTTTCGCTCCCGTGTACCTGCATATGTCTTCGCCTCCGGTCAAGGGAATTCCATACCCCGGGCAAGTGGATGTTGTCGACATACCCCCTCATCCCACTCGCCATGCGCCATTGCCTAGCCCTTCCACTAGCCATGCACCTTTGCCCACACAACCTCCACTTCCGTCTCCACAACCTTCCCCTCGGCATCCGCCTTGCCCGAAGCGGGCTCCTCATTCTCCGTATCCGGAGTCTTTTACCAACATTTTTCGGGCTTTGATGTTCACTCATGCGTTGCAGCTCCCTCCGGTTGTGCCTTGCCGAGCCTCGGTCGAGAATTTGCTTCAGTTATGTGATTATCATCGCCAGTAGGGGCACTTGGTCGAGGAATGCCCCGAGTTCCGAGATTACATTTATGAATTGGAAGATCAGAAGAGGATTGATTGGTCCACGATTCATAAGGCTACTCTGTATCCCCGCAGCAAGCAGCAGCAGCAAGCGCCGCCCAGGCAGCCGTTTTCGTCATTACAAGACCAGGGGCACCCCTGTGATTCTTTATCTAGTGTAGCACCCACTCCATCACCTGTTCCCCCACCTATTCCATCACGTACCCTACCATCATCTACCCCATCACCATCTCCTATCCCGGCTCCATTGCCTTCACCTGCCCAAGCCCTTGCTCAGGCTAGTGCCTCCACTTCCTCCGTTCCCGTTGTTCCCACCACTACTTCCACTTCTTCTACTCCCACTTCTGCTCCCAACACCACCCAACGCATCGTGTCGATACGTCGATGGTTGACGCCACAGTCCTCCTCTTCATCTTCTCCATCACCGATACAACCTCCACTACCCCCATTGCCCTCTTCACCACCTTCACCATCTCCACCCTCACCATTGCCTAACCCTCCATCACTTTCGCCACCTCCTCTCCCCAAATCGCCTAATCCACTACCGCCGCCGCCTTCATCATTTCTGCCACCATCCTTGCCTCTGCCTCCATCTCCTTTGTCGCCCGAGCCTGAGCAGGTTACATCTCCACCTTCGCCTTTACCCCCTCCTACATCTCCACCCTTGCCTTTGCCTCCACCCGAGCCTGTCATTACCATTATCCCTCCACCGCTTGAGGCCTCTGCACCCTCTATTTTCACCTCCACCTCACTTTCTACTTCCGCCCCATGGAGCGGGTGTGCATTGCCTTTGGTGCCCCTTGGGTTCGGTCCCCAGGGTGGAAATGAGTCGAGTGAGGATGATTCAATGTCGGTTTTGCATTTCAAGCTTCAAGATTTCATCTGCCGAATGCCGATACGCATCCTGGTCCCTTGCTATTTTGGGGATGATGAGCGTATACTTCCCATAACGGTTGTCAAGAAGAGTTCCCTCACCCTAGTGCCAGTTTCTTCTTAAGCGAGACTGGTGGCAATCTCTTTGCTCGCCGGAGGTCTTACCATTGATGCTATTATTTCCTCTCGCTCTGTTGCCATTCAGATGACTGGCCAAGAAGGGTTCTCCACCCGCATTGTGCTCACTCATACGGCCGCCAAGAGTTTAATGCATTCTATGTTCAAGGGGCAATTGGCCGTATCTTTTGCATTTTTGAAGGACATTTTGCACATTTTATGCAATCTCCCTCGGTTCATTAGCAAGCCGGCCACATCAACGCCACGTATTACTCTCCCTCAGTTCCATCCTGTTCTTCTATCAAGGGAGTTATGCTTCAAGCCTGATTGCCAAGTGGAGTTGCCGAACCTCATACTTCTGGTGCCAAGAGACAAAACTCCATGGTTTTCTGGTACTCATCACTATGAGGGGTTGCTTGTCCACGAATGTCCACCAATTGTTAGCACCGGGTGTCTAGGGGCAGCCGCCCCGATGAAGCTACATATTCACAACTGGGTCAGGCCGTCTGCCAGGTGGGCCCACTATTTGAGAAGATATTACAAGACAAGAAGCCCGAAGGTTTGAGTCCGCGCCAGGCGGGTCCATGTTCGGGAGGTTTCTGCTAAGAAAAGGCGGCGGCGCAGGTTCAGGGGTCGTCAGTTATGCACTCAAGGGTCCACTGCTTCTTCCCCTCCTTTCTAGTCATCCTTTCTTCTACTCAGCTCCCACCCTTGGGTGGTGTACTTGCCTCTTTTCATCTTGTTTCTAGATCCATGAACCCCTATTCCTCTCCTTTTCATCAGGATTCTCCGGATTTTTGCCATTTTCATAATCCTAGGCCTTGGCCTATGTCCTCCTTCCATCCCGACCTTGGGACTTCTCCTGATTCTTCCTCCTCTCATCCGGGGCCTCCGGATCACTCTTATTGTAACGACCCAAGATCCGGATACCGGGAAGGACCCGATACCATTCGAATCCTGGCCCGCCGCCCACGAGTCGGAGGACTCGGAAGGGTTAAAAGTAGTGTGGAGGTACAAAGAAATAGGAAATAAAGTAGGATAATACAAAAATTAACAGAAATAAATAAACAACTACAACAACAATAGAGTCCTGTCCAACCGAAAGTACAATCTAAAGTAGTAAAACATACCACATGCCGAGTGAACACTCGGCCCGGCGAGTTGGCAACTGAGAACCTCCGAACAGCACCCTTGAACCTCGAGGAAGAACCACCACACCTGAAAAGCAGTGATGAGTCTCCAAAATAGAGACTCAGCAGGGATCCCACGGAACCCCAACCGAAAACAACGGCGGTAGCGCTACAACGACAGCAGGAACAATGAACCAGTGGCCGGTCAGAACTTGGCACTACAGCTACTCCTACCGTACCAGAAAACACACCCCGATCTCACGGTCGGGGGCTACAAAACCACACTAGTACCACTTACCGAAGTAAAAACCCACGGAAACCACGTCGTAGAGGCCTGTCTCCTAGGACACGGCCAACCTGGACACGCTGTCCAAGGTGCAACCCCGACCACCCAGTCGCGGACACCGCACCAACAAGACGCAACCTCGGTAAAGCTACTAGCACCAGTCTCACGGCACGAAAACTGACACACGCGCCACAGCGAAACAACCTGGACTCAATGATCAACACGACCAAAAACCCGAAGGTTGAAGTCACAAAGACTGACAGTCTGTCACTCCCGACTCGAGAGGAGTATCTCCCACTAGAAGCAAGGCCGGATGCGTCTACTGATGTCTTAGTCCACGCCTCAGGTGTCTCCCTCCGGTCTAGCAGGAACTGAGACACCATACAAGTAACCACAAAGCAAGTGACTAGCTGGGATCACGCTCGTCAGCGTGGGTCCAACCGCCTCCAACCACGTATGCACACATAGACCACGCGTCGCAGGTCTGGCCTCTAACTGGCTTTCCCCTCAGCCGGACTCTGGCTGTAAGACGTGGGGCCCGATGGAAACCAGTCTAAAAATCGTCCTCAGGATAGCCTCTTCACCACTCCCTGGTGGGACCACTAAACGTGTAAGCATGCTACGACTAGTGGAGGGTCACAGAAGGAGTAGACTCTCAAGTCAACGGAAAACAACGTCCGAACCCGACGAAGTACGGGGACCGTCCCACGTACTTGCACCGTCGCACGGTGACCATGGTCGAAGAAGAAACGGGACTCACAGTCCATGGGCCACGCACTCGGCCACGCAGAAACGTAGAAGCACGGTTCCCAAGGTAGCTCACATGCCGCCAAACCGAATCCCACTCTCAGGAAAAAGTGAGAACCCTCCAACCCCAGGCTGGGCAACTGGACTCCCAATCCAAGGCCTTACTCATGGCCCACTCGAAAACCTCTTTCCGGAGAAACTCACGGCGTGCGGGGAACCCTCACCGCACTCGCACCGACGCACGATGACTCGGTCAAGCGTAACACAAAAGCCTGGAACATGAGGAGTCACTCGGACTCTCAAACCCACGGGCATGCTAAACGAGGTAGCACGGTCCTCCCGACACCCTCAAGAGACGGACACAGAACCCTCAGGGTGTCTGGGGCATTCACAAGGCCGCAGGTCGACCACTGGGTCTGAACCGGGTCAACCAGGGACCTACACAACGCGAAATGATCGCGGCAAGCACGAAGAACCACTTCGGCACAACACAGTGCCTGGCGGTCCATCTTTAGGCCATCACAGCTGTAATGGTCCAAAGCTAGGCCGCCACAGCACTGTAACGGTCCAACACAGGAGCGTTACATGAAACAGGCAACACTGACTATGGCGCACCCACCCTGGGGTGTCACAGCCGCTAACAGACCAAACCTAATGCGTTAGAAGATCGACCAAAATAGGTTGTGACGCACACCCCTCGGGGCGTCACAACCCCTAACGGACCTACCCAGGTGCGTTAGAAGAAGGGATACATCAACTCTGATGCACCCAAGTAAGGGCGTCCCGAGGCTCTGACGGTCCACCCTGGTGCGTCAGAGTCTCAGGACCCACGCTCTGACGGTTTATCGTAAGACCGCCAGAGCAACCGATGACCTGCCGACACTACAAACCACTGTGACGCACCCCTCTTGGGGCGTCACGGCATGTAACGCACCCACCTTGGGGCGTCACAGCCTGTGACGGTCACTGGAAGGACCGTCACACCATCCCGAGAGCGAGACGATGGGAAACGACCCAAAAATCATCCCACGCCCCCATACTTCCATGGGAGAGGGGGGAAAACAAGGGGGAAGCCCCCAAATAGCTCCTAGCATGCATCTAAGGCCTCGGATCGGCCAAAAATGCGATGAAACGGTAGATCGACTGACGAGCCCTAAAACATGGATTTTCCCCAAAAATCCCCAAATACGCCCCCTCGGCTCACCGCGGCGTACAAAACTTGCGGGAAAGGAAGCTCACGAGTTGGGGGTCCATCTCCCTACCTCCACCGAAGATTTCGCGCGCCGTGGATGCCGATCCACAAAGAAAACGCCGTTGAAGCCTCGCCGGGACACGAACTCGCGACCGAGCTTCACCGCGCCTCCACAGCCTCGATCCTCACCCATCCTCGCCCGTGCCTCACCCGCGTCGTCCCCGCCTCGCATGTGCTCCACTCCGTCGATCGTCGGAGAGAGAGGGAGAGAGGAGAGAGCGTGAGAAGAGAGAGAGAGGGAAGAGAGAAATGAGAGGGGAGAGAGAGAAAGGGTTAATATATATAGAAAAATCTAAAAATTTAGAAAATTCAAAAAATTACGAAAAAATTTACCTCCACGATCCTCGGGAGGAGCACAACGCACCGGTATAGTCCCGGAGTAGGAGAACACAACGGTTTGCCCTGCACAGAGTTCCGAAGGCGCATCAGAAAAAAATACGTGTAAAACACAAAATACACTGTGAGACCCACTAAAAAAAATATCCAAAAAATCCGGGGCATTACACTTATCATGCCCATCTTCAGTTCCCTTCTGATTGTTCTCCTCCAAAATTTTCGGATCCTGCTTCTCATCCTTTTCCGACCCTGTCGGATGACCATCATTCTCCTTCTCCGACCTTGTCGGATGGTTACAATTCTCCTTCTCTGACCACGCCAGATGATCATTCTTCTTCTTCACCTTTGTAGCAATCTTATCGTTGTTTTTCTATTCTTTCTACTTCACCCTTTCGGGGTAATTACCCTTTCTCCTGCTATTTTCAAGGTTTTAGTCCGCCTTGATTTCAGCTGATCTCTGTTTATTCTGTAACATGTGCCTTATTATCAGGGCGTCTGTGCCCTAACGAGGGAGTTCTAGCCCTCGTCTCTCTTTCTTTTTATCCTTCTTCATCCAGTTTGGTGTCTACCGCTCCTTCGCGTTAAGGAATCTTTAATCCTTTGCTATCCTCTCCAGTTTGTCCTGTCAAGCGAGGAAAACAAAGCTCGCGCTACGCAAAACTCGCTGGTCAAAGATCGCTTCAGGATGCTACTTTCACGCTATGGGTTTGCAAGGTACCTCTTAATTGTGCAAGAATATGTTGTCATTTCCATTATTAATTTCTATGTATAATGATGGTTCCTCAACATGGTTGAGTAATTTAGAAGTTTTAGTTTAGTTTAGTTAAAATGAGTTCGCTTCTGTAGCATCCTTAGGCTAGTGATAGCTCCGTGCTGGGAGTCTAATTTCTTTCCCCGATCGTTGAGGGTGACCTTTGGGCATGGGTTTTCCGCACTTCACGGTGAGCTATAGCCGATTCCTCTAAGGCACACTGTTGATGCTTTGGCCATATCTTTGGGTATGCACAAAGGTCTTTTCTTTTCTCTGCTCAGCCGAGTGTAGGGGCAAGAGATTGATGGATGAGATGTCCAATCTAGGAGCTCCCTAATACGAGAAAGGTCTCAAATAGGGCCAGTCGTGACCCTTGAAAGTGAGCTTTCATGCTATATCTAGCCAACAAGGGCTATGATCCAAAATAAATAGAAAATCAAAATCAAAATTATAAATCAAAGGCATGGCAAGAGTGGCAGTACAGTTCCCCGCGGGATGTTATGAGTCCAGTCACATGCGTGCCAAATAAATATGGGTCCAAAAAGATCAAAGACACAAAGCCCCGACGCATCAGATTGTATCTTTGAGGGGTAGTGCCCTGGGAGGAATTCAAATCCTGATATTTCTTATCTTGTATAAAGCTTATCTCCTTTTTTCTTCTACTTCTCCCTCTTAGGCTGGGTTGTATCATGGGTATGGCCTTAGTAGCGACACTATTCTTTAGAGGTGGTTGGTTGTGGCGAGCCACCCCCAAATGTACGCCCTACTCAAGGGAAGTCTTTAATGAGAGGGGAGGAATGACGACCCCTAGCCAATAGTTTAAGCCCGTCTCTGGGTGCTGCAGATAGCTTTGTCAAAATTTGGAAATCTAAAAAAATTAAATATTTAAAAATAAAAAATTAAATATTTCAAAAATCTAAAAAATAAAATATTTCAAAAATCTAAAAAATCAAATATTTCAAAAATCTAAAAAAATCTAATATTATCAGAAATTTAAAAATTTTAAATATTGTCAAAATTGTAAAGAAAACAAATATTGTTAAAATTATAAAAAATCAAATATTGTCAAAAAAAATAAAAAAATCAAAAAATAACAAAAATCCATAAATATTTGTCTTGTGTTCCTTTCTATTTATTTGTTTTGAGAACGGATATGATTTATTTGTTTAGTGTACAGGTTGCAGGTATTCGAGTTTCCTTGCTCCATATCCTTTGCTTTGCCTCATGTTCACATCTTTTCTGATTTGTTCTTCTTCTTCAGTCTTATCTCTCGATTTGTTCTGAAGCTCATATCCTTCTTAATTTTTCCACTTCATCATATCTTCATGAGAGGGCATTGCCTCACAACTATGAACCTGGCGGTTCTGCTTCATCTGATCTTGGACTTTGATTGTAGAGCGTATTTGTCATGTCTTTTATCCCGCCGTGTCCTTGTCACACGTGTCTATGTCTCTTCGTGTCATCTCACACATGTTGTTATGTCCCTCCGTGTCTGTCATATTTTCGTCTCGCTATGTTTTCATCCCACTGTGTCGTCATGCCATGTGTTGTTGTCATCGGACACATGTGTTGTACGTATCTTTTATCCCCGTGGTCGGTCATCCCACATGTCTTTGTCCCACCATGTTCTCGTCCCACCGCGTGTGCTGTCCTACCGCGTTGTGTTGTCTTGTCCCACCATATCTTCAATCCCACGCACGCTTGTCATTTATTCTTGTGGTGTTTGTTATGTTGTTATGTTATGTTCAGTTCATTTTTCACTATGTTTTGTTTTGTTCATGTCTGTTATGTTATGTTATGTTTAGTTCATCGTGCTTGTTCATCATTATTATTTGTTGCCTTATCTGAAAATTCATAAAAATCAAAAAATATCAAAAATCAAACAAAATATTGTTTCGCTTGGTAGGTAAGTCAGGTATGGCTCTCTATCCCTGCTTATTGTTACATTACTATATGGTATCTACGTTATTATAGTCACTCAAGGACCGGCTGGTTGTCCGTGTGTTCTGGGATCTAATGTTCCCCTTTAACAAAAATGATAATGATCTTGGAGCATACTGTTAATCGTTGGATAAGCCATTAGTTTGAGTCGGGTGGGGGACGATGGACTCTTTCTCGCACGCCGTGGTTGCAAGAAGACTCTTGGCCACGTCTTGCTCAGTCTAGCAATATTATCCTTGAGTACTTTCTATTTTATGTGTTTCTTTGCATTCGTTTTGATGATTTCTTTATTTTAGCCCAGTATGCATCATGTCATTTTGAGCACTCACGTCTCGTGATTCTTTCAAGGTTTCTCCTCAGCAATGGATAATTGCACTTCAATTCTCTTGAGTAAGAGATTATCATTCCACTCTAAATTTGATCGTCTCCTCTAATCTGCCCGCTCGGTCTGGTTGGCCAGCGTGATTCCTGTCTAGATTTTATCTCAATTTTATTCTCCCTTTCCATCTTTTCCGTTGTGCTCTTTCTGATCCCCTCATTGGCTCTGGATTGTGTCCCCCATTGAGGTTGGTTGTGTTTCCTTTTCCTCCCTTAGTTTAGTTCTCCAGACATATCTCATCCGTGTCAGCCATTCCTTGTGGTTAGTTCAACGTTTTCGGGAGAATTCCTGTCGCTTGTTGGTTGTGACGGATGTCTTCTACCTTGATGTCACTTTTCAGTTCTCTCCACTTCATCTCTGCTTCATCTCCATTTCTCATCGCTTTCGCTTTTGCTCCATCTCCATTCCATTTCACCTCCGCATCGTTTTTGCTCGCTCCCTTGCAAAGCCGACATCAAGGAGGGGCATCTGTTGACACCCGTTTTTAGCCCGCAAGTGAGTTCTTCTCTTATCCATTCTTTGTGATGTCCCGAATTATCCATTGTTTTGGAGCATTCTTTGATCTCATTTTGAGCACATTTCATGATCATTTCTCTAGCCCATTGAGCCTTGAAACCCCTGGAGGTCATTTGCCTTTGACTGCCAGGTCGACCGAAGGGATCCTGCTGCCCCAATCAAGTGGCGGCCATCCAAATGACCGCCACCTTCATGGGGCGGTCATCTAGATGACCGTAATTTCTGCTCCTCTGCCCAGCTTTTTGTCGTCTGTCTACTTGCTGTGCTATAGCAAGTGGCGGCCTTATATATGATCGCAACTATCAAGTTGCGGCCCTATGCTAGACCGCCACTTACCTCTTTTGTCCGGAGCTGCGTCGACCCCATGGCATGTGCGTCGACTCCCTATTATGTCCTAATCAAGTTGCGGTCATACCATGACCGTTTTCTTCAAGTTGCGGTCTGCGATAGGCCGTTTTATTAGTACAGAGTCCAGATCATTCCAGGCTCCATTTTCTTCACTGTAGGACTCTTTAGACTCCTTGTGGGCATCGATTTTGAGGAGAATATTCCTCCAGCTTGACTGTTATCCCTCCTGGGGTATTATCCCCACTATTATCTCGAGTTTAATCACATATATCCCTGAAATTAGGTGTTTATCTCAGATTTAAACCCTAGGGTTTCTGCAACTTCTATATAAACTGCCCAGTTCACATGCGCGACAGGGGGGCTCTTCTTCGGTTCGGGGTGAAGCCATGCCGCATCTCCGAGTCTTCTCTTCAACCTCAACCTGAAGAGGGAAGTATTGGCTTTAATTTCCATGCTCAAGGGCTTATTTTCGTTGTCTCTCCTCTTAGTTCTTCTTCATCTATTTTCGTAAATCATCACAATCTACACTTTTCTGCACTCTACTGCACTTTTCTCTTTATTGCATGGCATATTCCTGCAATTATACTACGTGTTAATTCATTTTCTTCATACACATGCATTCACAATACACCCACCTATCTTTTGCACCCATTTACATGGGTTAAAAACCCTCCCCCGGTGCGTTCTCTCTCAATCTTTGCACCTCTTTTATGCATTTCAGGATTGATATTACACGCATGTTTCTTATGGGTTTTTCCGCTTGTGTTTGAGTTTTTATTTGTAGGAGAGCAAGAGAACGTGAGACCCTCATCTTCTAGCCCACTGGAAGGTGAGGAGGTTGATCCATACATCGTTTCCCACATCTCTTTCATCAAGTGTGATCATGCTTTAGCGGTGTTCCCCAACCACGCCTTCATCCTTCTTTTCCAAGGTACGCCGTAGGTTTTCTATTCTTTGTAGCATCTTTTACCTACTATGAACTTTGGTGGCGATCTCGGTTAGTCTCTATATCTTCATCACCCTTTTCTTTCATGCTTATTGCACATATGCATATATTTGTCTAGTTCGGGGCGGGGTAGATATAAACTATCTACAACAATGAGCCCAAGATGAATACTAAAGACTGAAACAAATAAGATCTATCAAGTATAAAGCTCTCCCTTCTCTAGATGACCCGGTTCTCCTTCGTTCGTAGACGGATGGTCATGATTTTAGCGTCCTCTCGTTCCTCTCTTCTGTCTGCTCCTCTTTCTCTTATTCCTTGAGCTCTAGAAATGCCTTGACGTAGATGAGAACCCCCTTCTCTTGTTCTCCTCCTCTCCTTCTTCCCTTTCTCCTCTTGCAAGATAGAAAAAGTTAGCACAATGGGGTTCTACTTTCAAATTCAGAAAAGAGGTATATATATATGACAAGGAGTGGCCTAAAGACCCAGAAACCCCTTCTAAAACTCTCCAAAATGGCTCTCACATGTCTACCAGTGACTCAAGTGCATTAGGGTAAAATAATAGCCCAAATAGAGACCACATGAGTGGATCACGCATCCCACAGAATTCACGTGCGAAGGGTGAAAATCACGTCAGTCGACCGATTCTGGGAGGCAATCGACTGCCCTTGTACGCAGTTCTGTTTGGCCCTGAACACAGAACTAGAGGTCGACCGACTCTCAAAATCCGATCAACCAGTCCGAGAACAAGTTCTGTCTGGCCCTAAACTGTGAATCAACAGGTCGACCAGTTCTCAATAGGAGGTCGATCGGTCGTATAGTGTGTTCTGTCTCGCCCCTGGAAAAAATATAGGGGTCGACCGGTTCTAGGAGGGTGGTCAACTGATTCTTGTTATGCTCAATAGATTTGCTGTTTTGTGAAACCCAATTGGTGTTTCCATGCATCCCTTTGGCATCAAAGTATCAACCATGAATTTCCATCCTGAAAAACAAGATAAGGCAAGTGGTTTGCATGTGAATCAAAGCTTATGCATCAAGGATACATTAAGGTCGTTTACTTAAAAATACTTCAAAGAACACAACTTTACAACCATCAAAATGCACATTACACAATTTCTCACGACTAAAAAATAGAGAGATATTACCATCCATCCATGTGATATTCAAATTGACAACCATCAATATCTATCTTCATTGAACTCACCAAAATATGCATTGAACTCCTACTTACAGCCACCCATGAGTTTATGTGCATGACTAGCAATATGAATAAGCAATCTTAACTATGGAAGCTCATTCAAAGCTTGACTTCATTGATTTCAACATCAAAATGTAAATTTGTTGATCCTTGTATCTACCATATCTCCAACACCCAAATGTAAACATTCATGCCATAATTCAACCCTTGCACATGCCAAAAGACAATGAGGATTTACATCAAAGAATTCATCTCAAATAAAATAAAAAAAGCCAAATGAGCAACACAAGTGGGTCGACGGAATGAAGCCTTGCGTCGACGCAACAAGCTCATCTCAACTGAACTCAGTAGTTTAGAAACTCAACCAAAAGAAGAGGGTCAATGCACCCACATGTGTGTCAACGCACACAAAGAGAGTTCTTTGCTTGAGGCCAATATGCAAACATATATGAGTTGACTCATATCAACCATGAGAGCTTGGAAACATAGATGAGTCGACACATACAAACCATGAGAGCAAGTCCATACAACATAGCAGGAAATGAAGAAGTTCAAGCATACAACATAGCAGGAAATGAAGAAGTTCAAGTGCATGTATACATGAAAAACCAATGAACATAAGACCAAGTCGACTTCCAAAGAAGCAAGTCGACTTGTATCCCATACAGAAACCTGGAAGCCACAGGCTCCAGCACCAAGTCGACTTGGTCAGCTTTGCAAGTCGACCTGGTCTCCCAAAAAACAATTTTTCACATGTAGAAACTACTCCAATGATAAATGCACCACCAAATAACCTTTTGACAAATAGTTAAGAAACATTTTGTAATCATCAAAATCACACACTCAACACATTTGATGCTCCAGCACTTTGAATACTATAGAACACACAAAGACATATCACTTCCATATGCTTCATATCTTACTGCTATTTTTGAGCTTGCTGAAATAAACCTTGATTATGAAGCATGTATAATCATTCCTAAGAGAAACATCTACTCCCACCATAATATTAGCACCTTCATGAAATACTCAAAGGAAGGGGATGTGGTGACCCAAAAATTACCTTCCAGAAAAACCCAATGGGCACCCCAACCTGATCCTCTAGTGTGTCCACCACAAAATACTTCTCGCAGACTTATTGTCTTTTAGTCATCCTCTAGACAGGGCACTTCACCACAACAGGCTCTACCTACTCCCATGGATGTCCCTGGTTCTTCAACTCCACAGCCTGTAATTTTTACTGAATTTCGCACTGAGCCAACTAACACATCTCAACAGGCACTTGCCTCATCTCCTCCACCACCTGGTTGGCATCACTACATACATGCTCTCTTCACTTAGCTACAGGACACGATGAACTCCATGGAAACTAGACTCAATGAATGGTTAGATAGAATAGAGTTACAAGTGAATGACATGCTACTCTTAGTGGAAACAAGCCTTCAGAAGGCTCATCAGAGATTTTTTGAGATGAATTGCGAGCTCAATCAAGTGAAAGGCACTTTTATGAGCATGGATAAATCTCTTCAATACATGGAATCGCATCTTCATCACATGGGCATGGACACCAAGGTTCTAAAGAGACACCTTCAGTTGGTCACCATTGAAGGGCAAGATGAGAGTGAATCTGTATCAAGGCCCTCGAGCTCATGCCGCTCCAATTAGATCTCCTCCACGAGAGCGTGCTCCTTCACCACCACCATTCAGGCCACCTTTGACCATGCCAGAGTTATTCAAAGCACTTCCACCACCTCAAAAAAACTAATTACCTATCCTGCAGATAGTGTTTTGATGATGTCAAAGGGGGAGACAATAGTATGTCATTGTGTCATTATGTCTAGCATGTCAGTCACATGTAGTATGTCAGTCTCATGTGGGTCATATAGTAAATCTATTGGCTGGCATCTTCTCTGAGTTGTAAGAAAATTTTTGCAAAAGAAATGGAAATGAAATTCAAATGATGCATCTTTGCAATTATTTGAGTGTATGGTTGAATGCCAATCACATTGATTTTGATATATAATGACATATAGTTGCCATCATCAAAAAGGGGGAGAATGTTGTGTCTACAGTTTTGATGATGTCTAACTATAAATTATTGATTGATATTTCTTTTTAAAATACCTGAGAAAAGATATATAATTGATAAATTACAAAATGCATAGGTCAAAAACCTTAAGTCGACTCAAGCAAGTCGACTCAAAGCTTTTTCCGAAATCAGTTAAAAGCAGTAATAACGAAGGACAAGTCAACTTGGCCTTAACATCAAGTCAACTCAATCCCTCATCTAGAAAAAAACTCATCCGATGATACACTAAGCAAGTCGACTCAAGCTCAATACCAAGTCGACTCATAGTCTTCCAGAAGCTTGAGCCTCACCCAGTTCAAAGAACAAGTAGACTCAAGCTCAATACCAAGTCAACTCACAGTCTTCCAGAAGCGTGAGTCTCACCCAGTTCAAAGAACAAGTCGACTCAGTATCTACACCAAGTCGACTCATAACGATAGCAGTTGTTTGCGAACTTAAAGTGGGTCCCTCTTGGGCACGTGGTCCAAGGACCAATCATTGGAAGATCATGTACGAGGATGTTAGGGTGCTAGGCCTGGATACAGAGGGGGGTGAATGTATCCTTCTATGTATAATGGCCAAATAAAAACTTGGATGCTAGAGATAGACACAGAATAGAACCAATTCGATTCAACTCAAATACAAACACTTGGAGCGTGCCTATTCAAGCATCTAGCGGAAGTAAAGCAAACAATCAAACCACTGCACAATAGATTTTTAGGTGGTTCGGTCCACAGACCTACATCCACCCCTCACTCCCAACCGGAGTGAGGCTTCCACTAGCTCAAGCTAGAACGCAGACTTAGTCTGCAAACAGTTGCTGCCACACAGCTTGACCAGGGGAACAGCCTCCCCTCTTCCTCCCAACCGGAGGGACACCCAAGTGACTCCCAGCCACTTGGAAACTTGAGGTCGAAGACCTCTCTTCCTCTAGACTAGGAGGGACCACTGGACTTGCAACCACAAGCCCAGAACAGGAGGACTAGCCTCCCTTCCTCTAACCAGAGGGAACCCACAAGTGACAACCTGTCACTTGCAACCCGGAGATCAGATCTCCCTTCTCCTGAACCAACAGGAGGAACCCGATCCCCAGCAGGGCAATCGGAAGAACAAAATAACTAGATGAAAACGGAAAAATAAAAACATGAAATGAAAATAACTTCAGCAATCAGAAAGCTGAAAAATGAAATGCACAATGTGGCTCTCAACGGAGCTGACTGGCCTGGATCTGATCCACGGTCCAGTGAAGATAGATCTTCAAGCAGCTTCTTCCTTCTTCTCCACGAGCTCTCTCGCTCACTCTCTTTCTCTCTTTCTTTCTCTTCTTGATGTGACACGACCTTGGACTTAAGCAAGCAAGCACATTCGCAATCTAAATGGGCCAATTTCGGCCGCCGCTCTCTCGTCGCTCACCCAAGCCCGGGGTAACTTGGCGATGCCAAGTGGAGGATGTGGGGTTGGGCCCTTGCTGGTAGAGGGCCAGCAAGGCCAAGATTTGATTCCCAATGGATTTGGAAGCCCAATTCAACGGGGCCGACGAAGTGCCGAAGGCACCGGTTGCACTCTTCCCACGGTGATCACTCAAGACAACGGGGCTTGAGGATCGGGCTCTCACTCGCATAACCAGCGGAATTAAGAACTAATATTGAAAGACAAGCACTAAGTGGAGTGAAGGTTAAAGCACTTACTCGACCGGTTTGAAGAAACCGGTCCCGGTCGGAGACGAGGGCGAGCGGGGAGGTGAGTGGATCCCCACACGCCACGGCGGTGTCGCTTGACCTGCCCAAACAAAGTACACCACTACACCTCTCGCAGGAGGGGGAACTTGGGGTGGGGGTTAATGATATTACATCAATACTACCTCCACGCAGGGAGGGGTCTTCAGCCGGCCAAGCGGGGTGGGGAAACCAAAGCAAAGAACGAGGAACAAGGGTGGACGCCGAATCTGCCTGCTGTCTGCGAACCAGGATAGAGGGTCGGTGTTTCTGTTGTAGATCTTGCTCAAGAATTTTGCTGATGGCGACACCAGCGGCGAAATCTTCGTAACAGGAAGGGGAATGCCTCAGAATTTTTGTAATTCTTCTGGAGTCGCTGCAGGTTGGGGCAGAAGCTTGAACAGGGCCTCTGTTTCTCGGACTAGCAGGGGCAGGTCACCAATAGTAGGATGCAGAGGCTGTCCTGGCCACTCCCGAACTCCAACTTTGATGCTGTCAGCGCCGTTAGAACCGTGGGTGAGTCCTCTTTGCATCAAAAGAAACGGGGATGCCAGAAGAGAACGGAGATGATCTGTGGAGCCAGAAGAGTGAGGAGGTGTCGATGCAGACTGGGGAAGGCAGAGCTGCACGACCGTGGAAGAAAATTGGTAACTTCTGTTCCCGGATGCTGAATGGGCTTCCACTTCTTGATTCTGAGAGTAGATAGGCCGATGAAGAACTTTGAAGAAGGACTTGAGGACTGATTCCTTCAGGGCTGGTCGTGGCAGAGCTTCTAAGCCAGCTCAGGTCCTCAGCCGAGGCAGAACCGCGCAGCTGTGGGCGAATGGACCTCCTGGACGACTCGGAGATCGGAAGAAGACGAAACCACTTCGGTTGCGAAGGCGACTGGCGGACGCTTCCGACGATGGCTCTTGGGTCTTCAAACTCATCCGGAGGAGGTCGTGGTGGCCGCTGCAAGTTGTTGGTCTGCTGTAGATCTTCAGTTGAGAGCTGTAGGTTGATGATGATGGGGGGGGAATGGGGTATATGGGAGGGGAAATGAGGGTGGATGAGTGTGGGGAAAGCCTGGGCTGTGAGGGGGTCTAGGAGGGGGTGTTCTAAGGTGGGGGAAGGGAAGAATGGGGTCTGGAAGGGGGTCGAATAGGTGGTGGGAGGAGGAGCTACGAATTTGGGAAGGTGGGTGAGAGGAGAAGGTGAGGGGGGGCACAAGTGAGTGGAGGGAAGGGTGGATTTCAAATTTGAAATGGCATTGGAAGTTGTGGGGTTGTGTGGGGAAGGGGTTGATTGTGTTGGAATGGGGAAAGTGGTGTTGGAATGGTGAGGGATCTCCTTGGGACTAGGGGGTGGAGTAATGGAGGCCATGGGGAAGTGGAGGGCTTTAATGATGGTAGGTGGGGGTTGAGGTGGTTGGGAAGGGAGGAGAGAGAAGAAAATTCGAAATTGGGTGATGAGGAGAGAGAAAGTGGAGTGAAAAAGAGGGATTAAGAGAGGGAAGGGTGGGGAATCTCTCCCCTAGGGTTTCTCACCCAAAAAATGTTGGAATCACTCCACTAAACTAAGCTTTGGACTCTCAAATGGCAATTTTTTCATTGATTGATTCATTCAGTTGAAATGGGGGGAATGGGGTCCTATATATAGGCAACCAACATTTTACAATAAGTCCCTGACAAAAGACTCAATGACAAATAACCGAGGGGGTAGGGGGTGCACTTGGGCCAAACCCAATGAATTGGGCCCAATAACTAACTAAACAACATAATGACTCTCAAAATTAGGGAAATAAACACAAGACCTAGGAACATGACTCAAATAAAAGGGAAAATACATCAAATGACTCAAATAAAAATTACATAGGACTCGAAATTAAATAATTAGACCATGCCGGATGCAACCGGGGTGAGGAGACGAGCTGTGAACGTGGGCATGGGAGGTGATGTCCCCATCATACTCCCGGGGTGCGGAGAACTCGACTCCGTCGAGTAAGTGTCCTTTCCTCCTTGGAGGGTGTAGAAGTGGTACTGCCTCAAGTCTTCCGAACGAGACCGATCCATCCACCTGCCGAGATAGCGCTCGTATACCTTGCTCCGAGTGGTAGTGACTTGTTCATCCAATATTTGTTCAATTTGTTCACGCTGGGCTCTCTTGGCTGGTGGTCTCTCCTCACGGGTGGGTGCTCTCTCAAGGGATGAAGTAGGCTCAATCTCCTCACTAGGTACCACCGTGGGTCCCTTATATGGCACTAGGTCGGCAACATTGAATGTGGGACTTATTCCATACTCCTCAGGGAGATCTAACTCAAAGACATTTGCACCAATGCGCCTCAAGACCAGGAAGGGACCAGCCCCACGTGGCCTCAATTTGGAGATGGCTCCCGGGGAGAGTTTCTCCGTCCTTACAATCACAAAGTCACCCTCATGGAATTCTTGGTGACGTCGATGAGAGTCGACTTACCTTTTATAAGTCACATTCTTCTTGCTAATGTGCTTGCGGATCTCTTTATGCAATGTTGTGAATGCAGACATTCTAGGGGTGATGGGTGGACCGGGGCAATCAAAAGTAGACCTATCGTGTAATGATGCAGTGTAGACTTTGGTTAGCCTAGGTGGGCCGGGGCACCCGTAGGTGACCCTATCATGCAAATTGGTGATAAATATCGGGGGACCCGGACATCCGTAGATGCCTTTGACATGCTTAAGATCCATGATGAATGAAGGAGGACCATGACATCCGAATATGGACCACTCATACTTTCTACTTGACATGTGGGTGATATGAATGAATGGACCCAACATAGTGTTCATGCCAAGGGGTGTGGTAAGCCTAGACACATGCATACTTTTCCCAAAGGTGACTTCCATGTGTATAGGTGTGGGACAACCTTTGAACTCCCATTGGAAAGGATCGAATAGATCTAAGAAGGTAGTCATCATGGGGTGGGGCACAACCTTATTACCTAGGGATATGTGGCCCAAGGTCATGGCTCCCAAGGTGTAACCCGGGTCATGGATGAGGTTAGTTTGGCCCAATATGGTGGGTGAGGGTAGGAAAGGGTGGGTGGTGGGTAAGATGGTTGGGCCACATGGGTATCCGTACTCCCATTGGAATGGGTCAAAGGGATCATGGTAAGGGCTACCTAGAGAGAGGAACTCTATGTTCCCAAGGTCCTTACAAGGTGGTGAGTCATCCTCCTCCCAAGTAGTTGGTCCAAGGTCTCTAGTGGGTTGACCGTTCAAGGTACTTGGGATCTCAAGGGTTGGGGAGTAGACCGGGATGGGTTCTTCCTCCAAGGGGAGAAATAGGAGGATCTCTCTAGTACAATGCCCACTTGTGCAAAGGGAGGTGATGGAACCGATGGATGGGTGGACAAAGTTGACGGTGCTAGGCTCCAATGGTCCCATGGCTAGTAGGCCGGTTAAGTGGGCATGCCAATGTAGGCAATCCACAAGGTCTCCCAAGTCTTCCACAGAGTAGAAGTTTTGATAAGTGACATGGGGAGGTCGGGTGGGAACAATTTGGGATTTATATCCCAATGGTGGTGAGCTAGGGAGGGTGGGACATTGCTTGAGCCATTGGAGTATGGACTCATCTATGGTGAGGGTGCCATGTGTGATGGTGCATGGCCTTTGAGGATCCGGACCATGAGGGGTGGGAAAAGATTGAGGCTCTTCTTCTTTATTGGTGGGATCTTGGGCTTCCTCTATGGTGATAGGAGGGTCCATGTGGGCATAAATCTTCCTAAGTTCATTTCTCATCTCAACCCAAGAGTCGATTGGCTCTTGCCTTCCAACTTCCCTTAAGCCTACAATGTTTTGCCATTCATTCCTAGCTTGGCGCCATAGCAAACTTTTGGCATAGTTGACTTGCATAGACCCTGACAGGGTGAACCTCCCAAAGTGGTGATCTATGGAGCTTTCCCATTCTAGATATAAACTAGGGTGGGATCCATCAAACACAAAGGCATCTATTGGGTCCAAGCGAGACGAGTAGGCTAAGTAGGAAGTGGCCATGATGATCGAGTGATAAATGCAATGGCCCTAGGACAAGACTTAGTAGAGACAAGTCTAGAACTTGCTCTGATACCACTTGATGTGACACGACCTTGGACTTAAGCAAGCAAGCACATTCGCAATCTAAATGGGCCAATTTCGGCCGCCGCTCTCTCGTCGCTCACCCAAGCCCGGGGTAACTTGGCGATGCCAAGTGGAGGATGTGGGGTTGGACCCTTGCTAGTAGAGGGCCAGCAAGGCCAAGATTTGATTCCCAATGGATTTGGAAGCCCAATTCAACGGGGCCGACGAAGTGCCGAAGGCACCGGTTGCACTCTTCCCACGGTGATCACTCAAGACAACGGGGCTTGAGGATCGGGCTCTCACTCGCATAACCAGCGGAATTAAGAACTAATATTGAAAGACAAGCACTAAGTGGAGTGAAGGTTTAAGCACTTACTCGACCGGTTTGAAGAAACCGGTCCCGGTCGGAGACGAGGGCGAGCGGGGAGGCGAGTGGATCCCCACACGCCGCGGCGGTGTCGCTTGACCTGCCCAAACAAAGTACACCACTACACCTCTCGCAGGAGGGGGAACTTGGGGTGGGGGTTAATGATATTACATCAATACTACCTCCACACAGGGAGGGGTCTTCAGCCGGCCAAGCGGGGTGGGGAAACCAAAGCAAAGAACGAGGAACAAGGGTGGACGCCGAATCTGCCTGCTATCTGTGAACCAGGATAGAGAGTCGGTGTTTCTGTTGTAGATCTTGCTCAAGAATTTTGCTGATGGCAACACCAGCGGCGAAATCTTCGTAACAGGAAGGGGAATGCCTCAGAATTTTTGTAATTTCTTCTAGAGTCGCTGCAGGTCGGGGCAGAAGCTTGAACAGGGCCTCTGTTTCTTGGACTAGCAGGGGCAGGTCACCAATAGTAGGATGCAGAGGCTGTCCTGGCCACTCCCGAACTCCAACTTTGATGCCGTCAGCGCCGTTAGAACCGTGGGTGAGTCCTCTTTGCAGCAAAAGAAACGGGGATGCCAGAAGAGAACGGAGACGATCTGTGGAGCCAGAAGAGTGAGGAGGTGTCGATGCAGACTGGGGAAGGCAGAGCTGCGTGACCGTGGAAGAAAATTGGTAACTTCTGTTCCCGAATGCTGAATGGGCTTCCGCTTCTTGATTCTGAGAGTAGATAGGCCGATGAAGAACTTTGAAGAAGGACTTGAGGACTGATTCCTTCAGGGCTGGTCGTGGCAGAGCTTCTAAGCCAGCTCAGGTCCTCAGCCGAGGCAGAACCGCACAGCTGTGGGCGAATGGACCTCCTGGACGACTCGGAGATCGGAAGAAGACGAAATCACTTCGGTTGCGAAGGCGACTGGCGGACGCTTCCGACGATGGCTCTTGGGTCTTCAAACTCATCCGGAGGAGGTCGTGGCGGCCGCTGCAAGTTGCTGGTCTGCTGTAGATCTTCAGTTGAGAGCTGTAGGTTGATGATGATGGGGGGGAATGGGGTATATGGGAGGGGAAATGAGGGTGGATGAGTGTGGGGAAAGCCCGGGCTGTGAGGGGGTCTAGGAGGGGGTGTTCTAAGGTGGGGGAAGGGAAGAATGGGGTCTGGAAGGGGGTCGAATAGGTGGTGGGAGGAGGAGCTACGAATTTGGGAAGGTGGGTGAGAGGAGAAGGTGAGGGGGGGGCACAAGTGAGTGGAGGGAAGGGTGGATTTCAAATTTGAAATGGCATTGGAAGTTGTGGGGTTGTGTGGGGAAGGGGTTGATTGTGTTGGAATGGGGAAAGTGGTGTTGGAATGGTGAGGGATCTCCTTGGGACTAGGGGGTGGAGTAATGGAGGCCATGGGGAAGTGGAGGGCTTTAATGATGGTAGGTGGGGGTTGAGGTGGTTGGGAAGGGAGGAGAGAGAAGAAAATTCGAAATTGGGTGATGAGGAGAGAGAAAGTGGAGTGAAAAAGAGGGATTAAGAGAGGGAAGGGTGGGGAATCTCTCCCCTAGGGTTTCTCACCCAAAAAATGTTGGAATCACTCCACTAAACTAAGCTTTGGACTCTCAAATGGCAATTTTTTCATTGATTGATTCATTCAGTTGAAATGGGGGAATGGGGTCCTATATATAGGCAACCCACATTTTACAATAAGTCCCTGACAAAAGACTCAATGACAAATAACCGAGGGGGTAGGGGGTGCACTTGGGCCAAACCCAATGAATTGGGCCCAATAACTAACTAAACAACATAATGACTCTCAAAATTAGGGAAATAAACACAAGACCTAGGAACATGACTCAAATAAAAGGGAAAATACATCAAATGACTCAAATAAAAATTACATAGGACTCGAAATTAAATAATTAGACCATGCCGGATGCAACCGGGGCGAGGAGACGAGCTGTGAACGTGGGCATGGGAGGTGATGTGCCCATCACTTCTGCTCTCCAAATCTCTCACTCTCTATCTCTCTTTCTTTCTCTTCTACTCTCCTAATCTCTCACTCTCTGCTCTCTCTTCACGGCTTCTCTCTTCTATCTCTTCTTCCTCTCTTTTCCTTCTTTTTCTCTTTTTCTGGATCGAAGGGCTTTCTGCTCTTCAGGCTTCTGCTTCGATCTGCCTTCATCTGAAGATGAAGGCTTCATTATATACCAGCAGCAGCAGCAGCAGGGCGCGTGTGGCTTCCACAGTTCCCACCCTGAGAATTCGGATCACGTGGCAGCATCCAGCAGGCTGTCAGAACACGTGTCCTCATCTGGGCACTCTCCTTATCCTCGGATCACGTGCCCAGCACATGTACGCTCAGCAACTGGAGTTAGATGGCGTCAACTCACTTGCTCCAAAGAGTTGACGCAGCCATTAGAGATCTTCAACCTTTTTAACCGCTGCGTCGACTCCATCAGCCTGCTGCGTTGACGCAACGGTATCGACAGTCCAGTGATTAAGTCTTCAACATATGGGCGTGCTGCGTCGACGCCGCTCCACTGCTGCGTTGACGCATCGGTGTGTACTAGCAGCTAAAAGGTGTCGTTCCATCAACCTGCTGTGTCGCCCCAACGAGCTGCAGCGTCGACGCTGCCAAGGTACTCCAGAGGTTGCAAGGAGTTACTTGAACTGCTGCGTCCACGCTGCCAGTGGGTGGTGTTGACGCATCTGAGTAACCCAGTAACCCATTGGTTCTCTTTTTGTAACTGTTGCGTCGACGCTACTTGCTCAATGCGTTGACGCACCAGAATTATCCAGGAGCTTCTTTCTTGATTTGCTGTGTCCACGTGTCAGCCTCTCAGCCAGCTTCAGCACACGTGTCACAATCCTGTCTACCCTTCCAGCCTCGAATCACGTGCCCTCCATAAGCTTCATGATCAGAACACCTGTCAGACAGAGTATCGGATAAGTCATCAGTTTAAGTGAAGAACTCTGTGTAGACTTGTAAAGACGATCATGCTGTATAGACTAAGTGTGTACAGTGTGAGGGAGTGTAGAGACTTAGTTAGAAGGAGCCCGATGTACAGACTTGCCTATGTGAAGCCACTGTACAGACATTGAAAACGTGAAGCCAAAGTGTAGACTTCACGCTGTACAGACTTGAGGCTTTGATGAACGAAGGTTCAGTGTAGAGTTGGAATGTTAGGCCCAATGTATAGACTTTATGATATGAAGCCAATGTCCAGACTTGAAGAGAAAACAAATGTATGGACTTTGACGGAGTGAGACAATGTTCAGACTTTGAAGATACACTGTGGATGTACAAACTTGGAAGATCATGGAGTGTATAGACTTGAAAGTCTGAAGGCGATGTACAGACTTTGATGCCCAAAGGCGATGAACAGTGAATCAGTGTATAGACTTCAAAGTTCATTGAAGAATGTACAAACTTCAGAACTGAACGTAGGTAAAAGGCTCCCAATGTATAGACTTCGAAGTTCACTGAAGGATGTTCAGACTTTGTTCCACCGACCAGAGTATTGACTTTGCAAGCGTGAGACGCTGAAAGAGACGGTGGCTGAGACGAACGCTGTATAGACTTTGAAATCTGAATCGACAAAGCAGGCTGTACAGACTTTGAGAGTCTTGAAGGATGTACAGACTTTGAGGGCTTTGATGGCCAATGTACAGACTTGTAACACTTGAGCACTGATGTATAGACTTAGGACCATTTGCCAAGGCTGTACAGACTTCAGGCTGAACGTGTGCAAAGACTGAGAATGTATAGGCTTCATGAAGTGCATGCTACAGTGATGTATAGACTTAGACGCAACATGCTATGCAATGTACACACTTGATGTAATGCATGCCGATGTACAGACTTCAGTTGAAGTCAACCGAAGAGTGTATATACTTTATGAATGCATATGCCAAGACCAATGTACAAACTTGATCGAATGTCTAGACTTTGCATGAACAGTCGATGTGTAGGCTTGAAGAACTGAAGACCACGTTGTATAGACATGACCTAACAGTCCAGTGTATAGACTTGAATAGCTGAAAGCTACAGTGAGAGAGTGTATACACTTGACCAGATCAAGGGCAATTCGAGTGTGCAGACCTCATGCCATGAGACGTTGAGAGAGACAGTCCAATGTACAGACTTATGAAGACTGATGCATGAACAGTAATGCATAGACTTAGGAGCATGGAGGCCAATGTATAGACATCAACTATCAAGACGCTAAGGAAGACGGACAATGTACAGACTTACTGTAACAGTCTGATGTATAGACTTCATGAAGCTAGACCAGCGGTTGTACAGACTTTGAAGGAGGACAAATGTATGGACTTGGTGACGTGAAAGCGATGTACACACTTATAGCGTTGACGCTAATGTCTTGAGAATGCTCACAGCGTTGACGCTGCATGAGACGTAGGCTGTACAGACTTAGCATGTGAAGACTGATGTGCATACTTGCTGAGTTGACGCTGCAGCCCAATGAGTTGATGCTGCAACATATATTCTTGATGATCAACTGATGATGTATAGACTTCATCAAATGAAGAAACTGAACTGAAGCGTCGACGCATCAGCTCAAGGAGTTGACGCACTACTGTATGGACAGATACAAATATGACCAAGGGGTCGATGCATCGGCACACTGAGTTGACGCACTGCAGTGACAACCGAGAAGCCGGTAGAACCTTCACCTACAAAAGACCCCACGGGTTAGAAATGACTCCGGTAGCCTCTGGGCTCCGACAGCCCATCGGATCTCTTAGAAGCTCCCCCAGAACTGAGGGGGTGGGCCTCTATTTATAGGGCTCCGGAGGGTGGAGGCGTGCAGGACCCTGGACACCTCCATCAGGGCCGAACTAATATTTTATTCTATTTTTATTTATTTTTTCAGAATATTTTTATGGAGGCGTCCAGGGCCCCGGACGTCTCCAATAGGTCCACCGAACCCCACCGACGGCCGCACGCGGTTTGGCACAACGCGTGGTTTCATGAGCGGCGCCTCGTGATTTTGAAATGGGCGCGTCCAGCTGTCTGGACGTCTCTATAATTTGGATCCTTTCACACATGACAAACCGTCGTTCGGTGGCCGGCGCCCGTGATGAGTTGATGGAGGCGTCCAGGGTCCTGGATGCCTCCAAGAAAATATATTTTTATTTTTGTTTTGTTTTTCTATGCCAAAGCGTGCATTTTATATTTTTTATTTTTGTTTTTATGGAGGCGTCCAGGGTCCTAGACGCCTCCATTAATATATTAGTTTTATTTGGCTTTTGGTTTATTTGAAAATAAATTAAAAAGAATGGGGGCGTCCATGGGCCTGGACGCCCCCAAAAAGACCCACCCGGATCCTCGGACAAGGTGTTGGCGGCTGCCCGGCAGACACCCTTCTTGGTTCCGGAACCTCCTGATGCGTCTGATTGGTGTTGATGCCGTCTGAATGTCGTGACGAGACGATTCCGGATGCCGAAAAGGGCGGAAGAAGACTCAAGAAAAGGAAGCACTCAAGTGATTCAAAACGCGTAAGCCGTCGCGGGGCGTTGTATAGTGATATGAGACTTTCTCAGGAGACGTCAGGAATAGCGTGTCTACAGCAGCCAGAAAGGTCCGCACTCAAAAGGGAATTGATTTGCAAAGGCTCGCGGAATGGGTTATGGATGCCCTGAGAGGGTCACCAAATGATGACCACTTGGAAGGGATTATGAAAGGGTTCACCATTTGTCTGGCGGGTGCTCTCTTGTTTCCTTATACCGACAATATAGTGGAGGAGGACCAACTGAGTGCCATCTGCGGGATTTGGAGTGGAAAGAGGGTGGGGCCCGCCGTCCTTGCCTACCTTTACAGTGGCCTTACTGCCTCGAGCATGGGTAAGTCTCCTTTCGGTTGTGCACTTCTTCTGAATTGCTGGATTGATTTGCACTTCAAATTTGACCACCGTGAGGGGATGCCGACTGCTTCAAAGCTCTTCCAACAGAGCCCCCTTTATCACATAGCCGATGTTTTAGGCTTCGGTGGCACCGTGGCGAACCGTGTTCCGTGGCTGAAGAAACGTGAAGACTGGCGGTCTCACTTTCGAACCGTGACACAAAACTTCTTCACTTGCGCACCGGCATGTCTACTCTCACTTGAACTCCTCATGAGGTCTTCTCCCGAAGTTGAACTCCAACTGATCGGCGCGACTGAGTTCGTCCTTTACATCGCGCATCGGTGCTACCTCCAGATCGGCATTCCACGCCATTCGTTCCCACTACTGACTGGCATCGTCCCTTTGAAGAAGAGGGAGTTGGGCACGGAGGCGGATGCGAAAGAAGCGAAGGCCGTTAAAGCACCCGGAAGACAAGTGCTGCGGGAAAGGCCTTAGCGCATGTGTGGGAAGAATGTGAGCTGTGGAGAGCTTATGTAACCGAACTAGGGAAGTTAAGGCCTAAGGCGCCTAAGCCCCTGATGTAGCTCACTTTGCTTTTGATGGAATAAAATCCGGCATTTGACATTTTGGACCACTGTTCCCCTAATTATTATTTTTTATTATTTTTATTTTTTTCTTTTTGTGTTTTCTCTCTTTTTGTGTTCTTGTTTATTCATATTATGATCATATATATATATATATATATATATATATATATATATATATATACATACATTTTTTATTTTTAATGGGGGTGTCCAGGGGCCTGGACGCCCCTATATTTTCTTTTTCAATTTTTTAATTTTTTTTAGTTGTGGGGGGGCGTATAGGCGCCTGGACGCTCCTATATTTTCTTTTTCAATTTTTTAATTTTTTAGTTGTGGGGGCGTCCAGGCGCTTGGACGCCCCTATGTTTTAATTTTCAATTTTTGTTTATTTTTGATATGGGGGCGTCCAGGCGCCTGGACGCCCCTATGTTTTTTTGAATTTTTTTTTAAAAAAATAAAATAAATAAAAATGTGGGGGCGTCCAGGCGCCTGGATGCCCCAAAGCCTGGTGATTTTCTATATAAAGGGAGTCTCACCACCTGTTCTCTTCTACTGTTCATTCTAACGACCCATTTCACTCTGAACGACCCATTCTCAGTTCCCAATGGAGCAAGGAGGCCGAGCCAGGGTGGAGAGAAGCGGAAACGACGAGCTCGTCGTCCGAGGAGGTCGAGGGATCATGCTGAGGGGGCTGCCGCGGGAGAGGAGATTGCCGCGGAAGAGGAGGCGCCTCCTTTGGCCGTGGAGGGTCCTGCGGGCACTGGCGACGCGGGAGAGGATGAGCATGACTCGGTAAGCCCCTCAGAACTCCAATTTGTTGGTTTATTAGGCTAAATAGGCGGGCGAGAGACGGTGTGGAGAAGGCCGGGGAGTGAGGGAAGGAGGCGTCCAGGGGCCTGGACGCCTCCATCCTTTCTTTTTTATTTTGTTTTGTTTTTATTATTTTTTTGGGTTATTACGTAAATAAAATAAAATCAAAATTAAGGAGGCGTCCAAAGAGGTGGACGCCTTCATGATAATATATATTATTTTTATTTTTATTTTATTTGTTTATTTGTTTATTTGTTTTTGTTAAAATAAAATAAAGGAAATAAAAAGAAAGCGTCCAGGGGGTCGACGCCTTTAAATATATATATATATATATATTAAAATAAATAAATAAATAAATAAATATTATATACAGTGTTGTTGTTTATTATTATCCATGATGCTGATGTGTTCCTTTTTTGTTTATTTTTGTGGTGTGCAGGGCGTGATGAAGAGCCGGATCAGCTGGTCCCTGGTGGTGGCAGCGTACCGTGGGCTTCCGGACTTTCAGAGGGCGCGGGTGGACGCCATGGGTTTTGGAGCTTTCCTCAGGATTGAGCCCTTCTGGCTTGACCTTCCTCTCATCCAGGCGTTGAGGGAGCGGTGGCACGCGCCGAGCCGGGCGTTTTTGATGCCCTGGGGGCACATGGTGCCGACACTAGAGGACGTAGCTCGGATCACCGGGCTACGAGTTGACGGAGAGGCAGTCAGTGGGGTCACTTACCCCGATTATCGAGAGAGTGTGATGGACCTGCTGTGGATAGAGATGAGCGCGACTGACAGAGACAGCAGGGTAGTCAGCCGAGTGGAGATTATGGAGGCACTCGGATTTGTTGACCCGCGCCAGCGGGTCAGCGAGACTGGAGATGAGTTTTTGGCATGACTAGAGGGAGATGCTCGGGTAGCTTTCACCCAGGACCCGAGCGAGCAAGAGCTGGTGGATCTAGACCTCCGGTGGTTCCTTTTCTTTTTCCTGGGCCGCCTTCTGCTGGGGACTAAGGGGGACGTCATCCACTGCCGCTTCCTCGGGATCTTGGCGGACCTGGACAGAGTGGGGAACTATGCGTAGGGAGCGGCTCTGCTTGCCCATTTGATCGTCGATCTCTCCTAGACTTCAGAGAGGGAGACGATAGTCAGCGGCTTTGCACCTTTTCTCCAGGTAAACATTTTATTTATGCATTTTACCGTAGTTAAATATGCAATTATTCGTGCTAATGATATATGACGGATGCAGGTGTGGAGCTACTACTACTTCCCGATGGGAAGAGCCAGACAGGGGAACAGGAGAGCCGTGCCTCTGGCACGATGGTGGAGGCCGGTCATGGTCGCGGCACCCCACGGCTACCAGCTGGCGTTGCTTCGTCGGGAGCTGAGCGAGTACCCCGAGGCTATGGTATGATGCGTATGATTTTTTTGGTGTTTTTATGCATGTGACTTAATGGCAACTAACATGACGTATGTATGGTGATGCAGGTGGTGTGGAGGCCCTACCTGGGCATGGCCGATGCCGGCCAGCCTTGGGTGGTAGCGGGTTATCCTCGTTTCGGGCAGGACGTGTGGGTCCATTGCCTGAACGAGATCGAGCCGCTGCGGCTCAGGCTGGTTATGAGGACGTTGGGGTTAGCCCAGGAGTGGGTCGACGTAGACGAGTCGATCCGCGTCGAGCAGAAGACCAAGGGGAAGGAAAAGATCATGGACTGGCGTACGTGCTTCCCTACATAGTACCAGGACTGCCAGCAGGGCGGGGTCCCAGTGGTGTCCCATGTACCGGACATCACCGATTACATGAGACGGTATCGAGCCACGTACGGGGAGCGTCTCTTCCTTGGTGGTGCGGCAGGGGTAAGCGTGAAATGAAAAATGTTTCCCTTTTCTATATGTATATGCATGTGACACTAATTTATATGCAATGTAGGATGCTCGTGATAACATGATTACCGACATGCGGGCCTAGCTGGCAGACGCCAGGCGACAATTGGTGGCCATCCGATAGGAGTTGGAGATCTTGGTGAGTCTATGTAATGCATTTTTTTTGTTTTGTGACCTGGATTTCGATGCTTAGCCTCTGACTGTCGTTTGTTCCGTGTTTCAGCAGGCCCATCAAGCAGCGACAGCCGGGATGGCTGGTGGAGCGGGTTCCAGTTCGTGGGGCCCTCCTCCGGAGGTTTCTGCCCTTCAGGAGCAGCTGGCGTACGCGGTGGCCCGGGCTGAGGAGGCCGAGAGTGACCACGAGGCTCGAGTGAGTGTCTGCCTGACCCCGACTCTCTTTCCAGTTGCTCTTCTTCCTTCACTGTTCTCTTATGGGTCATGCGTGCTTTGACAAGTGGCCGAGATTCGGGAGGCCCTGGCCCGTGCTCTTCGTGCTGAGCAGGAGCGTGACGCCTGGGCGGCAGAGCGTGACGCCTGGATTGCGGAGCTGGAGGAGGAGCGGCGACGGGAGGCTGAGGAGCTCCCTCGCGACGTGCTGGATCTGCGGATCACCCTCGAGCTATCGAGGAGAGAGGCGATGAGAGAGAGAGAGGAGAGGGAGAGGAGAGGGAGAACAGGGAGAGAGAGAGAGAGGACAGGGAGAGGGAGAGAGAGAGATAGAGGACAGACAGGAGGGCGGAGCGACTGTGAGACTGGGACGAGAGGAGGTTTCTGGAGGCCCAGCTAATGGAGCTCCGATTGAGTCTCGACACGGCGGAGGGGAGGCTTCGGGAGAGCGAGGAGCGGTATCAGAGGGCGAAGGAGCGCGGGGCGTGACTTCGTCAGTCTGGTTCTTTCTCCATGGGCAGCTTTCTTGTTTCTTCGGCCGAGGAGCATCGCCACGCCTTCGAGGCTGGCGTACCACCACAGGGCGAGGCGAGCACCGCCTCTCAGAGTTCGCGGAGGCCCCCTAGGGATCCCCGTCAGAGGATGGAGGAGAGAGATGATCAGGAGGGTGGTAGCGAGAGTTAGAGAGTTGCTTGTACACCCCACCTTCCTCACTTTATGATGTATAACTGACTATTTGCTTATGTGCAATGAAATGGTTCCTTTTGTCGTATGCACTTTCCCTTTTCCACGCTTCTTCTCTTGCACCGAATTGTTTCGAGGCACGCTTCACGAGACCTTGCCTTGAAAAGTAGGGAACTACGCCTTGCACGGAGGGGTCCTCTCTTTTTTTTCTTTCTTCTTTTCTCCTTTTGGGCGCGTCCAGGCGCGGGGATGCGTCTTAACTTTCAAATTCAGCTTTAAAGCGCCAGGCGGTACTTCTTCTCCCGTGCCTTGCCCGCAAATGAGCCCGCCTCCGTCGAGATTTGCTCGCCCATCTTTTGGTGGGCCAAATCGTGGTGAAGGGAGAGAGGGGCGAGGGACTCCTCGCCCGAGGAGGGATGCGCAAGAGCATAGAGAGGCATCCATGGAAGCGGAAGGGCTGCTTCGGGCACCTGAGGGACCCGAGGGACCCGGTGACGCGGAGGGAGGTGAACACGGTCTGGTAAGTCCTTCAATCTCCTTCTCTTTGATCCATTTTGAGTTTTGAAGTGAGCCACGCGAGGGGGGAAGAGGGTTCGGTGAGTGTTGCACTCAAATGATGGACGCGTTCTTGACAGGAGACACGTTCTCGTTGTCTGACGTAAGACCCCCCTTTCTTGATGTAAGGCATGGCACGGACCCTGGGCTTGGCCAATGAATGGGAGAGCGCAGATGAGCCGAGCCGTGTCAGGAAGGAGAGTCGCGGCAAGGCGAAGCTTGAGGATGGCGCATACATCTCCCTGGACAGTAAGGGAGCGTATTGGTGCAGGACAGTGCCGACTTCCTGCAGCAGCAGAGAGAGAGTTATGCGGGACTTCCCCAAGCTGGGGATACGCGCGACATCAACGGGTTGCGTGCCCAACTGGCAGAGGCTAGGCGGCACCTGGCCGTCACTCAACAGGAACTGTCGCTCCTAGTAAGTTAAGTGCTGCATTTTTTTATTTTTAAATTTGGAGCTTAGCTGACGGCCGTCGTTTGTTTGTTCCAGCGTGTCTAGTAGATAGCGATGGTGGGAATGGCCGGCGGCGCATCTTCCAGTTCCTCAGCCCCTTTTCTTGAGATTGCCTCCCTTCGAGAGCAACTTGCTGGTGCGGTGGCCCGCGCGGCCCGGGCTGAAGAGGAGCGTGACGCCTGGGTAGCGACTGTGGCGGAGCTGCGGCGTCACAGTGAGGAGAGGCCACATTCGGACATCCTAGAGTTGAGGGTGTTCCTCCAGGTGGCCAAGAGAGAGGCGGAAAGAGAGAGGGAGGAGAGAAGGACCGAGCGACAGCGAGATCAGGCCGAGAGGAAGGCGTTGGAGGCCCAGGTGAGGGAGCTCCATCTAGGCCTTCAGGTTGTGGTGCAGAGGCTAGGAGCGATGGAGACACGTTATGAGAGAGCGCGAGAGTTCGGGGAGCGACTCTGCCAGTCTGGCCGCTTTTCTGTTGGTGTCTTCTTCGCCACGCCAGGGGAGGAGCAGCGAGCCACCGCTGTGGAGCAGGCGCCACGAGGCGAGGCGGGTGCTGCTGCACAGGGATCCAGAAGGCTTCTGAGGGACCCTCACCTCAGGGGAGAGGAAAGGGACGCCTAGAGGGACGAGCATGCAGATAATGGCGAGAGTTGGCGAGCCAGTGGACCCGCTTCCCCTCTATGATTGTGATGTTTATGATAGCTTATGTAAACTTATGAATGGAGTGATTTGATTTTCTGTTGCTTGTTTGTTCTCTTGTGCGTTCCTTCTTCCCTACACTTCTTCCTCTTTGCACTGTTCCCATGTGATGTGTCTGCCGAGACCCTGTACGAAACGGGGAATCGTATCTTGCTCTGATCGTCTTCCATGCGGAAATCAGCCGCGGAAGTCAACAATGACAGCCCTAGCCCCTCTTCCCGGGTGATCTTTCAACCTTTGCGGATGAACTCTACATCGTAACAGGGCATCCCTAACGGTATAGGGAGGGTGTTGTCCAATCAATCACCCTGCGCGAGCGGTGAAGTGACCCATGGGACCGCAGGGCAGGCGTCTTATCACGAGGGCTATCGTTAAAGGTGATGGAGGCAATCTTGGCCCGCACTTCTCCCATTTCTATAAATACCTGTCTCTTTCGTCATCGAAGGGACATCGAGAGCCAACTCGAAGAGTACAAATTTTCACGAAAGAGAAGGAACTCAGAGTTCTAAGATCGGTATGGAGGGCGAATCTTCCCATTCCTCGAAGAGAAGTAGGTCTAGCGGTAGTAGTTCCAGGAACCTCTCGGACCTCGAAGGGCACTTCAGTGAAAGGACCCAATCGCAACTCGTAAGCTGAGCTTTCCCGCCCTTTTCTCATTCTTCCTTCCATCCTTTCTTTCTTCCTTTCTTTTGACAACACCCTTCTCCATTCCTTATGCACGCGCAGAGTGTGATGAAATCACACATTTCATGGGAGTTAGTAGCGGCAGCATACAGGGGTCTCCCAGATTTTCAGAAGGCCAGGCTAGACGTGATGGGATTTGGTGCCTTCCTGCGAATCAAGCCGATCAAGCTCGACTTGGTCCTGATCCAAGCCTTGCGTGAAAGATGGGACCCAGTGAGTCGTGCATTCTTGATGCCCTGGGGGCATATGGTGCCTAGTCTGGAAGATGTGGCCCGAATCACGAGCCTCAAGGTGGATGGCGAGGTAGTGACCGGAGTCACTTACGCAGACTATCGAGAAGGTGCCCAGAAGCTACTGGGTTTGGACCTAGATGGACAGAAGAACAGGTCAGTAGCCAGGACATCTATCATGGAGGCATTAGGGCTCACTGATACTCACCGACGGGACGATGAGTCCTCAGAAGAATTCATGAGAAGGATGGAAAGAGGATGTCGTGCTGTGTACTGCACAGATTTTGGCAATCGGGAGAGATCCAACATGGATTTGAGGAGATTTCTACTCTTCTTACTGGAAAGATTGATACTGAGCTCGAAAGGAGATGGTATCCATTGTCGTTTCCTGTAGCTGCTATCAGACCTCGAAAGAGTAGGGCACTACGCCTGGGGAGCTGCCATGCTGGCGCATTTGTTTACAGGTCTGTCCCAAGAGGCAGACCGTGAGATGACTGCGAGTGGTTTCACACCACTTATCCAGGTATTTTTGATTTTGTTTTGTATTTTGTTATAGATTTTTTTTGTTTTGCGATAACCCACTGAAGGTACTGATGACATGTGCTAAAGCAGTTGTGGAGCTATTATTACCTCCCGATGGGGAGAGCTCGACATTGGCGACCAGTGATGGTGCCGCTAGCCAGGCGGTGGCAACCTATCATGAGTGTGTCACCCCTAACCTACCAACTGATGGTGCTAAGGCGGGAGATACAGGAGTTCCCTGCTGCAATGGTGTGATTTTTTTTTTACTTTTATTTTTATTTTGTTATTTTTGTTTTTGGTTTTGACCAGCTAAACGGGTATGTACAACCTAACCTAGGTAAATTGGAGACCCTACTCAGGCATGGTCGATGCCGACCAACCATGGGTTCTAACAAGTCGTGCCCGGTTCGGACGAGAACTGTGAATGCACTGCCTGAATAAAATTGAGCCACTTCGGCTATGATTGGTTATGAGGACTTTAGGACTGGCTCAGGAATGGGTGGATACGACTGCGCCACCTCGCGTCGGGAGAAAGACACGAGGACCGGCAACCTGCATTGATTGGTGTGTGTGGTTCCCCGAATAGTATAAAGATTGGCAACGGGGTGGCACAATCGTAGAATCACATGCACAGGATAGTGAAGACTACCTGCATCTGTATAAGACAATGTACGCAGAGCGGCTCCAACCCCGGGGACTTGTGGAGGTAGGTCTCCCCTTCTCTCTTGCTTTGATTTTTATGGGAATGCTGACTTCTATGGCATGGGTGCACGATGTCCGTGACACTATGATAGTGAGCTTGCGATATCGCCTAGCAGAGATGGAGCAACAATTGGGTGACACACGTGAAGCCTTGAGTGCCTCGGTAGGTGTATACAGTGCACGCTTCGAATCAGGGCCCTAGATTCATGGTGTTCGGCCACTAACTATCATCTCATGATTACAGCGCGCCCAGATTGACGCGGCCTCATCGGCGATGGGGGCCAGTGGAGTCTCTTCCAGCTTATGGATCCCTACCTCAGAACTTGACTTACTTTACGAGCAACTTACTCGTGCCACGCAGCGTGCTGCGGAGGCAGAAGGAATGCTCTCTATACAGGAAAGAGCCTCAGTGTTGAGTTCTCCTTATTTATGCTTTGCCGCATATCTGAGATGGTGTATCTGGCAGGAAAAGGAGACGCAAGAGTCACTTGCCCAAGCTGCGCAGAGGGAGGCTAGAATAGTTGAGCTGGATGAGGAACTGCGACGTCGTCCAGATGATGACTCTTCTAGGGATGCCAGAGAGCTGAGGATCACTCTCCAGTTGGAGAGGGAAGACCGTGAGAGAGAACGGGCAGAGAGAGAAAGAGACAGAGAGAGAGAAAGAGCCGACAGATTGGCTGAAAGGGAGGAACGAAGAGCCATGGAGGCCCAGTTGTTCGAACTCCGAATCAGCATTGGTCTTGCTAAATAGTGGCTGAGAGATGGTGAGGAGCGCTACCAAAGAGCACGAGTGCTTGGCTTTCGTGTTGGTAGCTTCTTTGCTGCTCCCATGGATCAACGCCGGGGTGTGGTGATGGGAAGAGGAGTACAGAGCGGTAGGAGTACCGCTTTTCGTAGCTGGGTAGCACTCTTGAGAGCGTTTTGCCCGGAGAGTAGTAGGACGAATAATGCAGAGAGAGAAGGTGGAACTTAATGTACAACTTCTTATTTTGGAATGGAATAAAAGGTTCGGTTTTGTTTGGTTTTAACCTTTGCTCTTGTTGCCTCGAATCCCTGCACACATCACTGAAACAAACAAATCAGAATTTCTGCTCTGACTTGGCCCCTTGCTCAATAAGCAGATGGTCACTTTGACTGTCCTTGATAACGGGTCAAGGGGCCAAGCCTTTATTAACGAAGGCAAGGGAAAGATGTGGTGATGATGAATGCGACAGACAAGCACACGAATGCAAGCGAGATTAAAAAGTGAAATGCTGCATACAAATATAATCATGCAAAATTGATTTGTTTTTCTTTTTATATTTGGCATTTTTTTGTTGTTTTGTTATATTCAATTTTTTTTTGTTTGCAAATATGTACATTTTCTCTTTTCTTTTTTTTTATCATTTCATTTTTTTTGTTGCTAACGCCTGGCAAGATTCCAAATGGCACCTAACCTACATGAGAACAGGGGCTTCTTACTAACCTCCCAGGTATCCTAAGTGCACATCTAGGTTCATTTGGGCCTCTGGACCCCTCGAATGATAATCCCGCCGGCTCAGACTTACCCTGATGACAATACCGTCATGCCATGCTTAGGCTCCCAGTCGCTTCCGACCACAGGGATTCACCCAAAAGGTTTTCGAGGTAAATGATTTGCCCGACCCAGGTCTATTTCCTCACAACCCTAGGTGGTATATGACGGAACACCCTGGAACCCTAACGACCAATCACGCGACGCTGACCCGGAATCAGACGCCGTCGCACCCATAGGTGACGTGCTTGCATTGGCCTAAGCCCAATGTTAAATTAGAAGACATCAAGGTGGTAAACAGGGGTCTTGATCGGCCAGAAACATAGAGACTCCTTCGCAGCGATAGCTTTTGCTTTTCAAAGTAGGCAACCATACGTGTGTATTAAAATAAGGTCGCAGACCTTGGCGGGTTTTACCCTTCAGAAACTCCATCTAGCTTTCATCTTCAAAGGAAGAAGGAAGAGTGTATGGGGTAAACCTCTGAGAGGACCGGCAAAACTGTTAACCCGGCGAGCCAATAAGGGCCCATTAACTCTCCTCTTTCGGACAACTTCGGACCAAATCTCGAGCATTTACATTCCATAACTCCTTTTGTGGATTTAGACTTTTTACCTTGAGGGATTTCATTTATCGCATCAGGCACGGTCAGGACCAGACTTTTCTCTTGATTTTGATTTTGTGTTTCTTTTTGCGAGGGAGATATAGTTTGACGTTGTGGGCTCCCTTTTGTATGCCTGCGGGGACACTGCCCTCTTCTCGTGCTCTGATCGATGCTCGAGGAAATGGATCCTACTCTTGCCTTAAGGGGTTTGAGTTTTGGTTTCTCATGCTCAGCGTTTTAAGGGCGCCGACTGTCTCATTTGGTCGAAGAGAAAAGAATAAATATTACAGCTTCCGGAGATCTTCTGGGTGAAGCCCCACTGTAGGTGATGCTACCAACTTTTTTTTGGATAAAATACGTAAGTGAGTACATGTTGGCTCCCTTTGAGCGTGCATAGGCCGATGTGGCCGGACAGGGATCTCCACGGTTCTGGCAAACCAAGACCCGGTGCCTACCAAGCCTTAATGGGCCCTATCCTAACATGAACGTTGGATGCAGGGACTTAACTACATGGTGGCCACCAGGCATCAGTATTTTGAATTTTCCATGTTTTTAGTGATTTTCAATATTTTCAATATTTTTATGTTTTTGATGTTTTCTGTCTTTTCATCATTTGTTTGTTTTTGACGTTTTGGCACTACGCTAGGGGTAGTACTTTTTAAGATAAAGCCCATTCCAAGGGTGGGATAACTCAGTCCCTTCGGCGTTGACTAGTTTGTAGGCGTTGCCAGGGTACACGGTTTGAATCACAAATGGTCCTTCCCAATTGGGTTGGAGCTTAGAATGCGGCCCTCCAAGTTTGACAAAAATTCTTTTTACGACCATCTCACCGACTTTGAATTTTCTCTCAACGACTTTCTTTTGGTAAAAGCGAGTGAGTCTATTTTGATACACACGCGCATGCTCGGCAGCGGCCAGCCGCTTCTCGTCTAAGAGTTCCAACTGGGCAAGGAGTGAATTGCGACGTTCGTCGAGGGGAAATTCCTCATCCAATTGTACTCTGAGAGAAGGGATCAGAGTCTCGTACAGGACTACCGCTTCCGTCCCATAAGTAAGGGCAAACAGAGTCTGTCCGGTGGGGGTACAGATTGAAGTGCGATAGGCCCATAGAGCTTCGATAAGCTTTTCTGGCCAGTCTGAAAACTTACTGGACTCGCAGGTTTTCTTGATGATTTTGATCAATGTTTTATTGGCGGCCTCCGCTTGGCCATTACCTTGTGGGTAATAGGGTGATGAATGATGCAATGCAATTGCGTACCTTTTGCAGAGGTCTTGAAGGTCCTGAGAAATGAACTGTGGCCCATTGTCGGTGATGATTGTGCTTGGGACACCAAACATGGCGAGGATGTTCTTCATGATGAATTTGTAGACTGTTGACGCCTTGATTTCTGCGTAAGCTTCGGCTTCGGCCCATTTGGTGAAGTATTCTGTCGCAGTAAGGATGAAAGATTTCTGCTTGGTGAGGGAATTGGGATCACCTAGGGGACCGATGATGTCGAATGTCCACATGGAGAAAGGCCATGGGGAGGATATTGGGTGAAGTGAGGAAGAGGGTGAATGTATTTTATCAGCGTGAAGTTGACACTTGACACACCTACGGACATAGATGGCACAATCCTCTTCCATAGTGGGCCAGTAAAAGCCTTATCTAATGATCTTCTTGGCGAGCATCTGGCTATTCACGTGGCCACCGCACACACCCGAGTGTGCTTCTTCTACGCATTTCCAAACCTCATTGTCGTCAAGACACCTTAACAGAATGCCAGTAAGCCTCCTCCTATAGAGTAGACCTCCAACCAATGTGTATTTCTGAGCCACCCTTCTTATGGCTTTCTTATCTTCTGTGGTGGCTTCTTCAGGATAAGACTGATCTTTATAGTATTTGACAATTTCATAGAACCATGGTTTCTCATCGTCAGCCAGCTCTTCTTCGACTTCTGCCAGCATGATCTCCCTCTTCTCAAGAATTTCTCCCTTCTGGATCTTCTATAGGACTCGTTCCTTTATCTTTAAGAGGTACGGGTCCTGAACGGCAGGGACAAGACGCTTGTAGAGAATGATGGATCTAAACTATGCACCTTAAGGGAATTTGAAGGATGACGCCAAGGAGGCGAGGGCATCGGCCAGAATGTTCTGTTCGCGAGGAACATGGACAAAGATCAGCTTGGTGAATAATTTGGCATAGGCGGAGACCAGCTCCTGATAGGGTTTGAGCTTGGGATCGAGGGTGCGATATTTGGTAAGCACCTGGCAGAGAATAAGTTGACTATCACCCACGACTTGTAACTCAGTGATATAGAAAGAACGGGCTAGTTCTAGGCCAGCTAGAAGAGCCTCGTATTCAGCGATGTTGTTGGTGACTGGGAACGCGAGCTGAAATATTTCTGGGATAGTAACGCCTTCAGACGTTAGAAGGACAATGCCGATACCCTTACCTTGGGAATTCAGAGCTCCATCAAAATATAATGTCCACATTGGCTCGTCAGACGGAGTGACGGGCATTAGTTCCTTATCTGGAAACTCTGATTGGACAGGATCGAACTTAGGAAGAGGATGGTGAGTGAGATGCTCGGGTATGGCATAGCCTTTAATCGCCTTTTGCTGAATATAGGTGATGTCAAATTGAGAGAGGAAACTCTGCCAGCGTGCTAGCCTATCCGTAAGGATGGATTTCTCCAGAAGGAACTTGATAGGGTTCATGCGAGCAATCAAGTGGACCTCATGAGCCAAGAAGTAGTGCTTCAATTTCTGCACTACCCAAACGAGGGCAGCACAGGTTTTCTCCATGACTGTGTACTTCTGCTCACAGGGATTGAGAAGTTTGGACAAGTAATAGGTTGCCCGTTCCTTGCCTTCTTCATCAGCTTGTGCGAGGATAGCTCCCACGGAGTCGTCCAAGACTGAGATGTAGAGGATCAGAGGTTTTTCTTGTTTGGGTGGAATGAGAACGGGTGGACTAGCCAGATATTCCTTTAACACTTCAAAAGCTTTTTGGCATTTAGAATCCCAGTGGAATTCTACTCCTGGCTTGGTCAACTCATAGAAAGGTCTACACCTTTGTGAGTGCTGAGACACAAACCGACGAATAAACTACAACCTCCCGATTAAACCTCGGACTTCCCTCAAATTCTTGGGAGGCGCCATATCCCTGATGGCTTTAGCTTTGTCGGGATCTATCTCGATCCCTCTTTTACTCACAATGAAGCCCAGTAATTTGCCCGATGATACACCAAACACACACTTCTTCGGGTTCATTTTCAATTGGAACTCTCTTGATCTCTACAAGACCTTAGCCAAAACCCTTGGATGTTCCATCCTGGTCCTTGATTTCACCAATAGATCATCCACATATAGCTCCAGATATATGTGCATCATGTCATGAAATACGGCCATCATAGCCCTTTGGTAAGTAGCTCCATCATTCTTTAACCCAAACGGCATGACCACGTAACAATATGTTCCCTAAGGTGTAGTGAATGATGTCTTCTCTTGATCCTCTTCTGCCAAACGAATTTGATTATATCCTGAAAATCCATCCATGAATGAGAGGGTCCCATATCCCGCTGTGTTGTCAATCAACACATCAATGTGAGGCAAAGGAAAATCATCCTTCGGACACGCGCGGTTAAGGTCCCGAAAGTCGATGTAAATCCTGACTTTCCCGTCTTTCTTCATGACTGGGACAATGCTCGCCACCCATTGAGGATAAAGACCGACTCTAATGAACCTGGCTTTATGGAGCTTATCGACTTCTTCTTTCATTTTCAAAGCCATTTAAGGGTGGAAACGCCTTAACCTTTGTTTTATCGAGACGGACCCTGGTTTTAGGGTTAAATGGTGTTCGACCAGGGTTGAATCCAGCCCCGGCATATCCTCGTAGCTCCATGCAAACGTGTCCTTATATTCCTTGAGAACTTCAATTAATGCCTCTTCTTCAGAGGGTGGTAGATTATCACTTATGAGGATGATCCTAGGGTCTTCCTCAATTCCCAAGTTGACTTCTTTGGTGGACTCTTCTACGGCGGTTGATGGCTCGTCGAATCTCCTTATTCCACTAGCATATGCGCCAGCCGTATCCTCATATTCCTCACCCTCATCTTCAGTAGGGTATTCTTCACCCGTGATCCCGTAGACTCCATACCCCTCATCAATTGCACAGTTGCCCTCACATTCTATTTCCGGTAGCTGGATGGGATTTTCTAGCAACTGAGTGATGGCAAGAAGGGCCTGACACCTGGCGGTTAAATCCAGAAGAAATCGACGAGGGATCTGCCTACCCTTGGATTTCTTCCTAGGTACTACTTTTGACTTATTATTCCTAGATTGACTGACATTATTTACAGAAGAAGAAAAAGATGAAGAGGATGGTGAAGAATGTACAGGGAAAGACCCCTCAGGGGAGGGGTAGAAAAGGTCGCTCATCGGACCTTGGACGGGTGGTCCGCAGGGCGGGACGCACCCGTGGGAGATGTAGGAGGTTTCCTCAACGAAGATGTGTTGTTGAAGAGTTTGGAAATTGACGTTATTTTTTCATTTTCATTTTTGATGACAAAACAGTGAAAAGAGATCGGAGGAGAGAGAAAAGTGGTTATGGCTAGAGGATTGGGAGGCCCGTAGAGCAGATCATGATTGAAGACTTGGCGCGGGTTGAGAAACCCGCGTAGGTATGTAAGTAGAGAGGGGGATCTGGGAAGATCATCAGACAACCGTCTGGCCCAGGAAGATGACAGCAACAAAGGCTGTGACGAGTGAATGGAGAAGATGACGGCTAATGAGTCGTCGGTGGTGATGGTGATGGCGGATGAAGATCCGCTGGTGACAGGGTCCTTCTGGCGAGGACGAGGATAGTTTAGAACCTTGGCAACAGTAATGATATTTTCTGGCATTCCGGAGATCAATGGCGGTCCTTCAAGCCATGGAGACGAGAACATCCTTTCCAATGCAACGGAAATATCCCATATATCAAACCACTTGTCCCATTCGCATTCTGGATCTTTGATCTTGCCTCTTTTGGTGACCCTCGGATATTTTTCAACCGAATATACAGCATGTGGTCCCCCATGTGCTTCTTGCGGGTAATCTCCCATCCGAACAATGGGCCCTTTGTTGAAGTGGTTTGATAGGGTCCATGTGAGGGGCTTCCAATCCGCCTTGAATGGTCCTTTGAAGCCTAGGGCAAACCTGCGGTTCGGCCTAATCTCCTTTGGTGGTCTCAACCTACCTTACAGCTGTGCGCCCAGACCTTTACCCTGTTGATAGCCGATGTTCCTCATAATCTCCCAACCTTTGGAGTGAAAAGGGAGATATGGCGTTGTTGCCTTGGTCGGCTTCTTTGGTGCTAGCGGAATGTGAGATGAATCGCACACGTCCAGCAATGACAATATGGGCCGATGAGATGGCCAAACAGAGGGCAGAGAGGTGTTGATAGCATCTACCGTGTGAAGGACAGGTGTGCTGACCACTTTAATAATTCTTCCATTGTAAGGAAACTTCAAGCACTGATGGTTGGTGGAAGGCACAGCATCTATGGCTTCAATGTAAGGGCAACCCAGTATGGCCTTGAATGTGGGGTCCATGTCGAGGACATGGAATTCCGTGGGGACTGACATAGGACCTAGCTCTGCCCTCAGAATAATCATCCCTTGCGGTGGCCTTTTGCTATTGTCATAAGCCGTGATTGTGATTGAAGAAGGTTTTATCTGTTCCTGTTCGACCCCACACAACTGAAGGGTGCTCATGGAGATCACATTTATGGACGCACCCGTGTCTACAAGGCATGGGTTTATAGATACCCCATTAATTTTTATTGAAACACACAATGCATATTTCCGAGCTTCCTTGGGAGCGAGCTCGTAGTTGTGGAACATGATGGCCGGTTGCGTGTCCGTTGGGGTCAGGACGGCAGAAATCTTTTCTACAGGGAGGTCCTCATTCACCATGACCTTTTGAAGATACTCCATTAAGGCTGCCTGATGGGATGTGGATCTCTGAAGTAGCTCCAAGATGGAGATCCGAGTAGGCGTCTTGTCCAAGTGTTTCAATAGATCATACTGTGCTCCAGGGATAGATCTTTCCGGTTGTTCTCCATCGTCCCTCTCTGGCTGAGACTGCTCGGGATTCGGACTGTTCTGGGGGAAAACCCTGTGGAAAATCCTTCCACTCCGGAGCACCATTGCCTGCGGCTTTTGTACCTCTATAGGGGTAGCAGTGGGTTTTAACAGAGGTTTGAGGGGTAGTGGTGGAGGGATGGTTGATGAAGCAAGGGAGATGATGGGAGCAGGGATTCTGATGAGGGGTTTGTTAGGTGGAGGCATGGTGGAGGTAGAGGGGATATCGCACGGGTTATGAAGGATAAGGGGTCTGGAAGGTGGAGGTGGAGGCAAAGTGGAAGTGGGTAGGGTTTGAAGCGGGTAATGGTTTTGAGATGGGTGGTGGGTGATGAGTGGTTTTGAAGGCATTGACGGTGGTATGGTGGAGACAGGCGGGGTTACGTACGGTTGACGGATGATAAGGGGCTTAGAAGGCATAGGGGCAAATGCAGTAGAGGTGGATGGTAAAGTGGGGGAGTGAGAGAAGATGAGAGGGTGTGAGGGCGTAATGAAGGGTGTTGGCTGATAGGTCATTGGGGTGCGAATGAGAGGGCGTGATGGCAGTGGAAATGGTGAAGGCGGTACTAACGTGGGTTGATGAGAGAGAGGTGCTACCCGGGCAAGGCGAGGGGGTTGCATGATGATAGGGTTGGCGGTAGAAAGAATAGAGGTACTTTCTGGGTGCCACACCTGCTCTCTCCCGACTTCCAGGAAGGAGGAGATGGGGTTGACCTGGTGATTAGGCTGTTGGTGCTCAAGTAATGGATTCTGGATTATGCCCATGTTGGGCTGTTGTTGTTGTGGTGCCTGCTGAGGTTGTTGCTGTTGCTGTGGTTGCTAATGCTGTTGTAACTACTGCTGTTGTTGGAACTGTGGTCTAGGAGGGGGTCTCCTGGCTTTGAGAGCGGCGACGTATCGCCTCATTTCATCCCAGTCAATCCCACCCTCATCATTCATATCATAGATGTAGTCCTTAAAGTGAAAACAATTCTCTATTGTGTGTCCTGGCTGCCTGTGGTAGACATAGTATCTGGAAGTGTCGACATTCGGGGGCCATGCGAGCCTCTCCCTATGTAAGATGAGTGTATTTGAGGCCATGAGGGTATTGAAAATATCTGCTAAGGTTTCTGGAAACGGTGGGTAATGGGCTCTCTTGGGGCCGATTGGTCTCCTTTGTTGCTGTGGGGGTCCATAATTCCCTGGGGGTGGAACTTGGTGGTATGGAGGTGGTGGTTGTTGTTGCTGAGGTTGGGGTTGTTGCTGGGGGTGAAATGGTGGAGGCATGTTGTTCTGGGGTGGATTGTTTTGGGGTGTAGGATGAGAGGGAAAAGGACCTTGCTGGAGGGGAAGTCGAGGTATTTGTGGGAACCTTGGGTTGGCTGCATAGTTGGCGTTGTTGACTGCACTCACTTGCTCATTTGTTACGACCCCTTCTGTTGCTCCGCCTGGGACACCAGTGCCTGTCTTTCTGACCACCTTGGGCTTCGGCGGCTCAAACATGTTCATAATGGGGGAGTCTTTTAACTGGGTCTGGATGTACCAGGCTCTCTCATAGAGCTCTTCCATGGTGGTGAGCTTGTTCATGGCCAAGACATGCCTGAACTGTGGGGTGCCATTGGACACAATCATCTTCACTTGTTCAGGTTCCAAGAGGGTATCTCTTATCCTTTCTGCCAGAGACCTCCATCTATCAGCATAACGAACAAAATCTTCGTCAGGCTTCATTTTCTCGGCCACTAGGTCGGTAATGGAGAGAGAGGGACCGACCCTATCCCGATACTTTTGCAAGAACCTTCTCTGGACTGCTTCAAAATTCTCGGCCTCGCGGGGCTCCAAAGAATAGAACCACTCTAGCGTAGGACCGTCCAATGATCTCTGAAAGAAGTATGCCAGGGATCTCTGGTCATTTTGCCAATAGGAGGACTCATACATGAAATCCTTGAGGTGAATAAAGGGGTTGCCAGTGCCATTATACCTGCGGTATGTGGGCATTTCGGAGGGAGGAAGATGGATGACCGGAAGGATTGGCAAAGTAACCTCTGGGGTGGATTTCACATCCACCATTTTCTTCAAATTCTGAAACTGTTCGTCCATTCTATTGAACCGGTTGAGGAGCGATTGGGCGAGCTCCTCGGGAGGTGAAGGTGGCACTTGCCACTAGGGAGGAAAATGTCTCCCGGAGACTTGAGGGGGAAACCCCGAATGAGAGGGACCTGTCGGGCCGCCGACAGTTGGCCCGGATGAAGCGGTATGTGGGGAACAACGGGGGTTTGAGATTGCGAAGGGAACTGGAACGAGGGTGGTTGTTCGCTCGCTTTCCCTTGAAGCGAGGGAGATTGGATGGCTTGTGCCAGTGAAGGAGATGGAATGGCCTGCATCGATTCTTGGAGAGGTGCGATGGCCGGAGTTGATTCCTGGGGGGCGGGGGAAATAGATTTCCCCTTCAGAATGGCCTGCAGGGCCCGGAGCTGTTCAGAGGTAAGCTCCGTGTTCGCGAGGACGCCTAGCAAAGAGGAGATGTCCTGTGGTGGGGACGTGTCCCCTGCAATAACCTGCCCCTCATGCGAGGGCTCATAAGAAGGACCCGGGTCCATAGCATGGACTCGCGGCTCGACTGACTCACCACGACTAGGGTGGTTTTCCTCAAAAGACTCGTGAGCCATGCTCACAGTTTTTCCGGAACTCAAAAACATACACTAGCAAGCAAATAGCAGAGATTATCAAACAAGTGGATGCCTTTACGCCCTTTTTTGTGTTTTGATTTTGATGATTTTTTTTGTGTTTTTAATCAGATCCGAAGTTCACACAAAATAGGGACCCTAGTACATTTTTGTTTCACCGCCGTGTCAGCTAGGGGCTCTCGTCTCACCACGAATGGGTCGACTAACTCCGGGGAACTTCAATGGTACAACCAGCCCAGTGAACGAAGAGGAGATTCTTCGATGTCGGGGACTTACGGAGGTCCCAGTGGAGGAGATTCTAGTCCGTCGAGAGGAATTCCCGAGCGGAGTGTCCTTCCTTTACCGAGAGAGGGTGATCCTTAGAAAAAATGAAAAAGAATAAAAAAGAGGGATGGATGTATGCAATGAAATGCTGACAGATATATGGAGCACAACAGAACAATGAAACAATCAAGATATAACAACACACAAGTGATAGTAAAGCAAATCACAAGAAATTGTAAGGGTAACTGAAAGAAAGCAACATATGTCCCACCGTGATCGCCAATCTGTGAGCGACATCACGCGGTTTGAGAAACGAAAATGCGGAGCGCGCGGACTGGTTTTGTTTGCTGCAACACAGAAATAAGAGAAAAGAGAAGGGGCCACCACGGGAGATTGCTCCGGCGGGGCGAGCGGGACAAATGCAATATAGCAAGATATGGGAGTTATGTTGTGCCCCTGTGGTTTTGATGATTGGTTTTGATGTGAGTTAATCACTTGATGATTGGTTTTGTTGTGAGTTAATCACTGTGAGTTATCCTGATGTGTGAGTCATCTTCATATGTTCAGTCATTCTGATGTTCAGTCTGTTTATCAAAGCATTGCATTGCTGTTCAGTTAGTTTATCTTGATGTGTGAGTCATCTTCATATGTTCAGTCATTCTGATGTTCAGTCTGTTTATCAAAGCATTGCATTGCTGTTCAGTTAGTTTATCCTGATGTGTGAGTCATCTTCATATGTTCAGTCATTCTGATGTTCAGTCTGTTTATCAAAGCATTGCATTGCTATTCAGTTAGTTTATCAGATCATAAAGCATTGCATTTGATGTTCAGTCATGTTATCTGCTGCAAAAAGTATTCATATACACATACATCAGTTGCTTTACTCTGCTTGTGGAATTCTATTCAGGCTAAACATCCTTGCATCATCACAGTCAGCATAGTGTGGGTCGACCCCCTTTCTAGATGGGTCGACTCCCCAGATAAGTGTAGTCTATACACTGCATACACTTACATAAGTCTGCACATGAGCATCACGCAGCAAGTATGTACATCGCCTTCAGTAGGCATGTCAAGTCCACACATTGCATAGCATGCATCGTTCATCAACTGAAGTCTGTACACTGGCCAAGTCCATACAGAGTCTTCTGTTGCATTTGAAGTATATACATCGCACAACTTGCATGAATTCAAAGTGTGTACATTGTCAAGTATTCACATCGGTTTTTCAAGTGTATACATTGGCACATGCATTACTTGTTCAAGTCAATACATTGGCCTTAGCTCTCATACTCTGTACATTGGTCTTCATATTCAAAGTATGTACATTGGTCTTCACCTGAAGTCCACACATTGGTCTTCATATTCAAAGTCTGTACATCCTCCGCTTAGCCTTCAAAGTCTGTACAGCCATTCCTTGAGGTCAAGTCCATACATCGGCACTGTAGCTTGCTCAACTGAAGTCTATACATCCTTCATTGGCCTAGTCTATACATTGGCGTACTGTTCATGCATCAGTCATCTTCCAAGTCTATACATCACCTTCTGCAAGCATTCTTCAAGTATGTACAGCCTGTGCATTGCTTCATAACAAGTCTAGACATCCTGGTTGCGTTCTAAGTCTACACATCCTGCTAGGTCGCACTTCAAAGTCTGTACATTGCGCAGCACTGTACAAGCCATACATTGGCAGCACTGCACAAGTCTATACTTTGGCGTTGGGCATGCAAGTCTAGACATTGATTCACTATTCAAGCCTTGATTCAAAGTCTGTACATTGCTTGGCGCTCACCAAGTCTGTACATCGCTTCAAGCGTTCCAAAGTCTATACATGGCTTGTATCATTAAGTCTAGACATTGCACTGTAGCTTCCTTAGTTGAAGTCTATACATTACTGATCGAACGTAAGTCTATACATTCTAACCTTTTCCTACGTTCGCTGCTTTAGCTACACCCTAAGTCTACACATTGGCAAAGTATATACATCGCTCATGCAAGTCTGTACAGCCAACGCATTCATTGATTCAAAGTCTGTACACTGGTCCTCAGGCGTCCCAAGTCTGTACATTGGTTCAGGTTTACCAAGTCTATACATTGCTTCAATATTCTCAAAGTCTGTGCAGCCTGCCTTATCGTTCAGAGTCTCTACATCATTCCTCAAAGGCCAAGTGTATACATTGTCCATGTGTTCAAATGTTTCAAGTCTATACATTGGATAGGCTCGTTCATGCTTCGTTCATCTCAAGTCTGTACACTGCCTTTCACATGCACTCATTAATCAAGTCTGTATAGTCCCTTGTTTGCAAGTCTATACACTCGATTCCTTCACGCATTACCAGAAGCCTACACATCCCCGTCTGCCATGTTAATGCATCAGATTTCAAGTCTATACACTGAGGACGCGGAAGGCCTTCAAGTGTATACACTCTCACATTGTTCATACTTGGCTATATGCTATTTTCAAGTGTATACACTCTCACATTTGACACATTTGCCTAATTGATGTCTCTAAGTCTATACACTCGATGGCTTCTTACATTTCACAGAAGTCCACACATTCCCCCTTGTTATGATAATGCATTCTTCTGCAAGTATATACACTGAGGTCGCATGAAGACTTACAAGTCTATACACTCTCTCAGTGTACACACTTACTCATTTACTGCTTCTAAAGTATATACACTCGTTGTTAAAAGCCTGAACTAACTAATTCGTTTCATTTCATTTTGTCTCTGTCTGCAGATGACTAGGTTAATGATTGGGTGCGTGAACCGAGGATGATGCATGGCACGTGATCTGAGGTGCTCTCTGGGCAGGAACCTGAAGGACACACGCCCTAGCACCTGCTGAAGCTGATATAAATAGAAGCCTTCGTCCACTGAAGAGAGAGGATGAGAAGAGAAGAGGGCTGATCGAGACTGTGAGAAAAGAAGCAGAGAAGCAGAAGAAGAATAATGAAGAAGAAAGAAAAAAAAAGAGTGACAGCACGGTCCAGGAAGAAGAAGAAGAGAGGCAGAGAGCAGAAGAAGAAAGAAGAAGAAGAAGAAAGAAGAAGAGTGCGAGAGCAGCAAAAGAAAGAGAGAAAAGAAAGAGAAGCAGAAAGAAGAAGAAAGAAGAGGAAGAAAGGAAGAGAGGAGAGAGTGCTATTGAAGATCTGTTTAGTCTGTTCGTGGATCAAATCCAGAACGACTATGCTCATTGAGAGCTATATTTCTTGTGTTTCATTTCTAGCTTTTGTCGCTGTGCGTTTTATGTTTTCTTATTTTCCCTTTTATTACTCTGGTTACTATTGTTCTTCCGATTCTCAGTAGTGAGGTTGGGTTCCTCCTGTGGACTCAGGAGAAGGGAGGATTGGTCCTTCGGTTCTAGGCTTGTGGGTTGCAAGTCCAGGGGTCCCTCCTGGTCTAGAGGAAGAGAGGTCTGCGACCTCTGGTTTGTTGGTGACGGGGAGTCACTGGTGGGTTCCCTCCTGGTCTGGAGGAAGAGAGACCTAGTCTCTGGTGTCCAAGTGGCTGGGAGTCACTTGGGGTGTCCCTCCTGTCTAGAGGAAGAGGGGAGGTTGTTCCCCTGGTCAAGCTATTTGGCAGCACCTGTTGCAGACTGAGTCTGCAGTTTCTAGCTTGTGCTAGTGAAGCCTCACTCCGGTTTGGAGTGAGGGGTGGACGTAGGTCTGGAGGACCGAACCACCTACAAAATCTCTTGAACAGTGGTTTTATTTTGTGCGTTCACTCCTTGCCTTCTACCTCCCATTCATAGGATATGCATGCATGGTTAGTTGTGTTATCCTGGGAGTTAATTTGTTATAGTTGTTTCTATCTACAGTAACCTTAGCATTATATTTTGCTAGGTGAGTTTGGTTTCCATAGTTCTGTCTGCGTTTCTGGTTTGATCAGGTGGCTGCATTGTTGCAGTCCAACTGTTTGATCAAGTGTTGTCTTATTATCTCATCTTGGAGAGCTCACTAGTTTTTATTCCGCATATCTGAGCTTTAGAGTGTTAATTTGGGCCATTATTCGTAGAAGGATACATTCACCCCCCTCTGTATCCGGGCCTAGCACCCTATCAATTGGTATCAGAGCAGTGTCTGCATAGAAGGTCCAGCGACCTGCAGATCCGATCCTGCTGTCTTAGGTGCTTGTTTGCTTTTGGTGCATCAATATTCCTGTTGCATTATATCTGTTTGTTTCCATGGGTGATCCACCGGTTTTCAATGGCTTTAATATTAATGTGTGGTTTGCCAGTTTGCGCAAATATGTTATATCAGTTAATCCGTATCTGTGGAAGTTAATTTCACACGGTCCTCATAAATTACCAAAGAAAAAGTCCAAATGGACTGACAGTCACAGATCAATGCATGAAGAGAATCAGATAGCTATAAATCTAATGAAGGCAGCTACTGATAGAGCTTTACATTCCTGCTTTCATGATTGCAGTTCTGCTAAGGACATTTTGGATATGCTGAAGCTAGCTCACAGGATAGATGAGGACAGCTGCATGATGGCCAACAGAAGTAATCAAAGTGGCAGCGATCAAGGTAGCAATCAGAATGAAGATGATAATGATGATGAGGTAAATCCCTTTGAGAACTATACTTTAGATGACTGGGAAAATGCATATGCTGAATTGCTTGAATCTCATGAACATTTAAGAAGTCAGTATAAAAAATTGAAAAGAGTATTGGGTTAGAAAGTTCAAGTTCTTCTTGTAGAAAATGTCTAGAGTTGACACAATCTCATGATGCTTGTCTGTCTGATAATCAAGAGCTCAAGAGACAAGTTGAATTGTTAAAATCTGAAAAAGAGTCTCTCAGAAAATCTATCATTGAGAGTGAAGGAAAATGTGAGAAACTTGAGCAAGAGAAGAACTTGTTTGCTGAAAAATCTGATGCCATAAAATCTGTAAACATAGAATTACAGAAAGATCTTGAAAAATAGCAAAAAGGTTTGAAGGAACTTGAGGCTGGAAGAAAGTATGAAGTCAATTCAGAAGATCAGCTTCTAATAAATGAATTGGTTCAAAATGATAAGCTTAAGGAAGAAAATGAGAAGTTAAAAATGCTGAACTCCACTATGTCTGAGAGACTGCTAGCCTTAGAAAGAGGAAAAAGTGTTTGTGTTGAAAACCCTGAAAAACTGAGCAATCTGGAACAAGAAATTGAAAAATACAAAACAGCTAATAAAGTTTTGAATGAAGCTATGAATTACAGTGAGCAAGAGATTGCCAGGTATGAGTTACACATTTCCTCTTAAGAAAATGAAATTCAAGATTTAAAAAACTCCTTGTCTAAATTTGTTAGTGGGCAAGATAATCTGAACAAACTGTTGGGAGTAAAAGTCAAATTTCAGAAGGAGGGGTTAGGCTATAACCCTGTAAATAAAAAGAATTTTGAAGATAAAATTCATACATCCTTTGTTGCTAGCTCTACTTCTCACACTTCTCAGAAGCCACCTATTTCTCAGTCTACTATTCAGAGAACCCAAAAACAAATTGAAAAGTCAAAAAAGGTTGATGGATACAAGCTGAAAACTATTTTCGTTAAATCTTCTGAACATCAAAAGCCTTCTACTTCATCTTGAACTCAGTACAAGGCTAAGAAAATAGAAAAATAGGATAAAAATCAGAAAAGGACTAGAAAATAGAAAATAAATAAAAAGGGTTCATCAGTGCATGTTGATCACAGTCCTCACACACACTCACATGTATCTAAAAAGGAAATGATCTGTCATTACTGTCATAAATTTGGACATCTGATGCATGAGTGTAAGTTGATGGAGAATGATGATAAGAAAGCTAGGAAATTTCATGATAAAAGTCCTTCACCTCAGAAAAAGAAGACTGAATGCTTTCACTGTGGCAAATTTGGTCATAAGGCATTTGAATGTTGGCATGCTCAGGGTAGAAAGTTTAATTCTAAAACTGTCAATTTCCCTACAGACAGAAATGATTATGATAGGAATAAATTTGTTGTAAGTAGAAACTATTCTGCTTGCTTCAATTGTGGCAAGATGGGCCACATTGCAGCTCATTGCTGGCATGTTAAGGGGAAGAAATTTCATTCTGAGTTTGTTAATTTCCATGACAACAAAAATATTTTTGAAAGGAAAAACCTTGCATGTCTTGAGTGTGGTAAATTAGGCCACAGAGCTAGAGATTGCTGGCATGCTCAGAAGAACTCTGTTAACCCCCATGTCATCAAATTCTCTGCCAGAAAATCTGTGAGTTTTTCATGCTATAACTGTGGAAAGCCAGGTCACAGGACTGCAACCTGTTGGCTGGTAGGATATCAAAACCAAACTGATTTTGGTAAACAGAATTTTTATTCTGTTAACAAAAGATTTCATGCATATGCACATAGAATTCATGCTAACAAGAATGTGCATAAATCAGATCTGAAAACTGCTGCTTCTTGCCATCATTATGGCAAATCTGGACATTTGATGGATGGTCATCCTCTGATGACATTTAATGATCATCAAGTTAAAAATGTGCTGAGAAAATATGCTAGGAGTGATACTATCAATTCAGGACCCAAGACCTCTTGGGTACCTGTTTGTGCAAAATAAGCTTTGTGTTACAGGTATGTCTTGGAAGCCGAAGAATAAAGAGGGGTAACAATCCAAGACACTCAACAAGAAAACCCCTCCTGAATGTTTCAGGTAAATTTCTTACACTTCCTGTTCTTAGTCTTATTGCATAGCACATTAGATCTGATTTTACATTTTCATTCATCATTTTCTGATCATACACTTGCTGAGTGTTCTGTGCAAATATCAGATTAAAAAGGGTTGTCTGCATCTGATGCATACATATGTCAATTACAATTGTTTGATAATTGTTGTTATGCATATTCTCTGAAAATAAATTACATTCTGAAATTTTTGAAAAATCTGAACTGCATATGAATGTGGTTTGAAATTTGTCTGTTGCATAGCTCACTGAAAATCTGGATTGCATATAGGACTGCATGTTGAATTATCATGATTGACCTCTATGGTATATAAATGGTAAGCTACCAAAAGGTAGGGAAATCTGTCTGGAGGTTCTTGCTATGTGTGAGGTGGTCTTTTAGACCAAGTGCTCCGCCTTGTACCATGGGTCTTCTTGCTTAATGGGGCAGTCTGATTGAGCATAAGTCACATTGTCATATGTTCAGTCTTCAGTGCAAATCATTGCATGTTTTTCAGGGGGAGTTAATTGCATGTCTTTGCATAGCATCCAATGTTGAGTGTTTGCATGTCCTTGCATACATATAGTGCATTGCATTTCCTTACATTAAAAAATGCCAAAAAGAGTGACTGAATGCATATTGTCAGGGGGAGTCAATGCATTGCAAGTAGGTTGTCAAATGCATACTCGTGTGAGAACTTATTGCATATCCTTTCTTATTGATTTTGTTGACAAACCTTGATCACAATTTGAAAAACACTAGGCTTCAAAATCTCCTCTATCATTTGATATCTGAATTCCATCAGTCTTTCATGAAGATTTCAATGGGACTATCTCGATCATAAATCTGAAAACACTGGAACTAGGAATCTTCTATTATACAATTTTATGAATGTCTACAATAACTCACGTGGTTTAAGCTTAATGTATTCATGGAGTTTGACTTTAAAATCTCTTTAAAATATCTGAATCATGTTTAATAAACTTTAACCATCTGTTTCATGCTGTGTTTTGTAAAATCTTCTGAAATCTGCACTATTGAATACATGGCTTTATTTGGTTAAGTACATGAAATTATTATTGATTTGAAGCAAATGAATTTTTCTGAAATGTCTAAAGGGTAATTTCTGTCAGAGCAATGACTTTGGTCACTGAGAAACACATGTCCAAAGGACTGTGTCATGAGGTGCCATAGTTATCTCTGCTTAAGAATGAGTGTTAATCAGGCAGAGCAATGGCATGCACACTGAGAAATACAACTCACCCATCAAGAAATGATTTGAAGTGTGTCATGATGTGTAAATGCTATCTCTGTTTATATAAAGCACGACAATTAGTCACACTAAGTGCTTAGGGATATTGGCCTCTGATCAAGGTATATCCTCTAGTTACAAGGTGTGCACTGAACTAGAGTGCTCGTAAAATTTGTAGCATGAAAAATTGTTGAATAAATTGAAATATCTGAATATTGATGCTAAAATCAAATTGCTACAACCCTAGACAAATTCACATGACTTCTTAATTGCTTGATCTCAATACTAGTGCATGTAATTCCGATTGAAGTAAATAAATTTAATTGTGTAAGAGAAAGGGAGGTTAATTAAGATAAAAATGAGGGCTTGGTTCATTTTTATTAAACCATGGTTTTAGATATCAATACAGAATTTTATTGATAAACTCTGCATACATCATGTTTAAACCATGCTGATCAATAAACTTCATTCATAAGCCCTTATAATGGAAGACTTTGAAAAATTATGTTTTGGATTTATGAGATTGATATCTCCTTGAAAATCTTGTTGAACTTCTTGTGCTTGGAGCCTCTTTGAAAATATGTTATTTGAAACTCTTCTGCTCACTGTCCTTGAATTCCACTGTGGTCTCCCCCTCAACCATATCAATTGAGAGAAATACAACAGATGCATATCAATTGGCATCTATTCAGGGGGAGCTTCCTTGTCATCTTAAATCATATTCATAACAATTGTGACCTTGCATTCATATATTTAGGGGGAGGTTTTGCATTTCTTGTTGCATCTGCATTTCTGCATTCATACCTCTCCATGGTTCATCCTCTTTATTGCAAGGGGGAGAAATTGACTGAATTTTTAAACATGCTTTAACTTCTCAAACTATTATCTTTTTGATGAAGTCAAAGGGGGAGAATAGTTTGTGTCATCAGAATTACTCACAGTGTAGTGTTGCCATCATCAAAAAGGGGGAGATTGTTGTGCCCCTGTGATTTTGATGATTGGTTTTGATGTGAGTTAATCACTTGATGATTGGTTTTGTTGTGAGTTAATCACTGTGAGTTATCCTGATGTGTGAGTCATCTTCATATGTTCAGTCATTCTGATGTTCAGTCTGTTTATCAAAGCATTGCATTGCTGTTCAGTTAGTTTATCCTGATGTGTGAGTCATCTTCATATGTTCAGTCATTCTGATGTTCAGTCTGTTTATCAAAGCAGTGCATTGCTGTTCAGTTAGTTTATCAGATCATAAAGCATTGCATTTGATGTTCAGTCATGTTATCTACTGCATAAAGCATTCATATACACATACATCAGTTGCTTTACTCTGCTTGTGGAATTCTGTTCAGGCTAAACATCCTTGTATCATCACAGTAAGCATAGTGTGGGTCGACCCCCTTTCTAGATGGGTCGACTCCCCAGATAAGTGTAGTCTATACACTGCATACACTTACATAAGTCTGCACATCAGCATCACGCAGCAAGTATGTACATCACCTTCAGTAGGCATGTCAAGTCCACACATTGCATAGCATGCATCGTTCATCAACTGAAGTCTGTACACTGGCCAAGTCCATACAGAGTCTTCTGTTGCATTTGAAGTATATACATCGCACAACTTGCATGAATTCAAAGTGTGTACATTGTCAAGTCGTCACATCAGTTTTTCAAGTGTATACATTGGCACATGCATTACTTGTTCAAGTCAATACATTGGCCTTAGCTCTCATACTCTGTACATTAGTCTTCATATTCAAGGTATGTACATTGGTCTTCACCTGAAGTCCACACATTGGTCTTCATATTCAAAGTCTGTACATCCTCCGCTTAGCCTTCAAAGTCTGTACAGCCATTCCTTGAGGTCAAGTCCATACATCGGCACTGTAGCTTGCTCAACTGAAGTCTATACATCCTTCATTGGCCTAGTCTATACATTGGCGTACTGTTCATGCATCAGTCATCTTCCAAGTCTATACATCACCTTCTGCAAGCATTCTTCAAGTATGTATAGCTTGTGCATTGCTTCATAACAAGTCTAGACATCCTGGTTGCGTTCTAAGTCTACACATCCTGCTAGGTCGCACTTCAAAGTCTGTACATTGCGCAGCACTGTACAAGTCCATACATTGGCAGCACTGCACAAGTCTATACTTTGGCATTGGGCATCCAAGTCTAGACATTGATTCACTATTCAAGCCTTGATTCAAAGTCTGTACATTGCTTGGCGCTCACCAAGTCTGTACATCGCTTCAAGCGTTCCAAAGTCTATACATGGCTTGTATCATTAAGTCTAGACATTGCACTGTAGCTTCCTTAGTTGAAGTCTATACATTGCTGATCGAACGTAAGTCTATACATTCCAACCTTTTCCTACGTTCGCTGCTTTAGCTACACCCTAAGTCTACACATTGGCAAAGTATATACATCGCTCATGCACGTCTGTACAGCCAACGCATTCATTGATTCAAAGTCTGTACACTAGTCCTCAGGCGTCCCAAGTCTGTACATTGGTTCAGGTTTACCAAGTCTATACATTGCTTCAATATTCTCAAAGTCTGTGCAGCCTGCCTTATCGTTCAGAGTCTCTACATCATTCCTCAAAGGCCAAGTGTATACATTGTCCATGTGTTCAAATGTTTCAAGTCTATACATTGGATAGGCTCGTTCATGCTTCGTTCATCTCAAGTATGTACACTGCCTTTCACATGCACTCATTAATCAAGTCTGTATAGTCCCTTGTTTGCAAGTCTATACACTCGATTCCTTCACGCATTACCAGAAGCCTACACATCCCCGTCTGCCATGTTAATGCATCAGATTTCAAGTCTATACACTGAGGACGCGGAAGGCCTTCAAGTGTATACACTCTCACGTTGTTCATACTTGGCTATCTGCTGTTTTCAAGTGTATACACTCTCACATTTGACACACTTGCCTAATTGATGTCTCTAAGTCTATACACTCGATGGCTTCTTACATTTCACAGAAGTCCACACATTCCCCCTTGTTATGATAATGCATTCTTCTGCAAGTATATACACTGAGGTCGCATGAAGACTTACAAGTCTATACACTCTCTCAGTGTACACACTTACTCATTTACTACTTCTAAAGTATATACACTCGTTGTTAAAAGCCTGAACTAACTAATTCGTTTCATTTCGTTTTGTCTCTGTCTGCAGATGACTAGGTTAATGATTGGGCGCGTGAACCGAGGATGATGCCTGGCACGTGATCCGAGGTGCTCTCTGGGCGGGAACCTGAAGGACACGCGCCCTAGCACCTGCTGAAGCTGATATAAATAGAAGCCTTCATCCACTGAAGAGAGAGGATGAGAATAGAAGAGGGCTAATCGAGACTGTGAGAAAAGAAGCAGAGAAGCAGAAGAAGAAGAAAGAAGAAGAAGAAAAAAGAGTGACAGCACGGTCCAGGAAGAAGAAGAAGAGAGGCAGAGAGCAGAAGAAGAAAGAAGAAGAAGAAGAAAGAAGAAGAGTGCGAGAGCAACAAAAGAAAGAGAGAAAAGAAAGAGAAGCAAAAAGAAGAAGAAATAAGAGGAAGAAAGGAAGAGAGGAGAGAGTGCTATTGAAGATCTGTTCAGTCTGTTCGTGGATCAAATCCAGAACGACTATGCTCATTGAGAGTTATATTTCATGTGTTTCATTTCCAGCTTTTGTCGCTGTGCGTTTTATGTTTTCTTATTTTCCCTTTTATTACTATGGTTACTATTGTTCTTCCGATTCTCAGTAGTGAGGTTGGGTTCCTCCTGTGGACTCAGGAGAAGGGAGGATTGGTCCTTCGGTTCTGGGCTTGTGGGTTGCAAGTCCAGGGGTCCCTCCTGGTCTAGAGGAAGAGAGGTCTGCGACCTCTGGTTTGTTGGTGACGGGGAGTCACTGGTGGGTTCCCTCCTGGTCTGGAGGAAGAGAGACCTAGTCTCTGGTGTCCAAGTGGCTGGGAGTCACTTGGGGTGTCCCTCCTGTCTAGAGGAAGAGGGGAGGTTGTTCCCCTGGTCAAGCTATTTGGCAGCACCTGTTGCAGACTGAGTCTGCAGTTTCTAGCTTGTGCTAGTGAAGCCTCACTCCGGTTTGGAGTGAGGGGTGGACGTAGGTCTGGAGGACCGAACCACCTAAAAAATCTCTTGAACAGTGGTTTTATTTTGTGCGTTCGCTCCTTGCCTTCTACCTCCCATTCATAGGATATGCATGCATGGTTAGTTGTGTTATCCTGGGAGTTAATTTGTTATAGTTGTTTCTATCTACAGTAACCTTAGCATTATATTTTGCTAGGTGAGTTTGGTTTCCATAGTTCTGTCTGCGTTTCTGGTTTGATCAGGTGGCTGCATTGTTGCAGTCCAACTGTTTGATCAAGTGTTGTCTTATTATCTCATCTTGGAGAGCTCACTAGTTTTTATTCCACATAGATGAGCTTTAGAGTTTTAATTTGGGCCATTATTCGTAGAAGGATACATTCACCTCCCTCTGTATCCGGGCCTAGCACCCTATCAGGTTAAACCGCCATAGCGAGAAGTGACTCGCCGCGGCCTTGGGGGGACGGGAATGGTGCAGAAATCAAATAGCAAGAATTGAAACGGCCATTGCGGGAAGTCACTCGCCGCGGCCTCGAGAGTATAGCAGATATAGCAGCAATTCAAGATATACAAGAGAAAGGACAGAATTCAAACGGCCATTACGGGAAGTGACTCGCCGCGGCCTCGAGGATATGAGCAGATAAGAATATAAAAAAATATAAAGAGAATATAATAACGGGAATTTAAACGGCCATTGGGGAAGTGACTCGCCGCGACCTCGAGAATATGAACATATAAGAATATAACAGAATATAAAGAGAATATAAGAACGGGAATTTAAACGGCCATTGGGGAAGTGACTCGTCGCGGTCTCGAGAATATGAGCAGATAAGAATATAACAGAATATAAAGAGAATATAAGAACGGGAATTTAAACGGCCATTGGGGAAGTGACTCGCCATGGCCTCGAGAATATGATGTGATCGCCAGGGGCCAGAGACCCCAAAATAAGGAAATGATCGCGCCTACCTCACTAGCAGGAAGTGGCGGGTTGCTTCTTCCTCCCCCTTCGGCCGGCCGACGGAGAGGGCCTTCTTTAGTTACCCTTGAAAACAACATACAGTAAATAAACGGAATTAGAAAATGACAGTGCAGTAGCAATCCCTTGCAATGAAAGTGATGAAATTGTAGCAGGGCACACACCTGGTTGGTGTGGTTTTAAACCCCTCTCGGACACGAGTAGGAGGGAAATGTAATGATGAATGCAAGAAGTATATAAGAGAAGGCGCCCTTATGAAGGGAGATAGAGGATGCAAAATGATGAATGCAAAGAACTACGGAGAAGAAGGGGGAGAGAATTGGCTTATTGGATGTGCCGATGGCGAGATCCGACGGAGCTTCGGCAGCGTAGGGACGACGTGGAATCGCGATGGACGAAGATGACCTTCCTCTCGCGAGCGCGGGCACCCGAGAAGCCGACAGAACCTCCCCCTACAAAAGACCCCATGGATTAGAAATGACTCCGGCAGCCTCTGGGCTCCAGCAGCCTATTGGACCCCTTAAAAGCTCCTCTGAGACTGAGGGGGGGGTCTCTATTTATAGGGCTCCGGAGGATGGAGGCTTCCAGGATCCTGGATGCCTTCATCAGGGCAAAAATTATATTTTATTATTTTTTTATTTTTTTATTTTGAATATTTCAAGGAGGCGTCCAGGCAACTGGACGCCTCTATAAAAGCCCACCGAACCCCCGCCGAAAGCCGCACGCGGTTTGGCATAACGCGTGGTTTTGATCGGCGCCCGTGATTCATGAATGGGCGCGTCCAGTTGGCCGGACGTCTTCACACTTTGGATCTTTTCTCAAATGACAAACCGACCGTCGGACGGGGGCCGCCCATGGGCAAGTTGATGGAGGCGTCCAGGGGCTTGGACGCCTCCATAAATATATTATTTTATTTTTTGTTTTGTCTTTTATCATTATAATTATTATTATCTTTTATTATTTTGTTTTGATGGAGGCGTCCAGGGGCACGGACGCCTCCACTATTTTATTATATTTTTTGTGTTTTTTATATATTAAAGTCATGGAGGCATCCAGGGGCCTGGACGCCTCCATAAAGACCCCCCCGAGTCCCCTGAAAAGGCATCGGCAACCGCCTGCCAGACGTTCTTCCTGGTTCCGGAACCTTCCGGTGCGTCCGATTGGTGTTGATGCCGTCCGAATGCCGCAACGAGACGATTCCGGATGTCGAAAAGGCGGAGGAAGACTCGAGAATAGGAAGCACTCAGGCGATTCAAAATGCGAAAGCCGCTGCGGGGCGTCGTATAGTAATATGAGACTTTCTCAGGAGACGTCAGGAATAGCGTGTCTACACTAGGCTCTGATACCACGAAGACTGTCACGTCTCGAGCGCGGAAGATACCCAGATGCGTGACACGTCTATATAGATCGTGTCATTAGAGCGATAAAATTTTTGCCATACAATTTATGGAGTGCGCAAAAGACTAGTAAAATCTAATAATCCCAATAGTCCAAGTGATGTTTATTTGATGAACCAAAGGAATTAAAGATAGTCCATGACAAATTCCAAATTTAACAAGACAACACTAGGCTAAGTGCCTTAACATGGTTCGGACAAGTAAACTGACATACTGGAATACAAAGTAGGACTCAAATAAAATTCAAGGATGCGACTAGCTAATGATAGGTGACTGGCGTTCTAGCACTCTTCACTTGGTCTCAACCCCATTCTTGTCGCTATCCGAATCACCTGAAAATGTTAGGAAGCAAGTGGATGAGCGAATCGCTCAGTAGGAATTACATCTCAAATACGAGCAATCTTTACGTGATTTACAATTTGCATGTATTATCAGTATGGCTATGCATGATGTACGTATAAGAAAATCAGGTATACGGATAAATATAGGCATGATGAACAATAAGAGATCAAGAACTGTATAAAGGGAGTATATCAAGATTTCAAGTATTTGATAAGCAATATTTCAAAAATTTACAGATGTAAATGCCGCTTCGGGTCAAGCAGGGATTCATGTACAAGTATGAACTCAAGTGCAAGAAGGAACTTATGTACAAGTATATCTCAAGTGCGAGCAAGTAAAAATTCAATTCAAGCAAGTAATGTCAAGTACGTATCGGTGTAGAATTGGCTAAAATCAAGCAAGTATTTTGCCCTTTCTCGGGCCACAAGTCAAGTATTGCCCGTTCCGGGCCACGGAAGTCAAGTAAGTAAGGAGAGAGAAAGAGTAAGGGTGGAGTGTCTCAAGTCAAGCAAGTACTCCGGTGCAATGCTAAACACTGTGGTCAATAAACTCCCATGCGCACAAGTACCTTCGGGTGCTCCTCTCAGGACCAGACCGGGCCCTATATGCACAACATTTCATGTATTACCTTTGACATCCACTCTCATTTATAGCTAATATGGAATTTCAAGAATTTAGAAACATAGTATTACAGACGAGATTAACTAATCATTTGGTTATGGGGGACTCTAGAGGTGGCCCCTACAGGCTCAAGAGGTGGCTCCCGTCGTGTAGCACTTTGCGCCGTACGGCCTCAAGAGGTGGCTCCCACAACGTAGCACTTTGCCCTGCATGGCACTTAGCTCCAACACTCCCAAATGATTATTTAAGAGGTTCAAGGTTTGACCATGTAGGGTATACACAAGTAGATTTTTCATGGAATGGAATTCAAGAATTCATCATACGCAAGAGTATGGATTAGGGTTGTGTTTGCATAATTCACGAGACAGATCAAGATCAGAAGTTGTAATTACTGAGTTGCCATCTGGGGGTTTGCTAATCCTTTAAATTTTCAATTTTTAGAATTTTATATAGGGCTATATCAAATTGGCGCCCCCCAAGATGTCTTCATTAAATTGAAGACGTCCTGGCCGTCGCTATTTAAGTAATTGGCACCCTGGGTTGGGGCACCAATTACAGGGGCTATTTTTTTAATATATATGTGTATATAAGGAATTGGCGCCCCTATAAGCAGTGTTCAATTAATTGAAGACTTTCTGGCTGCCGTCATTTGAAGAATTGGCGCCTGGGGGTTGCCCAACCTTTTACAATTTTGATTTTTCAAAAAATATATATACATACTGAAATTGGTGCCCCCTCATGCAGTCTTCAATTAATTGAAGACTTGAGGGCCGTCGCTATTTGATGAATTGGCGCCCTGGCTTGGGGCGCCAATTACAGTGGGTGATTTTCACCCAACAGGTGCGTTTCGTGACTCAAAGCACTATTCATTTTGAAAAAGTTTTTAGAAATTCGAAAATAAGGACAAGAATATGTAGTATAAATCCTCGGGAGTCCAGAAACATGTTCAGATAAAATTACTGGGTTTTGGTTTCTCGGATATGAATTTTCTAATGTTATATCTTTAAGTTCTAAGAAAATGGAATTGACGCACCTGTGAGCAGTCTTCATTTAATTGAAGACTTCCAGGGTGTCTTCAATTTAAGTACAGTTGCAACTCGAATTGACGACACACCAATTGAGTTATTTTCCAAGTGAGTTGTGCTTCGCATCAGAACTGTAAGTTCTGTGATACAAGTTACTATTCATTTCTCCAAAGTTTCTTCGAATCGAAATCCGAAGACATGGTCAGGTGGAGAAAAATCCCAGGATTACAGAAGTATATTCAGTCAAAATTTTCATGGTCCAGTTTATTAGTTATAGATTTTTGAATACGTTGATTTACTGATTATTAGAAATTATAGAAAATTGAATTGACGACATGGTACATGTCTTCAATTAATTGACGACCCTTCGGACAGTCTTTAATTCTGAAATTGGCGCCCTGGTCAGGGGCGCCATTTTCAAAAGATTGTGCACTATTCGCCAGTGTAAAGTTACTCCGAATCAGAAAGTAAGAGTATGTGCAGGTAGGGAAAAATATCAGGATTCCAGAAACATGTTCATGCATAAATTTCATGCTTTAGTTTGATAGTTATGGATTTTTGAATGTGTTGAATTATCAATTACTGAAAATTGTAGAAATAGAATTGACGACACTAGGGGTGTCTTCATTTAAATGACGACTCCGTATGGAGTCTTCAATTTGGTAATTGGCGCCCTAGTTAGGGGCGCCATTTACTAGAGAGCTGGGTCCCTCCAGTTTGAAAACATGAACGTATTAGGTGTAATAGAGGCCATATATTAAGGTTTAAAACATGGTTATTAAGACTGTAAAACTAGTGTGATAAAATACGTTCAAAAGCTCATGAAATCATGCTAACAAATTAAGTTCAAACTCATAAAGATGACAGGATGGCTGACTAGTTAATATGGTATTATTCTTGGTCATGGTAAAGCCAAAATATATGTATATATATATATATATATATATATAGCATGGCTGACTAGTTAATCAAACTCTAAGCATGCCTCATTTAACCTATTTAGCTACTAGTTAGGCAAGGATTTGAGAACACCTACCTTTTGACGTGTGATTACAAGAAAAGATGACAGGATGAAGCCACGCGTTCCCCGCCACCGCAGCAGGACGTAGACTTCACGTTTTTTGAGGAATGAAGGGAAACATTCCCTTCTACAAGCATTGAAAGATGGTAGTAGCCTCTAACAGTGGTTCGTAGGGGATTAGTTATAGGGATTTGCAAGCATTGGTTATTGCCTTGCGGGTCCAGTTTGGGAACACGATCCTAGATTAGTGCTTAGCCAGCGAATTGGGGTTGTTCGTGTCTCAATCTTATAGAAACATAGGTTTAAATGACGCCCTTGTAAGGGGTTGTTCATTAATCCAAGTGGTACTATTCACATAAATGACACCTTGCATGAGGACATCATTAGTTTAGGTGGCATTATTTCATGGGAATGACGCTCTTGGAAGAGGGTGTTAATTTTTAGACAATTCTGCCACATTCACATGCTAGCATTCAAGATGTACACACATATATTACTATTTTAATGGGATGGGGTCCTATTGAAAATGGCGCCTAGGTGAGGGGTCTTCAATATAAGAATTGGCACCCAGGTAGAGAGTCTTCAATTTGGAAGTTGGAAAGTGTGGATTCCACTTACGTACAACCCATGGCCCATGTGTTAAAGTGTCTTGTACATTTATAGAATAACCCTCCCATGGTTTTGTTTCTTTATACAAGACCTCCCATGTAAGATTCTTTACCCATGTGCATAAAGTTGGATTGCACATTTGTATGTTAGTCCTCCTATAGTTTAGTTCTTTAAACAAAACCTAGAATTATATTAAGAAGAGTAGGTTACGTATGCATAAAGTGATGATTTGTAATTTTATATACTAGCCCCCCCTAAGGTTTGGCTCTTTACACAAAGCCCTCAGGATTCTTTATGTTATAAAGTAGGGTTGGCTTGTATATTTTCATTATAGTTCTTGTGGGGTTGGGTTCTTTATGTAAGGCCTTCAACTATGATTTCTTTTAGGAAGAAGTTTTAGTTTACTCAAAGGTACTCCGAACACACACTTCTTAGGATTCATTTTTAACTTGTACTCCCCAGCTCTTTGAGGCACCTTAGCTAAGATGGCGAGGTGTTCTTCTTTCGTCCTTGATTTCACCAGAATGTCATCCACGTAAGCTTCCATATAAACATGCATCATATCGTGGAAGATAGCCATCATTGCCCTTTGATAGGTGACGCCTGCATTCTTCAATCCGAACGGCATCACCATATAGCAGTAAGTACCCCAAGGGGTGGTGAATGAGGTCTTCTCTTGATCTTCTGGAGCTAGACGGATATGGTTGTATCTTGAATAACCATCCATGAATGGAAGAGCTTCGTACCCGGCTGTATTATCCACCAACACATCTATATGAGGCAGTGGGAAATCATCTTTAGGACATGCCTTATTTAAATCCTTGAAATCGATGCAAATTCGAACCTTTCCATCCTTCTTCATGATAGGGACTATATTCGCCACCCACTGACGATATAAAACGGCCCGAATACATCTGGCCTTATGCAATTTATCGACCTCTTCTTTCATCCTCAAGGCCATGCGGGGGTGGAATCTTCTCAATTTTTACTTCACGGGTGTTGCCCCTGGCTTAAGTACAAGTCGATGTTCCACTAAGTCGGGGTCAAGACTTGGCATGTCCTCATATGACCAGACAAAAGAATCGATATACTCCCTTAAGACCTTAATCAACTCTTTTTCAACCTTAGGAGGAAGATTAGCAAAAATAATGATGGGCCTAGGATCCTCATCAGTTCCAAGATTAATCTCTTTCGTAGGTTCATCCACTGCCGTGGACGGCTCATCAAACCTTTTTAAACCTTGCACATACAGATCGGCAGTGTCATCTATGCCACTGTCCTCATAATCGACTGGGTCCTTCTAATTCACGACATCATAAACACTTAATCCGTCATCGCTTCGCACCTCATCTTGCTCGTCATCCTCTTCTAACACAATTTTCATCTCAATAAACTCCGGACACTTGAGGAGGGCATGGCAACACTGAGCTAAATCTTGCAAGAACCTATCAGGAATAGATTTGGAATGACGCGTCACTGGGTGTGCCTCAGGCACGGAGGAAGGGTTGGAGACACTAGAATAAGACCCTACTTCGATAGACTGTACTTCTATAACTGACACGACACACCCTCATCCTAGCCTAGGAGAGAGAAAATATAATGGAAGGGAATCAGGGGCCTCATGCCCCTGGGAGGAGGATGGACCAAGCACAATGCAATCCTCAACTGAAATCTCCATTTTAAAATTGGAGATCAGTGGAGAGCATGCAATAAGATGGAGAGGAGGGAGGAGGAAGCATGAGAGGATACATGGAAGGACAGAAAAGATCGAAGAAGGGATCGGAGGAGGAGAAGAAAGGAGTGGACAGCGCCCACAATCACAAACTTTGATGATCAAAAAATCAGTTGGAATTTCAAACAACAAAGGTTTAATCAAAATGGGAGGTGAACGGGGTATAAAATCCATCTCTCTTAGAAATGACAATAGATGTGAAGGAGAACAAGTAAAAACAATGGATGAGCTCCCCTCTTCCCGCAGATAGTGAGCCGACTTTCCGGGCGAGTATTCCATAAGCCGCACCTCCTGGATTCTTGGGCAATCTTCTTCATGAAACAACCTTGTAAAAGCTTCACAGAAATCCTCCATATCATCAACAGGCCCCTTAGGCAGTGGCGGGCTAGAAATTGTGCAAGCAGCATCTTCTTTTTCAACCTAGCTTGGCGGGGCCTTTAAAGTGCCCGGCTGCAAAGGGCCTCTTACAAAATGCTGGTGGTAATCCCAGGTTAACGGTAGTGCATCTTCCAAGATCGACAGTGGCGACTCTCGATAACACAAGCCTCTTTTACTCATCTTCCTGCCCCTTGGGACCAGCTTAGTTCACCCCTGCAACTAAGCGTTGAGACCTCTACCTGGTTGATAGCCTAATTTTAGTATAATGTTTCAACCCTTGGGGTCTCTTATCTAGGGCTTCACCCTGACATTCACCTGTGTGACGGCTGGCTTGCGTTGTGCGTAGGCCCATGGGAAGTTGAGGCCTAGCATAGAAATAATAGGCCTATTACTGGGCCAAAGCGTCGGCAGGATCTTATCCGAGATGGCTTCAACTGACTGGACTGTGGAGATGCTCTTGACCTTCACCACCTAGCCTTGAAATGGGAACTTGAGGCACTGATGGGCGGTTGAGGGCACAGCAATAAGGTTGTCGATCCACGGGCCACCCAAGATGGCTTCAAACATTGGATTGATGTCTAGCACATAGAATTCAATGGGCATTGTCAACGGCCTAAGTTTGGCTTGCACAGTGATTACCCCATGACATGGCCTCCTTGAGTTGTCATAAGCCGCAATAGTGGTGGGGGTGGGCCTCAACAAATCTTCTGAAATATTGCAGGCTCATGGGGTGCTCAATGGACAAACATTAATAGATGTCCTAGTGTCAACCAAAGCCGCGTCGATATTCACCTTATTCAAGGTGATAGAAATGCAGAGCGGCATTTGGCGAGCCTCGGGAGGTGCTAGCTCAGTTTTAGAAAATATAATGGCCGACGCTTTGGAAACTGTAGCCAGAGTAGAGGGTAGGCTATCAACAGCCATGTCTTCATTCCCCAGGACCTTCTGGCGAAAGTCCAACGGAGCATCTTGATGGAGCTTGGACCGCTTGATTAATTCTAGAACTGATATCTTCGCGGGCATCTGGTCCAAATGATGGAGCAAATCATATTGAGTTCCTGGCAATAGATCTACTTCTTCCTGGTTAGTAGCCTGTTGCGAAGACTGGGGGTTGGGAGCAGGTGCACCAGTGGTTGGATAGTTCCGATGGAATAAACACTCGCTCTGAAGGGCAAGGTTCTGGGGCGGCACGGCGTCAGACGGGTTCATGGATGGTGGCTTGATTGGCCCGATGGGATGAGTGAAGGGTGTGAAACCAGGGGTAGTAGTTGGAGGAGAAATGGGGCTGAAAGAGGCAGGAGCGGGCCTGATGGACCCCGCCGGGAGAATGACTGGTGAAGGGTTAGGCGGAGGAGTAATGATGGCGGGTGTGATGGGCTGTGGTGTAAGGACTAAAGGAACAATGGGGGATGTGGTAGGTAGAATGAGGGGTTTTGTGGGGATGGCAGGTACGGTGGAGGTTACTGTGGTGGGTTGAAGGGTTGGCGGAAGCATAACGGGGGTAGAAGGTGAAGGAGAGTTGCGGTAGGTATGGTGGAGGGCCATGAGCCGTTGAACAAAGACTCATCATCGTAAGACCACCCAGCGTTGGGGGCCGGGCGGTGGACAACATTTACCTGAGCCGGTGTCGGCGACTAAGGTTGCGGAGCGGGTGGATGATTCGACATCAGGTTTTGGTGGATCCCCAGATCCTACGCAGGCTGCTGCTACTGAGGCGGCTGCTGTGGCTATTGTAGCTTCGGCGCTTGTGGTCTCGGAGGCTGCCTCCTCTTCTCCTTGATCTACATGATAACCTTATGCATTTCGGCCTAATCAATACACTGTCCTTCATGCAAGTCATAAACAAAATCCCTGAACTAGAAATAGCTTTATATCGTGTGCCAAGGCTAACGGTGGAAGATGCAGTATCTAGACTGGTCAACGATTGGGTTCCAATTAGGCCGTTCCGGAGGTAGCTGCAAAGCATCAATGGACATGAGAGCTGAAAAAATGTCCGGGAAGGTTTCAAGTAAGGGAGGATATTGAGCCCTCTTTGGACCTGGGCGTTCAGGTGTGTAGCCACTGGGCGGGGGGGACATTGTGGTATTGTGGCGGTTGTTGCGACTATTGGGGAGCGGGGAAGGATGATTGGGCATTTTGTGGAGCGAGGAATTGAGGGTTGCGAGGAGGCTATTGGAAGCGGGGCGGAGCGGATTGGTTCAGGAACGATAAGCTAACGGCTTGCACTTGTTCATTCGTTTGGACAACTTCGGTAACTGGCCCCTAACGCTTCCTATTGTATTTGGGCTTTTGGGGCTCAAAGAGAGTATGAATGGGGGAGTCCTTAAACTGGGTTTGTATGAACTTCGCCTGGCTATATAGTTGGTGCATGTTGGCAATGTCATTCATGGCTACGATGTTGCGGAAGGCAGGGGTGGCATTGGAGATAAATAGCTTAACCTTGTCTTCCACCGGAATATGGCCGGGCACACAGGCAGCCATCTGCCTCTATCTATCACCATAGGTGGTGAAGTCCTCATCAGCTTTCATCTTCTCAGCGACCAGATCAATGAAAGAATATTTCGGGCCGACCCGATCTTGAAATCTCTAAATGAATTTCTCCTTGATGACCTCGAAACTCTTGGCATCTTCCAGTGGCAAAGTATAGAACCATTCCAGCGTAACCCCATCCAACGAGCGGTGGAATAGATACGCCATAAGGCGGTCATTATACTGAAACTGTGTCGACTCGTACATGAAATCCCTCACATGAATGTACGAATTGTTGTTCCCGTCATAATTGCGATACGTGGGGAGCCCGGATTGAGGGTGGAATCAAATATTATGAAAACTTGGGACCGGAACATCAGCCAAGGATTGTGGGCCAACCAACTTTTGGAGAAAGTCGAGTTGTTGCTGCATGGCAGCCCACTTGTCGAGAAGCTCTTATTCTCGAGATGGAGTAGATGGAACAATAGGAAGAGGCTCAATGCGAGGAGCCGAAGGATAGACAGACGAAAGGGGAGGCCCATAGGAGGGATGTTGGGTCGAAGGATGACCTGCATTAGGATAAGCAAGATGGTCCGCCCCGTGCTGAGGGCGGGAGAAATCGACTGGGCCCACGAGGGTGTGCGGCACTGAAAGAACGGACCCAAAGCATCAATGTGGGGAGATGAAGGGAGGCTGGTCTTTCCTTTATCAAGATTTTGATGGGTCAAACCAAAAGATTGGCCCGCCTCCAAATTGGAGAAGCGAAGGATCTTAGGCTGGACCAGGGTAAGGTCAATCGGAGCATGCGAAGTCCCCGACCCACTAACCCGAGACTGAGAGATGGATGTAGCAGATGGACCTTGTGAGATGGTGGGAGACGGGGCGCCTGACCCCTGCAAGTGTTGGGTGCGTAGCTGGGATCTAAAAGGGGGGGCTTTAATAGATCCCTTATAAAAACTATGCTCAATTGAAAACAACACTCACTTCGAATCAAGCTGAGCTGGAATGGTAATAGTGCAAGTAGCCAATGATGAAAATATTGCTCTCAACAAAAGATTTAAATAATGCTAGAGATTCATTCCTAGTAATGACCTTGCTTAGTCGATTAAATCCACGGCTATCACACATTTGTATTTAACTGTTCTATCAAGTAGCAATCCACAAAGTAATTGATCATTCAGATATAGTTACAAGTTAGAAACCCATTCAACGATGATGCTTGATTAGAACTAGTATCAAATAGTCAGTAGTTCGCACTGAATATGCAACTCAAACACTAAACAAATACTCTATCTCTAAATACTGAACTCGGAGGAAGGCAGTTGTATAAACTAACCAAAATAATTCTGCACTTAACAGATGATGGTTAAGCTTATCAGATAGTGAATTAAATTCAAGTGCCATTCGTCAGTTTGATTCACACTGGTACTAGGCGGAGGGTTGAGTCCAGAAACTCTCCTCTCGCAAGATGTGAGACCACATCTTTTAATATACCAGAACAAAACTTATTAAATCATCCAATGGTTCATTCAGAAACAGTCTCGAACAGACAAACTACTAGTAGATAATTAATAGCATCAGTCCAATTTAGATGCAGTAGACAACTATTCTCAGAAATGCAATGTCGAGCACTCAGCACGCAACATTCTGTAGTGAAGATGCATCAAGCGAAAGCAAATGATATCCAAGGGTTCAGACAGAATAAAAATCAAACCTATATGTCACGCCCCGAACCGATAGCAACGGGAAGTGATGCTCAGAACGTGGCAGTTAACAGTCATGATAACAAGAGCAGAAGATAAATAACCACAATTAAACACAAGGAGTCCGTACACACATATTGAAAATACGAGCTCTTATTAATATTAAAAAGGTATAATTTTGACCCACTCTTACAATATTAGATTCAAATTAAAGGAGGAAAGAACAAAAAGAAATAACCAGACTCACGACACTAGCTAGACTCAAGAAGATAAAAAAGATAGACTCCAAACTCTAGGTTCCAGGTTCACTCGATCACACTGATCTGATTCCCATTTGCAACGTACCGTTTACCGCATTACCTGAAAAGGATTGGAAGTAGGGGTGAGCAAGAAGCTCAGTAGGAGTTATACTCTATCATCAGACATAGTTTATGTGATTAACCAATTAATGAATATGCATGATTAACGCGATAAAATAAGCAGAACTAAATAATCACTAAGATAGAAAGAGTAACGATAATTAAAATGTAAGAAATAGTTGCATACCGAGATATCAAGCAAGATTAACAAGATTTTCTAGTGAATGGCCATTTGCAGTCAATTTCAAGTCACGTCAAGTAAGCAAGCAAGCAAGTACTTCATACTTTAAGCATAATAATAAGTTTCATGAGAATGTGGAATGTCGTAGACCCAACACGCTAGATAGTATCGGTGCCAAATGCCATACCTAATCATTCACCTCCCCGGGGATCAAGTACTTTTCGGGTGCTCCCCCCAGGACCAGACTGGGCCCTTCATTTGTTTGCCTTGGCATTGATTTCCTTTTGGATCGTAGATCCCACGAGACTAGACATCCACAATATTTAATGGCCAAGGGTTCCAAGGTCAAGTTCATGTAGTCAAGGTAAAGAACATAAGAATAATGATTCTTTAAAAGTCCAAACAATAAGCTCCATAACCGAGAGGAATAATTGTCCTAAAGGACTATAATTAATGATTAATAGATCTAACAATAGGTAAATTCACAAAATACCATAGCCTACATTGGCTTGGTTAGCTCACACGATTCGAAATTCATGAAATAACCACTTTTCGGAAAAACTATCATATAAACAGTCAGACAAGGCCGCTCAAGGGTATATACGGTTAATATTGAGCCGCGCATGTCCGGAAGACATTAAGACCCATGAAGAGGATATACGGTCCATACTGGGCCGTATTACGGATATGCGGTCGCTATTGGGCCGCCTATGAGGATATACAGTCCACTACGGGCGATGCATACCTCTCTTAGCCCAATTCGATCCAAAACTTAAACCAGCAATTCGGTCACGTAAATCGATGTTCTGGTGGTTCAATAGGTTCATAACAAGGGTATAAAGAAATCCCGAGATGATGGTAAGTTTGCCGGATGGAGTTTCCAGTGATAAGTTCAAAGTTAATGCAACTTAAAGGGGCTTAATGACTTACTAGAAGTCCGTAATTTGGTCAACGTTCTACTGGAATAGAATTGTTATCCAGCAACTAAAAGTTCATGATAAACCTAATTTCCATGTTAAATCATCAAGGATTAAGTTTTACATTTAATGTATTTGCCAAAAAGATGAATCAAGATGATAGAATAATGAACAAGATCGTGTAGGAATGAACAATATGCAATTAACAGAAATTTAGTTACATAATAAACCACTAATCATGTGAGTTTCTAATTAACCATTGTGTGCGTTGAAGTGGAAATAGTAATCGGAATGGTTTATACACTTGGAATGAGTGCATGGACCATTGTTCTTCAATTTTGGATTGAGGAACACCGGGCTTAATTTGAGATCATAGGGTTGCATGCATGGGTCATTGGTTCCTCAAAATATGGTTTTCAATTGGACTAGTTTGAATGGGTTGATCCCCTCACGGTCCGGATCAATGCTCGGGTCGAAAACACGTAAATCGGGTCTTACAGCATATGGGTCGACCCAATGGGTCGACCCTTAGGGTCTGTCAGTGTGTGGGTCGACCCCTGGGGTCGACCCCTGCACAAACAGACTTCTGTCTGTTGAATGGGTCGACCCCCACAAATTCTGCTGTATAGGTCGACCCCATGGGTCGACTCCCGCAAGGTGCAGGATGGGTCGACCCCATGGGTCGACCCTCGGGCAGGCAGAATCATGCTTGAGCATGGGTCGACCCCATGGGTCGACCCCTGCGTCCACAGATCCAAACCTGATTCCGAAATCAACAAAAAGTCACCCAATTAGGGTCTAATTAGGCTGAGATCTTAACCCCATGCTCCTGGGTTCTTGATGGACATACTAGGGTCATAATACAAGAGTTTGGAACATGAAATTCACCGGAAAATTAATCGAAATCACAATCTATCTAGGAAGAACACTTGAAAACCTAGTTTTAGCATGCTTCTAATCAAACACGAAATTCTCTAAGCATGGTCTATGAAAATTGAGGCTTTATATATCAAAAGAAAGAGGACTGGATGTTGAACATTTTGATATATTACTTGCGGTTTGAGCCCGAGAGAACCTACCTCAATCAGAGAAGAAAGGAAGAAGAAAGGAGGAAGAACGGACGCCGACACGTCACCACTAAACTCCCGAGATCTCCCTAGATCGATCTCCACTGCAACCACCGCTGCTACCAAAGGATTCTAGGGTTGCATAGCTTCATTTTTATAGCTCATACACCTTCTGGAGCCTTCGGTGCTGGGAGAATTCGTCGAAACAAGTTGATTGTTTGAAAACGGCGCCGCCATGGTTGACCTCACCAAAGCTCGGCCGACACCATGTTTTAGGGCTAGGGTTTCGATCAATTAACAGAGGGGAAATGATCCTTAGATCGTGGCCTTTCATTTACCACCGATTTGGGCTCATTTGGTTGAGTATTAAGCTCTAATTTCGCGTTTTAAGTTAAGGTTAGGTAAGAGTTAGGTAAGTGTGCACTTTTGGGCTTAATCCACTAATTAGACCTAGTTACGAATTTTTGTTGGGTCGGTCACAGAAGACAAAGTTGTTAATTAAATCATCCTTTACCATTTTACCATTTTTATAGATTTTTATAAGGTAGTCGAAAATACACTAGTTCTATTTACTAAGGAGTTAATTATGAAATTATGAAATTCATTTATTTCAATTAAATTTCATATATTTAAAACCGGGGTATTACACTATAGCAGTATGCTAACGCTAAACAAATGCTGGCCTTGGCATACACTAACCTATGAATGAGAGGTAGAGGGGAAGGATCAGTCTCAAGAATCAAACCAAAGAGTCAAATGATTTTTAGGTGGTTCAATATGCCACTGCAGATCTACATCCACCCCTCACTCAAACCACAGTGAGGCTTCCTACTGATACACAACTTAGCCGCTGATCCACAGCTTCAATGAATTAATCCCTACAAACCGCTGATCCACAACTTAGGGAACTAATCCTAGACTACTGAGCCTCACAGCTTGCTTAACCAAGGAACAAATCCTCATCACTCAGCAGCACAGCTTGCTGTCCGAGGAATCAATCCTCGCCGTTGACTAACACAACTTTGTTGGGGTGCTAGACACGGATCCAGAGGGGGGTGAATGGATCCCCTTTTAAAAAATTACAGAATTTAAAAACACTCGTCCCACACAAGCTGGAATAAGGAAAACTAAATGGAGCAGATTGCTCACACAAAACAAACTTCAAACACTTAGCGTATACCAAAGAGTACTATTCTGAACTGAAGTGATTGAAGTTCACATAAACTAGCAAATGTGAAAAGAGTATAATAATGCAAAAGGTGACCAACCAACCAGCTGTTAACACTCAATCACATAGAGTTGCTATCATGAGATTTATACTCGGTCAGATTAACATAATGAAGTAAAATATAGATCTCATACGGAAGAACTTCAATTATGAACCATGCTCCCTACCTTAGAAAGAGGATATAGAATATGGAAATGTACGCAAGACAAACCATGATGCACTAGAATTTTTAGATGGTTCGGTCTGCTACCACAGACCTACGTCCATCCCCCACTCAAACCTGAGTGACGCTTCTGCTGACTCACAGCTTGAACTGCTGAGCATCACAGCTTGCTTACATCCGCTGAGCATTACAGCTTGCTTCTGCTGAGCAACATAGCTTGCTTCTGCTGAGCATTACAGCTTGCTACAGCTGAGCGTTACAGCTTCCTGTCCAGAGGAACCAATCCTCTGCAACGCTGACTCACAGCTTGATGAAACCAGAAATGGAAAATCAAAGAACGAAAATGAAAACAAAAAGATATAGCTCATTGAGGATCAAAATAGTTCTAGATCTGATCCAAGAACTGATGAAGATACATATTCTCAAGCACACTCTTTCTCTCTATTCTTGCTTGCTCAATCTCTTTCTCTTTGTCTACTCACTCTCTCTTTTTCCTCAGACTTCTTCTAATTTTTTGATACTCTAGTTTGCTCATTCTTCTTCTTCTTCTTTCAGCAAACTTTCTCTCTCTCAGCACTCTAAGTCTAACACTTCTCACAAGCTCTCTGGCTCTCACTCTTCTGCTCTTTTTCCTCTTCTTCTGATTTCTTCTGGGATTGATATGTGAGTTTGAGCGCACGATCGCCTTTTATACAGACGAGCATGATTCTAGATTCCCACGAGCTCTTCCAATGATTGGGTGTGTGGAAGACACATTCCCGCCCAAAAGTTTTCTTCCAGAAAGCACTTTGAAAGGGCATGTGTCAGATGGAGATGAAATGCTTTCCTCGTGATAGATTCTTCTGTTAAGATTCCAATCTTGCCTTGGATCACGTGCCCTTTTAATTCAAACCTTAAACCACGTGACCCAACTGACTCTGATGCTTCCAGCTCTCTAAGTGTTCGATCATGTTGCTTTAATGAATTAAAACCTCTCATGCTAAAATCCTTATCAGCAATGTAAAAAGCATTTTATCAAACACTTTATCGTCATAAGTGGTTCAAGGAGATATTTAAGAATTACAAGTTTATGCATGGTTTATTAAGATGAGCATGATATAATCAAAACCATGAAGATCAGGTAGACAACGTGAGATCATACACAAGCATCAATGCATATTCCATATGCTCTGACCTGACAGTGCATGCTACTTAGTAAATGCAGTAGAACAACTACACCTGCATCGACCTAAGCAAACCACAGGTAGTCCTGTTATGCACAGAGATATGGATGAAGACTATGAACTTTCACCGACCTGTGTGATGCATAGTTAAGCTTGTTGAGCTATCATGAAAAGATGCACAAACTAGATTCAACATATGCATTGACATGAATGGACAAGATGTAGCATGTGCTTCGACCTTAGAATGCAAAATGCAACATGTACTTTGACCTTAGTGTGCAAGATGCAACATGTGCTTCGACCTTAGAATGCGAGATGCAACATGTACTTTGACCTTAGTGTGCAAGATGCAACATGTGCTTCGACCTTAGAATGCAAGATGCAACACATTATTCATGTGCACTGACCTTGAAGAATAGATGCATGTATAAGCGTAGACCTTGCTAAAGACCAAATTCGATGTGCATCGACCTTAGTTAACACAAGATGCAAACGTACATCGACCTTAGTGAACTAAAGTTCAAATGTGCATCGACCTTAATGAATATAGGGTACACATGTGTGTTGACCTTAGTAAGCGCAAGGTCCTCTATTGCACTGACCTTCCTAAACATGCAATATGCATGTGCAGTAACCATAATGATATGAATATGCATTGACATGTGCTGACCTTAATGAACATGCACTGACCTTAATGAACCTTACTAGTTCATATGCATCGAACTGCATGACAAAGTTTTATAATACTGTATTGACCTCATATGCATAGACTCGGTACATGTATGCACCGACCTATCAATGAATTCATGCATGCAACAGTCTTTAACACATCAATCAATCCCATGACTTACATGAGAATGCAACATGAACATGGTGTTTGGCATCATCAAAACATAATTAATTAGTGCAACATAAACACATATGACATCATGCACAATGAGTCATAGTGTTTGGCATCATCAAAACCACAGGGATATAACATTCTCCCCCTTTTTGATGATGGCAACACTATGAGTCATATTAGTCATAAAACAGCATGTTGATGACAATCACTATAAAATGCTGACATGCTGATGGCAACACTATGAAAGTTGACACAACATGATGGTGGCACTATGAACAGCATGACTCATATCACAGCATGATGACAACACAAAAAACTCAATCAGAACATGATGACTGTAATGGCAACACTATGAACAACATGGTAACACTATGCTGAATCTGAATCATGACTGAGTCATGAAATATCATGAAATACGACTCAAACTATCATGAAATATGACTCAAACTGTTCTCCCCCTTTGACTTCATCAAAAAGGCACGCAATAGTTTGAAAAACTTAGTAAAGATAAATTCCAAGCAAGACAAATCTCCCCCTTTAAATGCCAATTAATAAGATTGAGCCAGAGTCTATCCTACCCTTTTGAAAAGCAATTGATAAAATGGAGACAAAACATTTTCTCCCCCTTTAACCAAGACTATTCTCCCCTATTTGAAAATGAAGCAAGACTATCAACAATGTGAGATATGTAGCCCTACTCCCCCTGAGGAAGTGAGGTGAAAGGTATGACAAAAGAAATTTCAGGAAGGATCACATGGATATCCACAAGGACGATTAAGCAAAGCATGCAGAATCAATGCAAGAGTGATGTTGATGAGATAATCTTCCCCATTTGACACAATAAAGAAATTGGAGTGGGAAAACATCATCAGACATATAGAGTTAAGTCTGATACCAATTGTTAAGATCAAAAGATGGTATCAACAAAATCACAGGAGCATTCATAGATAAGTTCAGGTTGTGACCAAAAAGCATCAAGAACAGTAAGCAGAATCAAAACAAAGTATGATCAAAGGCAGTGAGCAGGATCTGAGCACAAAAATTTTGGATGATTTTCCTATGAATAGATAAGACACGAGGATTTTCAATAAGATACCAATTTCATAAATCCAAGTAAAAATTTTAGACTCTTCTATTATAAGGGCTTATGAATAAGTCTTAATTGACCTGCATGGTTTAAGCATGATGTATACAAAGTTTGTCAATAAAATTCAATACTCATATATGAAATCAAGTTTTAATAAAGATGAACCAATTACTCATATGACATTCTTGTTTAACCTCCTTCTATATTACTCATTCATTTTTCAATGACTCCTTTAAGAGTTACACAAAGTAGTATTGAGATTAAACACTCAAGAATGTATCTGAACTTGTCCTTGATTACAGTAATTTTCTGATACACTGATTTTTTAGATTTTTCTTTTGTTCATCAACTTGTTTTTCAATGAGCAATTTTGGTTAAATCAACACCTTTTTACGTGAGGTACAACACGTCTTAGGTGAAGTGACCCAGTTACTCAGTGTGATAAGCGTATTGCCTCTCAATGAGAGAACAGAGTTAGCAATAGATGTGTCTTTTTACATGAGGAGACACCTTGGTTAGAGGCAAGAATCCCTAGTTACTCAACACACCATGCCATTGCTCTGAAAAAAACTTTACATAATTTTCAACGCAGAGTTAGGCACTTCATGACACAGTCCTTTGGACAGGTTTTTCGGTGACCAAAGTCATTTCTCTGACAATAATTTTCTTTTAAACATTTTCAGATTGTTTTTAGACATTTCTCCGAACACTCAAATGTTTAAGAACAATACATACTACATGTATCTCAACCATAGTAAGCCATGATTTTTAAAATTTTTAGATTTCAGAAGGTCTTGCATGAAATTATATGAGACAGTCGGTTAAGATTTATTAAAAGAGTGATTCAGATATTTTCAAGTCTTTCACATCCAAACTTAATGAATACATTAGACTTAAACTAATTTGATTCATCAGAGATTCTTAAACCTGTATAATAGAATATTCATATTTTCAAAAGATTTCAGATTTATGATCAGGGTACTCAAATTGAAATCTTTCCAAGTTTCAGGTAAATCAACAATTTCAGTAGCAGCCAAATTACCGATGGAAATCAGCAACAAAAACAATCACCAAGTGTGAGTGATGTTTTCAGATATGTAAAAGAGATGGCCAAAAGTGCTTTAGTCAGACATGAATTCAAGGATAGACTCCTAATCAGGTATCCAAAAGATCAATGATATAACACTAAAAATCAAGCAGGTAAAGATGGTAATCTCTCGAGCAGCAAAAAATTGATTCCATAACAGATAAGAATGATAATCAGATGAAGCTTGAATAAAGAATCAGTCTCGGGGTATTTGGGTGCAATACAGAGATTCAGAATGAAGATAGAGGCATTAGTTGACCAAAAAAGACAGTGAATGTCACGCCCCGAGCGCGGAAGATACCCGGAGATGCGCGACGTGTCTATATCAATCATGTCAATCAGAGTGGTCATGTATTCGACACAAAGACAGAGATGCGCAAAATAGCAAGATAACCCAATCCTTTATTTCATAATGGATAGACTATTACAAATCCAATACTCTGTTAAATAAAAAGGAAAAGAATACATAGTTGACTCAAGAAACTATGGAAAAGACTAGACGACACTTGTAGAAGCTCTATCACTTTCACTCTTGACCATTCCCATCCGATTGACTTCCATCGTCGTCGGACTTACCTTAAAAAGTAAAAAGGGACAAACGGGATGAGCGAACGCTCAGTAGGAAATTATATTTTCATGGATGCAATAAAGCTATGCATGCTCGCATGAAACGACAAGATAGAGAGAATGTAATATCAAAGAAATAAGATGAACTTTCATGAACAAGATACAAGTTATTCAAGATATTCAAGCAAGTACCATTATCGAGTCATGTCAAGAACTTTGGCTATCATGTATCAAGCAAGTAAATTACCCTTTTTCGGGCCACGCATTTCATGTAAAGTCAAGTACGATTCAAGTACAAGATGTGTGTGGAATGTCCAATCAAGCAAGTCAAGTACTCGGTATAATGCCAGATACCTTATCATTTTAACTCCCATGGGCACAAGTACTTTCGGGTGCTCCTCCCAGGACCAGATCGGGCCCTATATGCGCAGGCATTTATCATGTGTTTTGACATCCACTCTTGTTTATATAGCCAATATAGAATTTCAATAATCAAGCTTGTAGATACGTATGACAACTTTGATAGAATAGAGTCCAAAATATGACAAAGGACATAGAATGGCGATAATAATGGTATAATCACGATGTCGGTAAAACTAGGTAGATTATGGTTCCTTTAACTTAGGTACCATGACAAATCAATATGGACATTCTTTATATAGAATTGAGGTCCACATGAACAGTATATCAAAGGTAAGATACCCTCATTCTTATCATAGAATTGAGGTTTACAAGAACGACATGATATGGCATGATATCATCATCCCATTAAGAATTTCTTATGATATACTCTTTGTATAATCATAAGGGCCGGTATACCATGTTTTCTTTAGATTGACATGGCAAAAACTGTGTAATGGGTTTTTAGGGTACAACCAGCTCAGTCGGCCTTGAGGGAATCCAAGGCTACGAGGAGTCTTACGGAGGTCTCTATGACTAACTTGCTAGTCCAAAGGAACGGAATGTCCAATGGAGAGCTTGTATGTCAATGAGAGTTGAGTGTGATCGATAAATCAACATGAAACGTGGGACTATACTCACGGAGTGGAGAATAGTGCCGATATATATATATGTATAATATATAAACCATCGGTTAGCAAATCAGAGGAAAAATCAGTTTACAGTAAAATAACGACTTAGGTCAAGTCGTGTCTCAAGTAATTAACGCCTAACTGAAGGGCGTTTACATATATTGCCAATTTGCAGAATTTCCATTATTTCATTAATTTATCAAAAACACGCCTTTCCTGGGGGCGTTTCTTAAAAGTTGACGACTGCAGGGGCAGGCGTCTCATCATTTACATATTCGACAGGATATAATTATTCTCAGAAATTTATCAAAAACGCGCCCTTGGAAGGGGCGTTACTTTCTAATTCCATTTTTACAGAATATGTGAATTTCAGGTTTTTAACAGATACACGCCCTAGGAAGGGGCGTTACTTTTAATATTCACGCCTTGTACTGGGGCGTTAGAATATGGAAAACGACTTTGTCCAAGTCGTGAACTTCAAGGGATTTACGATATTTTAATAAATAATATTTCGAGAGACAGGAGACATGTCATGGCAGTAAAATTTAACAGGAATTCACAGAGTCATGCAAGATATTAAAAATCAATATTTCATATGTATTGTAATTTTTAAACAGGATCAATTATTAATCACATGCGATTCTTATGAAATTAACGCCTGCGTAGAGGGCGTCAAATATTAAATTGACGACCACTAGTATGGTCGTTTCTTTTAAATTAGCGCCCTAATCAAGGGCGTTTCTTTCAAAATATTTCAGAAAACGCGTGAAAACTATAATAATCATATGCATGACATGCTTATATATATATATATATATATATATCTTGCATTAATTTCATTTGGGCTACAGTAACTTGAGAAAACCTACCTTATGGTTTGATAATACTGATACTCTGTTTGGAACCTTCGTGGATGAAGAACCTTCGTTCTTCAGGAAGATATTGCCACAGCTACCTGTAAAGGAAGAGAAGATATCAATCTTCTTTACCTACGTAACCTGAAGGCAAGGGAAAAAGAAGAACTTTACCTATTCTTCGGCAACGATGGTGATGAAGACGATGATGATGAAGACCCTTTGTCTTCAAACACTAGAAGCAGCCACCTATAGCAAAGACGATGAAGGATGGTTAAAACCTCCTCATGTGTTTATCAAAAGCAAGGAAAGGAAGAAGAACTGTTTGTTCTTCACGTACCTAGCAGCAGACGTTCGATCAAATGGGTTTTAGGGTTCGATCGAACATGTTATTTATAGGATTTTGAAGTCCTAACAAGAGTAGGGTTTGATTGAGGGTAATATATCCTTAATAGAGTCCTTACTCTAATAGACACTTACTAGATTAGGTTAATCTTTCCTTGGATAAGTTCTGGGTTCGATCGGTTCACGAACTGAATTAACGCCTTAGGTCAGGGCGTGTATTCTTGAATTAACGCCTTGCATAAGGGCGTTTCTTAAAAAGCGCCTTGAAAAAGGGTGTTTCGTGTTTTAAAACACGCCCAAGATAGAGGCGTTTCTTTTACTTACCCATTTGGTCGCGTGAGAACTGACGACCGTAGGTGTGGGCGTCCTTTCTTTATTCACGCCATTGGTAGAGGCGTTTCTTTATAAATTAACGCCTTAATAAGAGGCGTTATTTTTAATTTTGTTTTATTTCATCCAATTAACCCTATTCCTTTTATATATTACTTCAGTAATATATATGTTTTAATTCATTTCAATTATTCATTTATTAGGGTTGCTACACCCTCCCCCACTTAAAAGAATTTGGTCCCCAAATTCAATATATATATAATTATACACGCGGAGAGTGTAGGACATATACCTCTTAGAATAACTCGGGAAATCGTTTCTTCATAGATTCCTCGGTCTCCCATGTCGCTTCGCGTTCAGGATTCTTATTCCATTGCACCTTGAGCATGGGAATAACCTTATTCCTTAGAGCTCGTATTTCTCGATCTAATATCTTCAAGGGCCTCTGTTCATATGTGAGATCTTTCTGGATCACCAGATCTCCATGCTCAATAATATGTGACGGATCGTGCACATACTTCTTCAACATAGATATGTGAAATACATTGTGTACCTCGGACAACTGGGGAGGCAACGCGATGCGATAAGCAACCTCGCCAACTCTTTCGAGTACCTCAAATGGTCCGATGAATCTTGGCGTAAGCTTGCCCTTAACACCAAATCTTCGTATGCCACGTCCAGGGGATATTTTAAGAAATACATGATCTCCAACCTGGAATTCAAGATCTCTTCTCCTGGTATCAGCATAAGCCTTTTGCCTTGTCTGAGCAACTTGTAATCTTTCTCTGATTACCTGTATCTTCTCAGTTGTATCCCTTACCATGTCTGGACCTAATAGTTGTTCCTCTCCAACTTCGTTCCAACATATGGGAGATCGACAACTCCTTCCGTATAAGGCTTCGAAAGGTGCCATTTGGATACTAGCTTGGTAGCTATTATTATATGCAAATTCAACTAAAGGTAAGTGGTCATGCCAGCTTCCTCCAAAGTCAATAATGCATGCTCTCAGCATATCTTCAACAACTTGATTAGTTCGCTCGGTCTGACCATCCGTTTGTGGGTGAAAAGCAGTACTAAAGTTGAGCCTTGTCCCCAACGAATGTTGTAATCCCTTCCAAAAATGAGAAGTAAAACGGGGATCTCTATCAGACACGATTGAGACAGGAATTCCATGTATCCTGACTATTTCTTTAATGTATAGTGCAGCTAGCACATAAATCGACCATCGGCTTTTGATTGGCAAGAAATGTGCCGATTTAGTCAATCGATCAATGATAACCCAGATTCCATCATGTCCTCCTTTAGATTTAGACAAACCCATGATGAAGTCCATACCAATATCCTCCCATTTCCACTTAGGAATATCTAGAGGATGTAGTTTTCCCGCAGGCTTTTGGTGTTCCGCCTTGACCTGTTGGCATGTGAGACAGCGTGATACATAGTCCGCTATTTCTCTTTTCATATTGGGCCACCAAAAGTTCCTCTTTACATCTTGGTACATTTTAGTTGATCCAGGATGAATAGTGTATCTTGATCTGTGAGCTTCATCTAAGATCTTCTTCTTTAATTCCGGACAATCGGGTATACAAGTTCTATCTTTGAACGATAATCTTCCATCAGAAGTTAGTTGAAAATCAGATTGTCCTTCTAATCTGCCTTTGATTTCTATTAACATAGGATCGTCATCCTGAAGTGTTTGTATCTCAGATAACAAATCTGACTGTATGCTTACATGGGATAGTGTGACAAATTTGGATTCCGTGTCCAAGCTTATATTGAGCTCGGAGAATTGTTCAAGTAACCTCCATTCTTGTATCATACAATTTGCTATCTTTGCTCTCGGCTTTCGACTAAGGGCGTCAGCAACATAATTACCCTTTCCGGGATGGAATTGTATATTGAAGTCGAAGTCCTTGAGATATTCTAGCCAACGTCTTTGTCTCATGTTCAGCTCCTTTTGTGAAAATAGATATTTGAGACTTTTGTGATCGGAGTATACAGTAAACTGTACCCCATAGAGATAGTGTCTCCATATCTTTAGGGCAAATACTACCGCGGCCAATTCCAAGTCATGGACGGGGTAATTCTCCTCATGCTTCTTCAGTTGACGAGAAGAATATGCTATGACCTTCCCATGTTGCATTAGAACGCATCCGAGGCCAATGCCAGAAGCATCAGTGTAGACCTCGAATTTCTCTCCTTCAATTGGTAGGGCTAAGACTGGAGCTGTGGTGAGATGATCCTTGAGAGTTTGGAAACTGCTTTCACATTCCTCACTCCATTCATATCGGATCTCCTTACGAGTTAATCTTGTAAGTGGTACGGCGATCTTAGAGAAATCTTTGATAAATCGCCGATAATAGCCTGCAAGACCTAAGAAACTTCTGATCTCGCTTGCATTAGTGGGTCTCTCCCAGTTTCTCACAGCTTCAACTTTTGACGGATCCACAGATAAACCGTCCTTGGATATGACATGTCCGAGAAAAGCCACTTCTTCAAGCCAGAACTCGCATTTGCTGAGTTTAGCATATAATTGATTTGTCCTCAAGACTTGCAATGCAATCCTCAAATGCTCTTCATGTTCTTCCTTAGTCTTAGAATATATCAATATATCATCGATGAAGACTACTATGAATTGATCCAAGTAAGGCCTGAATATGCTATTCATTAACTGCATAAAGGCAGCAGGGGCATTTGTTAGTCCAAAAGGCATAACAACAAATTCGTAATGGCCATACCTGCTTCTGAATGCGGTCTTGTGAATGTCATCATCCTTGATCCTTAATTGATGATATCCCGACCGGAGATCAATCTTGGAGAAATATTTGGATCCTGAAATCTGATCAAACAATTCATCGATTCTCGGCAGTGGATACTTGTTCTTGATAGTAAGATGATTCAACTGTCGATAGTCAATACACAATCTCATGGATCCATCCTTCTTCTTTACAAATAAGACTGGTGCTCCCCACGGGGAAGTACTTGGTCTAATAAACCCCTTTCGGATTAGTTCCATCAACTGCTCCTTCAACTCCTTGAGTTCAGCAGGGGACATTCTATATGGTGCCTTTGAAATCGGACCAGCACCAGGGACTAAGTCGATGGTAAAGGCCACATCTCTTTGCGGGGGTAATCCCGGCAATTCTTCCGGAAATACGTCTGGGAATTCTCGTACTACTTGAACGTCTTCTATCTTGGTTTCCTTAGCTTCTTTATTAGTGACAAAAGCAAGGAAGGATACACATCCTTTCCTGACGAGCTTGCTTGCTCGAAGAGCCGAAATAAGAGGGGATTTGCTTCGACTCTTAGGACTAGTATAAGTCAGTTCCGGAAATTCCTTGAAAACAATCTTGCTATCACGGCAATCAACCGTTGCCTGGTATTTGGATAACCAATCTGCTCCTAGTATAACATCATATTCTTTTAGATCTAAGCAGATAAGATCAATAGGAAAATTCTTTCCTCGAACCAATACCTCACAATTTTGGTAATGATGTGTGATATCCGTCTCGTTTCCGAGAGGAGTAGACAATATTATCTTCATCCATTCTGGTTCTAGAGGTAATGGGTCAGCAAACTTCTTGGAAATAATGGAATGCGATGCACCCGTATCAAATAAGACATGTGCATATTTGGAACAAATTTTTAATGTACCTTCCACCAATCCGCCTTCTTCTTCTGGTTCGGTCTCTTGGATTGCATGAAGGCGCGCGTTCCTTGTCACTGGGCGTTTACCCTCACCGTCTTGGTCATTCATTAATGGACAATCGGGAATCCGATGTTCACGACTCCCACAACGGAGACATGCTCCTAGTTTCCTCCAGCATTCTTCTGTTTTGTGACCAGCCTTGTCACAATGCTTGCATACTACGTTTGAAGGGGTAGTGGTGATAGAGAAAGGCTTGGATTTCTTGAACTTCTGATCTTGAGAGGAAGAACCTCCATTATTGGGCCTCTTCTTAAAGTTGGGTTTAAAAGAACCCGAACTTGTGACTTGCTCCTTTTTGTCTTTCCCACGGATCCTATCAGATAGTTCTGTGGCATCTTCAAGCAACTGAGCTCGGCGCACTATTTCAGTATAAACTTGTATATCCATAGGCGCCAGTTGAGTAATGTAGTGGGGCCTAAGCCCATTAAGAAATCTACGGGCTTTCATCTTTTCCGTGCCAATTAAATGCTTAGCATATCTAGACAGTCTAGAGAACTGTGCTTCATAATCAGCCACCGATAAAGATCTTTGCTTTAATGCGGCAAATTCGGCGGCCTTCTTTTCCTGGACCCTATCAGAGAAATATTTGGCGTTGAAATATTCAACGAATTCACCCCATGTAACTTGAGTTGGGTCAATAGTAGCTTCAATCGACTCCCCCAGCATCTAGCATCCTTTTCTAACTGGAAAGTAGCTAATAAGACTTTGTCCTGATCCGTGCATTGCATAACACGGAATATACGTTCAATCTCCCGAACCCAATGCTCGGCATCGTCTGGATCGGTCGATCCCATGAACTTCGGGGGATTCATATTCTTGAATGCTTGGTGTAAGCTTCCAGCTCGTGGAGCACCACCTTGTGCTACCTGTTGTAGCACTTGGGTCATCCCTTGAAGGGTACGCTGCATGTTGCGCCATTGAGCACGTTCGGCAGCCATTATCCTACAATTACAATAGCTATGTTAGTATTATGTCACTATAATCTTATAAAGGACTCATTGATCATTTAACCCTTGGTTCTACCCACTCTCACTTGGTTAAGGGTTTTGAAACCTATCCTTGGACTTGGGTTTCCTAGGAATTGAATACCTTAGGCTCTGATACCACAAAGACTGTCACGCCCCGAGCGTGGAAGATACCCGGAGATGCGCGACGTGTCTATATCAATCATGTCAATCAGAGTGGTCATGTATTCGACACAAAGACAGAGATGCGCAAAATAGCAAGATAACCCAATCCTTTATTTCATAATGGATAGACTATTACAAATCCAATACTCTGTTAAATAAAAAGGAAAAGAATACATAGTTGACTCAAGAAACTATGGAAAAGACTAGACGACACTTGTAGAAGCTCTATCACTTTCACTCTTGACCATTCCCATCCGATTGACTTCCATCGTCGTCGGACTTACCTGAAAAAGTAAAAAGGGACAAACGGGATGAGCGAACGCTCAGTAGGAAATTATATTTTCATGGATGCAATAAAGCTATGCATGCTCGCATGAAACGACAAGATAGAGAGAATGTAATATCAAAGAAATAAGATGAACTTTCATGAACAAGATACAAGTTATTCAAGATATTCAAGCAAGTACCATTATCGAGTCATGTCAAGAACTTTGGCTATCATGTATCAAGCAAGTAAATTACCCTTTTTCGGGCCACGCATTTCATGTAAAGTCAAGTACGATTCAAGTACAAGATGTGTGTGGAATGTCCAATCAAGCAAGTCAAGTACTCGGTATAATGCCAGATACCTTATCATTTTAACTCCCATGGGCACAAGTACTTTCGGGTGCTCCTCCCAGGACCAGATCGGGCCCTATATGCGCAGGCATTTATCATGTGTTTTGACATCCACTCTTGTTTATATAGCCAATATAGAATTTCAATAATCAAGCTTGTAGATACGTATGACAACTTTGATAGAATAGAGTCCAAAATATGACAAAGGACATAGAATGGCGATAATAACGGTATAATCACGATGTCGGTAAAACTAGGTAGATTATGGTTCCTTTAACTTAGGTACCATGACAAATCAATATGGACATTCTTTATATAGAATTGAGGTCCACATGAACAGTATA